>CM042013.1:84454493-84929493 GCA_023525715.1 Cichorium intybus | reverse complement strand
GAAATTCATTTCAAATTACTATTGTATTCACCCCAATCGTCCCACAATGATTTCTCATGTGTACTTAAACAATCTGTTCTCGTACCCTTAGCCAGGTTGTGTCTTGAATCCAACTTACCATGCTCTAAGCATTAATTTATCAAGATTAGTCCATGACACTTATGATCGATCCAATTTGCGACAGCTCATTGAATTCGATTTTGTACCATTCTGAACCCTTTTTAGAACTTAAGGATTACTCATAATGCTTGTGTCATGACTTCCAGAAAACCCCTTTCTGTAGTCTTGCATCTTGAATCTTATCAAGATCATGTTCATATACTGGCAGGGTTAATACTGACGCCTTTATCTATCTGATAGATGCTGGTAACCACTTGAGTATATTGTATCTCCTTTAGGTCTGTCACAGTGAATCATCTCTTAATACCAAGTCATTACACATTGTAATGATTAGAGATGTTTCCTAGAATAGTATGTAACCGACATACATTGAAAGGCATATCACAATGGTACTCCCACAAGCTTTGACATTGTTTTTGGAACTCTTTCACAAAATCCAAACCCTTTGGCATATTTTGAGAATTCAAAATCTAAACTTTTGAAATAATCATAGGACTCTTCCGAACTATTCACATAATCCAAACTTTTGGCATATTTTGAGAATCCGAAGATCCTTCCTTTCGAGGTGCCCGCTAGATAAATCTCGGGGTAATGTACCCTTTTGTATTGGCATGTTTGAAACCCTTTTGGTTGGGTCTTACATGCAACCCTCATGGTTTTCCAGTTAAGGAAAGCGGTTCAGATCATCCAATCCTGCTATGACTCACGAACAGTTATAGCAAACAATATCTATTCAGATTTTTTCAGTTCTGTTAAGAGCGTCTCTCTTAAAATCAATCACATGACTTTGAGTATTGCATCACTCAACCATTCTTGATTAGAATGTAGGTATATTTATATCTATGTTGCTTTCTATTTGATGATTCAATTACTCCCACTGGTTCTTAGGGCAGGTGTAAAATCAGTCAAATTATCACATAGACCAAGTCTCGCCTTTAGGTTGTAACGCCCCATATTTTCAAGCCAAATTTTCGTTTTGAAAACCATATATTGATTTATAAAAGAATATTTTACAAACAAAGAAATCAGCCATAGTATTGATTTTAGCAAAATACATATAGAAACTCATGTCTTTTATTCTTCACATAAATTATTTATAAAGTAGCGGAAGTCTTGAAAGTAATGGAATGCAGTGCGTCAGGTCGGAGCCTTCCCTCTGTCTCTACCATTTTCTGAAAATGTTAAATATCAATGGGGTAAGAACAAAGCTTAGTGTGTTCCTCAAAATACTATACGATCCATCATATAACATACAACACATAGTAACCATTCATATGTCTGTGAGACTCGCGTGCTATCCCTGTTCCGCCTGAAGACTCACGAGCAGTTCCCGTTCCGTCTTATCGCTCGCAGACTATTCCCGTTCCGCCTATTGGCTCGCGGGCTATTCCCGTACCGTCCACAAACAATCATTATCATAGCAATAATTCATACAATTACCATAACAAGTAAGACCTCCTTAGCCTAACCTATCTTCCTTCCTACGCATGCAATATCACCTATAGTATAGTGAGAAGACTCACCTGATTGTAGTTGACTATAGCGTTTATCTTTCTGTGATTTGTATTCCTTTTTAACCTTAACTGTTAACATAATAAGAAATCTAGAATTTCTTAATCCTTAACTATATTATAGTCGCATCATTAAACCCTTCCATAATTCCAACATGATACTCCATGATTTATCAAGTAAAGAACGGCCAGGTAAAAGATTAGATGGGGTGGCAGGATCCTTTCAGCATTTTAGCCTTTTGGAAAATCCAACAACCACATCTCAAGTAATCGGCCTAGTCATCGTCCTCGTAAGTAAATCAATTGGTATTGTTTTCGGAAATACGAATTGTTATAATAACAACGTTTACTATTGTTGGAAACGAGTATAATATAACATATGTTATACATATCAAATATTCTACTTCTCAACATACAAATTATTTTACAATACCTAATTAAGTTATAGAAAAGTTTGTGGTTACCTTATGACAGTTCGTCGGGATCTAGAACTCCTGCTTTTGGCTTTTGAGCCTCCTTCCCCTCACTCCTTACTCTCAAGTGCTTAGCAAATTCTATGAAATGGTTTGTGATTTATTTGTGTGGTTTATGAGATGTCATGGGGGGTATTTATACTTGAATTCTTGAATTAACAATTGCTTGCCACTTTTGACAAAAGAGTTTATTAATATTAATTGTTGAAATTGAAGACTTTCTAGAAACAGCCTGTTCAAGACTGGCTTAGCCAATCTTAAACCCATTTAATTCAGGATTTTATCTAATATTCCGAAAATTCATCTCAATACCTTTTCAAGGATATATTGTATGTATTTATACGATTTTTCTATGATTTATTATGAATTTTTGAAAAAAGACTATCTAATTTGTCTATTTCGAACTAATCAGTGAAGATTGCATTTTTCACAATAGATAATGCCATTTTCAAACTTACTAGTATTTTTACGAATTGTACTAGACTCAATTTTTAAACTTTGTGCACTGGGTTGAGGTCCAAATGATTTTCCTAAAATTAATTATGATTTTTCTAAAAACGGCACACAATGCTGATTTTCATATGACATTGTAACTAAAGTTTTTCTTAGCTTTATAACTACCAAAACTCATAGAATTCATAACACTCTTATTTTAAGTATATGTTATAATCAGGATACGGGTCTTACAAGTCTCCCCCACTTATAAGAATTTCGTCCCTGAAATTCCGCTCTAACACCTCAAGATCAATACGCTACAAACCTACATACGGTGCTCAGGTTCAAACGATTCTTTTATTTCTAAATGAGCACCGAAAATTATTTGAATTATCTCCGTTATCTGGAGATATACATTTTTATTTCAAAAAGTCTTTTCATTATCCTGTTCTTATCAGAGTCAAGCGGCGTGAAAAAATGACACTTAGGGTAGTGAAAAGGTCGCACCTACTGTAGATGTTTGAATTTCGGTACTAAGAACGTGGGTTGTCCTTTCAGTTCCAACTGCAAGATACTATATAAATGAAAGATGGACATTACAAATCTTATCAGTATCAATTTCTTCTTCAAACCACTAGCTTATTCGAATACGAATTCTGATTGTGCAAGTCAAGACATGGAAAACAAATCATCTATCGGAAATGTGTCGGACACTGAACTGCATTTCCCAAGGGAAGAGGATACATCTTTTTTGTCAAATCCAATATTTCCACCAGAGTTCGGTAATTATAATATTTTAAACCTCCTTTACTTCTTATTTCATTATTTAGTGTTTTGCTTGACTCTAGCTTATGTGAAATGTAGACTTTGCAGATCTATTACTGTTGGAGCATCTTCAAAGTGACCTTGAAGCTTTCCCTCCGATGAGTATTCTCCCTGAAGATCCACTGCCTTTAAATCAAGACATCGCTGTTGGGAATCCCAATACTTACTTCCAGGTTAAGTCATTTTGTTATGCTTTATGTCTATTTTGCTTAATTATCTAACATACGTTATATACAGATCCATTCGTAGATGATCTTACTGATGATAATCTAAGCATGAACGTGCCCATACTACATATTGGAGTAGACCTAACGAATCAGGAGTCTCTAACTGACATTCAAAATCAGGAACAAATATAGTTGATCCATGATGACATTATCGGGTTCGCTTTAGCAAATCCTGAGTTTGTGGGTGGTTTTCAATATCAGGATCATTTTCAAATGATCCAAAGTAACCTAGAGAATTTCAAGAATCAAAATTCTGGGTTTACAATTGAATTTGAAAATCAAGTACTACTACCCATAACAGGTACTAATGAAAGTTTCAGAAATCAGAGTCCTACACGAAGGATCAAAAATAAAAATGTCCCAACTTCTACTCTAAGTACTACCGGAAGTGGCAGTAGCAGAGGTTCAAGACGTGCATTAAGTAGGGACTTAATAGCTAGGCATTTTGACAAGCCAATCAAGGAAACTGCAAACGAACTCAACGTTGGAACAACACAGTTGAAGAAACGTTGTAGGGAGTTAGGTATCAAACGTTGGCCCCAACGACAAATTAAGAGTATGCAAACTCTTATTGATCGTACTCAGGTAAAGAATTACATTTTTGTTTTTAATTCCTTTATATTATAAGATTGTAATTACTAAAGTTATTTGTACCATAGGAATTTGGTAATAATTCCAATGAAGCAACAGAGTTGTCGAGAAATATAATACCCAATCTAGAAAGAGATAAAGAAGCGATAATTGAAGGGTCACACTCGGGATTAACAGAAACCACAAAGAGGCTGAGACAAGCTGCTCACAAGGCTGCATATAAGAAAAGAAAAATTCAGAAGATGGAGGAAGCTTCATAAGGAACTCATACACAGCAGCAATCTCTGCCATCTGATTCTCTGCCATCTGATTCTGCTATGAGTAGTATTAACCTTGATTTACCCGAGCCTATAAGTGAAGAGAATTTTGAAGACTTAGCAGGTGATCTATCATGGCTTCAGCTTTCTGATTGAATTCATACCAATATTACCCCATGGAAGGATTTGAATCTAATTCAATTCTCTCACAATGTCATACTCTAGTAGGGAAATATTTTGTGAATATAAAATTATATTTAAATGTATTGACGCTTTACTATAATTTTAATAATTTTACGGTTTTGAACAACATTCATGTTGTTTCCTTTAATCTTGTATCTTTTCCCCACTTGGACTGAAGTCAAGTTTGTTACTCCGATTTATTATTTTACTTTAAAGGTTATTATACATGTTTTTTTATGAACCCTTACTCTCTCTCTTGAATAACTCTTTGTTACTTCCTTTATCGTTACGAGACCTCTATCTTTGATGTGGTCACTCTATCTACCATATTATTACTTATGCTATATTTGTTTTAGTTATTCTACTGGTTGTAACTTGTCTATGTATGCCATCTCCCCATATTGCATACAGTCTCTTACTTCACATTCTGCTCTCTTGCTTGCATCATTCCTTGACTCGTGCCTCTCATTCTTCTTGACCCGATCGTCAGTCAGATATCCTTGGCTTTCTAGCCGATGTTGATATTCATACCATGGCCAGTATCATCCTCTTCCCTCAATCCTGCCCCTTCTAACTTCCTTAAGTATGACAGCAAGACTAGCCAGTAGGTGGCACTCTCGATCTCCAAATATAAATGCGCCACACGCCCGTATACCTAACCGACTTTATGTCCGCGAACTGAGAACCGTAGGATGCCTCTTCCTTAGTCCAACATAATACGTCATGTCTATCAAGTAAAGAACGGCCATATAGAAGATCAATTTGGGAAGGCAGGACCCTTTCAGCATTCCAGCCTTTCGGAAAATCCAGCAACCAAGCCCAAATGATTGGCCTTGACACCGTTCTCGTAAGTAGATCAATAAGTATTCTTGATATTGGATAAAAGGATTCAGGCCTATCGAGATTCTTTCTATAGCGTTTGGATATTCAATCTATTATATCATTGGTAGTTATCTCCTATGGTAATATTTACATTGGTGATTAAACTAGGATTCTCTAATCCATTCTGATCCATCTTGATTCGTCTATTCATCTTGATCAATTGCCTCCTTACCAAACTCTCATCCTTTCGGACGATCTTTACTACATCGAGGTCGTATATCTCGAAGTATGAATCTCACTCGGTTCTTTAATCAACTCAACTCCTTAGAATCCTTGTGACTTGTCTTGATTCAGGCATCAATCCTGTGTTTCCAATAGTACGGGCCCTGTACTATCTTCCACACCTATTCATACTTGTCTCAAAAGTCATCATAAGTTCCTAAGTTGTTTCTTACTACTATACTGCTCATGTATCTTATACATTTCGCATGCACATCAGTGCCCCTTATCACTCTAGTCTAGGCTACCTAGAATTTTCTCTCCCCACTTGTGCTATTGAGGAAACGTCTACCAATACTGTCGGACAATCATGTCGAATCGTCGTTACACGTAGTTCTTAGATAAGATAAACAATCAAATAAGTGATCCTACCCTAAAGTCACAACCAAACAAGGAACAGCCAATAAGGTCAGATAACTAATTCTAAAGCCATATGATATTAACTACATGCAATTCAAGCGTTCATTTAGCTTTCTAACAGTATAACCATAGTTTCAGTTGCACATAATGGTCATCATATAAAACAATCAGGCAATTCTAACATGAAATTCCTGAGTGAATCCTTAACATACTCTTTATCGTATCAAGTTTCTAGCATATACATGAATGCAGATATTTTGAGAATCATTTACTCACTTTAAGCTCAGGCACACAACACATTTTTTTCCTTTAATATTTTCTTAAAAAAAGTTTTTAGAAAAACTCTCAGTCCTCAGTTTGAGTTTAGATTCACCTGAAGGTTTATCCAAATCTCTTAAACAAAGGCTCTGATACCAACTTGTAACGCCCCTGATTTTCAAGCCAAATTTTTGTTTTGAAAACCATATATTGATTTATAAAAGAATATTTTACAAACAAAGAAATCAGCCATAGTATTGATTTTAGAAAAATACATATAGAAACCCATGTCTTTTATTCTTTACATAAATTATTTATAAAGTAGCAGAAGTCTTGAAAGTAGTGGAATGCGGTGCGTCAGGCCGGAGCCTTCCCTCTGTCTCTGTCATTATCTGAAAATGTTAAATATCAATGGGGTAAGCACAAAGCTTAGTGAGTTCTTCAAAATATCATACAATCCATCACATAACATACAACACATAATAACCATTCATATGATTGTGAGACTCGCGGGCTATCCCTGTTCCGCCTGAGAACGAGAGTACACTGCCTACTGATCCACTTCTTTTAGAGTTACTATAGAGCAGCAGACCAGGTGAGTAATCGATGCTTTCCCTATGTGTTATGTGATTGTGGAGCCTGTGTGGCTTAGTGTTACATTTCCAATGGGGCCACATCACCAGTACATGTGATTCGGAGCACCTTTCCGTGGGGTCACATACCCGGTACTTGTGGTTGAGACCACCTTTTCTGTGGGGCCACTTACCTAGTGGTTATGGTTGGGACCACATATGTTGTGATGACCTAATTGGTCGGCAGTTCTATCACACACTCAAGGGGTGTACAGTGAGTCCTTGTGACTCGATACCACAGGGGTTGAGGAGGGGAAAGATGTGGTTGATTGGAGAGTTGTGAAAGAGCAAAGGGTTGTGATATGATGTGGTAGCTATATGATCCCATGTTTATTTGTTTTCTTTATAATGTGTGGTATGCTGTGATACGTATTGATTATTCACTGAGCATGTGTACCTCACCCCTGTTGATACTAACCTTACAGGTACTAGAGACCCTGCTAAGGGGAAAGATATAGCTCAGAGTTAGGAGCAGATGATAATGATAGAGAGGACCGTAGTAGCCCGACTTTGGGGAGATTTTATTATGCTTTTGTATCCCCATATATCACTTATGTACCTCTTATATGTAACTGATACACCTATGCTATATTTTAAAATGATATTTATGTTCTCAAAAGTGAAAATTTGTGGGTGTATTCGTTATTATAAACCGGGTGTTACAAGTTGGTATCAGAGCCATGGTTTAAGTGAACTAGGTTTCTATAGGGTAGATACCTAGACTTGAACCTTAAGAGATAGTAGAATTAGGGATAGGAAGGGGATAATATATGTATATTAGCTAATTATGCGATTAATCCTTCTATTGAACTTCGAAGATGGCAGATACCAGGAGTGGTCAGAGCCGAGGAGGTACTAGGTAGGGAGCCTCGAGAGGAGGCAGAGCAAGATCACAGGACTCGGTGCATAGGGAGGCAGGACAGGCAGCAGGGAACTGCCGGATTTACGAGCTATCATTGCTGATGTGGTACGGGAGCTATTACCCACCATGGTTGGGATACAGAGGGAGACTACTGCTAAGCAGGTGCATGACAGAGCTCCCAAAGACGAGGGACAGGCCGAGAGTGGAGTACGCATGGTGGGTAAAGGCAAGGTTGTTGAGGGAACGTTAGGAGAGAAAATCGAATGTACGTATAAGACCTTCCTTAGTTGTAACCCTAAGGAATTTTCAGGAGCTGATAATCCTGTGAAGGCGATGGAGTGGCTGATGCACACAGAGAAAGTATTTCGGATTAGCAAATGTGCAGAGACCGATAAGGTGGAGTTTGCCACCAACCTTTTCACAGGGATGCTCAGTATTGGTGGCAGGTTTTCAGCAGAACTTCGGGTCCCGATCTGACTCGATTATTGACATGGGAGCAATTTAAAGCCAAGTTTGTTGAGGAATATTGTTCCAAGGTGGCGGTGACGAGGCTAGAGGATGAGTTTTTACACCTAGAGTAAGGATCCCGGTCTGTGTACGAGTATACTTTGGCCTTCTTAGAGAAGGCAAGATTTCGTGAGCATCAGGTTAATATAGAGAAAAGAAAGATAGATAAATATGTGTGGGGGTTGAAGACTCGGATTAGAGAGATTGTATAGCCGCTTCAGTTGACTTCATTCTGACAGGTCGTTGATTGGGCGATAGAACGCGAGGCTGAGTTATAGTGCCAGGAGAGGGAGAGAAAGGCGGCAGAGATTAAGAGAAAAGTCGAGGAACGCCCGTGGACTTCTCAGAAGAAGACCCAGCAGTCAAGTTCTAGGTCGCGGGGTCAGACTCGGAAGGAGGAGGGTAGGTGGTGTGACAGATTCCAGAAGAAGCGTACGCGAGATTGCCCCACTAGTCCCCCACCATTATCCTGTTTTAAGTGTGGGAAGCCAGGACATTATGCCCGGGATTGCACGTAGACAGATCGGGTATGTTTTCAGTGTGGTGCTAAAGACCACCTCCGTGCAGATTGTCCACAGCTGAAGATGGGGGAGTCCCGAGACAGGCCACGGGAGGAACGGTGTAGAGAGAGGAAGGAGACACAAGGCCGGGGTGGACCAGTAGCCTCCCGAGCATTCCAGATGACAGTTGAGGAGGCCCAGGAGAATACCAATGTTGTCACAGGTATTTTTAAATTGAATTCGATTCCTACATATGTGTTCTTTGATCTCGGGACCACAGACTCCTTTATATCCACATCAATTATGCCCCGAATTTCTATGTCGTTAACCCTATTGGAGGAGGAGTTGGAAGTAGCAGTAGCAGGTGGGAGATATGTGTTTGTTTATGAGCAGATTAAAGGGTGTCAGCTTGAGATCAACGGAACCACTTTCCCTATTGATCTAAAGCCGATCACCACCAGGGAGTTTGAAGTAATTGTGAGGATGGACTGGTTAGCAACCAATGATGCTCAAGTCGATTGTAGAAGGAAAAGTATCGTGGTTCTAGCACCTGATGGGTCGCGAGTGGTAATTCAGGGTGAATGGCAGCGTACGAGGATGCCTGTCATTTCCTTTGCTTATAAGGCACGTAGCTGTATTAGCAAAGGATGGATACTTTTCATGGCGTATGTGGTCCCAGCATTGCCCAACAAATTATCTGTTGAAGATGTAGCAGTTGTATAGGAGTTTCCTGATGTTTTCCCGATGAGCTCCCGGGACTACCACCTGATCGGCAATCGTGTTTACCATAGATTTGGTTCCAGGGGCAGCTCCTATTGCCCATGCTCCCTATCGATTAGTACCAACAGAGATGGAAGAGTTGAAGAAGCAATTGCAGGAATTACTCGATCGGGGATTTATTCGATCGAGTACATCACCTTGGGAAGCACCTATCTTATTCGTGAGGAAGAAGGACGGGTCTATGCGAATGTATATAGACTACAGAGAGCTGAACAAGATCACCATAAAGAATAAATATCCCCTGCCCAGGATTGATGATTTATTCGATCAACTTCAAGGAGCATCCTATTTCTCTAAGATTGATCTGAGATCGGGATATCATCAGCTGAAGATCTGAGAGTCGGATATCCCGAAGACTGCTTTCCGTACCTGTTACGGACATTACGAGTTCTTGGTTATGCCGTTTGGGTTAACCAATGCCCCTGCAGCTTTCATGGACTTGATGAACAGAGTGTGTCGTCTATTCATTGACATCTCTGTTATCGTATTCATTGATGATATACTGATCTATTCCCAGAGCCAGTAAGAGCACAAGACGCATCTACCTCAAGTTTTGGAGTTACTTCGCCGAGAGAAGCTGTACGCCAAATTCTCAAAGTGCGAATTTTGGCATCGTGAGTTCGGTTTTTGGGGCTTGTTATTAGTAGCAAGGGTGTTAAAGTTGATCCGGCAAAGATCGAAGCTGTAATGAAGTGGGAGCCGCCGCGGAATCCATCAGAGATACGCAGCTTTATTGGGTTAGCCGGTTATTATAAGAGATTTGTGGAGAACTTCTCTTTTATTACAGCTCCTTTGACTAAATTAACTAAGAAGGGCGAGAAGTTTGAATGGACACAAGAGCAGCAAACTGCGTTCCAAAAATTGAAGCACGCCTGTGTGAGGCCCCAGTGTTGGCATTACCACAAGGTGGGGAGGACTTTGTGGTCTATAGTGATACTTCTAGGGTGGGCCTGGGATCCGTTCTAATGCAGAGGGGTCGGGTGATTGCATACGCATCCAGGCAGTTGAAAGAAGCTGAGAAAAGATACCCGATGGACGATCTTGAATTAGCGGCCGTGGTGTTAGCATTGAAGCTGTGGAGGCATTACCTATACGTAGGGGTGAGCATAGGCGGATACCCGCCTAATTTGGCCATAATCGGAACTGGAACCGGAACTGCCGGTTCGTGTAAAGTTGGAACCGGAACCGAAACCGGTCTAAGAAGTTCTTAATTTCTAGGAACCGGAACCGGAGGTTCCGGTCCGAGACAGGGTTCCCGGTTACGTCATTATTGTTTAGTTTCCGAGACTAAAACTGGTTCTTTACGATACAAGTTACAAATTACAATACAATATAATCCCATAATAGTTGTAAAATGTTACATATTATCGAATCAACGGCTTGATGACGAAATCGATTTCCAATCACATATTGGAAATACGTCAACTTTTCCTGTTCCTGTAAGCATTTGATTCATAATTTTACCTTTTCAACCAATTATTAATTAATTAATTAATTACATTTCATTTCTCCTATATAAATTTGTTCATAAAAATTGATATCACAGGGAAGGAGATCAGGAGATGAATTATGGACATTGAGTCAATCAAAATTCTATTAGGGTTGCTCCCAAACAAGCGAAACTTATCAATGTTTTCCTATTGGGTGATTAAATATTAAATTTCAATAACCATTTCATGTATTTAATTCATACAAATCAAGAAAAAAACTTGACTTTGTAAGCTTTGCATGCATGCGAGATGATTCAGAAATTTTTTTAGTGACTTCGTTCGTTTATTTTTGTAAATGGTGATGTGAAAACAAACCTCGAAAGGTTCTTGATGATTCGAGGAAAGTAATATAATTCATAATAGTTGTAAACTTATATATATATATATATATATATATATATATATATATATATATATATATATATATATATATATATATATATATATATATATATATATATATATATATATATATATATATATATATATATATATATATATATATATATATATATATATATATATATATATATAGGGAAGGGTTCAAATGAGAACCATTAAAAAGTTAAGAACCGTGAGAACTAATCTCGGCCCTTGATGCAATTCATCGGAGGGTTGTATATATATGAAGTTTAACAAGTGTGAATGCGTTGTAGACGATCAAACCCCATAAGCATTAGATCAAAATTGGAGGCACACGAAGTCCTGTAAAGGGCTCTGGGCCGCTGGGGGCGCCAGGCCAAATTGGAGGCACACGAAGTCCTGTGAATGGCTCTGGGCCGCTGGGGGCGCCTGGCCAAATTGGAGGCACACGAAGTCCTGTGAAGGGCTCTGGGCCGCTGGGGGCGCCAGGCCAAATTGGAGGCACACGAAGTCCTGTAAAGGGCTCTGGGCCGCTGGGATCGCCAGGCCAAATTGGAGGCACACGAAGTCCTGTGAATAGCTTTGGGCCGTTGGGGGAGCCAGGCCAAATTGGAGGCACACGAAGTCCTGTGAAGGGCTCTGGGCCGCTGGGGGCGCTAGGGGCGTCAGGGGCCAAGATATAGGCACATTGAGTCCTGTTAATGGTTAAGGCACTGGGCATGTATAACCATGGATTGGGGCACTGGGCCGCGCCAATCTAATGTAAGCGGGTTGGGACCAAGGGTCGCGCAACCATGGATTGGGGCACTGTGCCATGCCAATCTAATATGTAAACGGGTTGATGCTGCCAGCGACTCACGAGAAATGTTATGTCTTTTGGGCTCCATTAGAATTGTGCTTATGTTAGCCAACACTCTACGGGTGTGCCCGGGGTGATCAATCTGGGTAGAAATATAATGGAAGCTGGTGTTATGCGGCTTGGTTTTTATTGCGAGACCATATAGTGTGGTCGTTATCGAGTGTAGTCAAGAGCTGTGTGGGGGCTACTCGGCGGGGCTTCTGGTAGGAGCTACACGGTGATGCTGGTGGCAAGGGCAGGGCTGCAATGTTGCTGGGAAGAGTTGGCTAGTGGAGCTGCTGGGAAAGCTGGGCAGCGGAGCTGCTGGAAGAGTTGGGCAGCGGAGCTGCTAGGAAGAGACTGGGTAGCAGAGCTGCTGGGAGAAGCTGGGCAGCGGAGCTGCTGGAAGAGCTGGGCAGCAGAGCTGCTGGGGGAAGCTGGGCAGCTGGGCTGCTAGGAAGAGCTGTCGTTTAATTCTTCTCCCCAGAATAATTTGTATTTTAAGAATGCATCATTGCAGGCAATATGAGTTTTTATTGTAAGCCGTCACCCGAAAATGATTTTGCATCGTGTGTTTTGCCGACCCTTCTACCTCCCCCCTTTTATTTTGGAGAAAATGATGACCCGCTTTCCATGCGGGAAAGGGAGTGATCCTTTGGATGCTTGGGCATGTCAGGGTTGCTTCATACATTGACTTTTGTTTGAGCATTTATGTCTCGTTCATTTGTACATGCCAAGATAAACATAATTAAGAATAAGTCTTCTAATGCTATACTGGGCAACGAATTGTAGAGTATATAAATGACAATAACAACCAGACTTATACGAGACTTATACGAGCCTGAGTTTTTTTTATATATATTTGTAGCATGTATTTTTGTTTAAAGGCGTACTTTTTATTTTTGTTTTTATTGTAATCGTGCAAGATAAATGTATTAATAATGTTAATATTTAGGAAGGTCTGGTTGCTTGTTTATAAAGAAGTATAATGTTGCGGTCTGAATGTCGAATGTCACAATGATTGTGTGTAAAAGGTAAGTAAACAATGTCTATGTATAACCTTGACGAGTTTATTTGACATGCTATTGTTTTTCCACCCATGTTCATGGGTTTGAAGAATATTCAGGAAAGGATCAAAAAACATTTAGTAACGTTGTATACAAGATGGGCGAAACCAAATATGCGCAATTGTTGTTCTTTCACGTTTGTCATTTTGTTAATCAAATCAACATTGGTTTTCGTGATTAAGTTGCTAAACCCCTTATTATTTTTCACAAGCTGAGTGTGTATGACATCTCCCCTCCCCCTTTTTTCTTTCTTTTTTTTTTAAAAAAAAAAAAGGAAAATCGAATAGTGCCTTACACGATTACAGTATTTATCGCACGTATGAGAACAATATGGTGCGTAGTGATAGAAAGTAACACGACCCTTAGGAATACGCGTAAAATTTATTTGATGTATCGATGCAAGCCATAAATGATTTTTGTAAGTATGAGGATAAGGTGAAGTGTATGTACCTCCTCCTTCGTGTGTTGTACCATGGGCCATTTCAGAGAATGCTCATTGAGGCTAAAGGGTAACTGTATGTGGCTTTGAGAAACTGTATCTTTGTATCAGTTATGAGAGAGATGGGTTTAGGCTATAAGTAGCGATGAAAGGTAGGTAAACCAGAAGTGATCCAATCGTGTTATGATTTAACCACAACCTGATGAGTTTCGACTCATAGTTCGCCTTTTTGGGGAGAAGTAAAAAGACGATGTTACATCTTGAACTTCCGATGCGGTATCTGGACAAGGTCGGGGTCCAAAGATATAAAAAAATTATCAACTATTCTACTATTCCGTCTTTTGCGAAAGTTGATTATGCAATAATGAATGTCGAGTTTGATCTTTCGGTGTCTGAACATGGGCTGCTTCTATGTGTTGACCACGTCGGAGGGTTTGCGCATTCTTTTTGATCGTCGAAACATTATTGCTCTCAAATTTGGGTTTGCCTTGTATCTTCTGTATGAGTATTGAGCATTGTTGAGTTTGGCGTGTTTTCAAGGGTGTATTTCAAAGTTTGAAGGACCATAGCTGAACATCTTCGGGTTGTCCCCTCAAGACGGCGTGAAGTGATATCAGATGTTGGCGGTGCTTTGTGGCGTCAATCATAGCAGACGGCTTTTCTGAGACGTTATTGCGAGTTGGATAAGGTGCAGGAGCATTGAAGTGGTATCAATGAGATTTAGAAGAAATTGTTCTTTCGGGCATTTCATCGAGCGCTTAGGTTGTATGACTCTTCCCCCTCTTTTCTTTAGTTCATTCTCAACTGAATAGACTGTAAGTTGTCTGAAATAAATTGATACTTCAACTTTGTTCAGGCATTTCTAAAAACGGTCCGGTACTTGATTCTAATAATATCGGACTGTACTGGGATCGTTTGTTATGGGCTTCAATTTTACGGCTTCATTCTAACAGATTGAGTAAGCATAAAGCATGGATAGATTCCTGATGTAGGTCCATGTGTGTTCTTCATTCAGAATCAACGTTTCTTATTTTACACTTTGGTCAAGGTGTGCGGAGGAGATTAGAGAGAAGGAGCCAAGATTAATTCTTCAAGAATTTGAGCCGGACCTAAGGTCGAACACCTGGAGTGCACGACTATTCTCCCCCTTTTTCTTACCCTGTTTACAACTGGAGAGGCCTAAAATTGTTTGAAGGAAAGGAATTGGCGTTAGGAGAAACTCTAGGAACGAGAACCACAGGTCTTCAAGTCGAATCCGACGTTAAATTAGATTTTGTGCAGCAGACCAAGTGGATTGCGCAACTGTTATGTCTCGCATCTGTCTTTAGTCGGGATTGACGTCTCCGACCTCGATGGTCATGACTTCGAGACTGTTCGAGTATTCCCTGAAAGTTCAATGTTTATTGGTGTTTCGCATCCGCAGGTTTGAATCCTCTTGTTGGCTCTAAGGAGTGTGAATTAGAAACCAATGATTGGGATGTTTAAGATTCTAAGGGGCCGTTTGGATGTGCTTATAAAAACTGTTTATTGACTTATTGGTTTTTTGGAAAAGTCATAAGTCATAAGTAAGGGCCTTTTTACTTATTAAAAACGGCTTATTTACCTTTGGTAAGGGCAAATAAGCAGTTTTTAATAAGTAAGGAGGAGCCTTACTTATGGCTTATGGCTTTTCCAAAAACCCAATAAGCTAATAAGCAGTTTTATAAGCACATTCAAACGGAATTTAATATGCGTTTAGCATTTTGGTTTTCGGGAGAAAACTCCACCCAATCGATGATGAAGAAACAAAACGACTAGAATCGTTTTCTATTTGTGGAGAAGGGTAATCTAAAGTAGCAATTCAGGGTGGTTTAAAGGGGAAATGGATTTGTTTTTAAAACTATATATCGCACTTTTCTTCATTCTCTTTCTTATCGGAAAAATCAAACTTGATTTTACCGTTTAGGATGAGATTACCAAAACGGATACGGATCCTTCTATAGGTTACTATGCGAAAAAGCAGGAGGGTAAATAGGATTCAAACAGCTCGATTCAACATGTCCAAAGTTTGCACATAAGTTTTTGGTTTGCTACAGTGTTCGTAAAGAAAGACAGGTTTGTGTCAAAATGTTTAAGGGAAGTTATCTAGGAGATAAACCTTTGAAGAATAGTTTTCTAGATATCTTTTGGCAGGAAAAATCCCTAAAGAACCTGTGTATGAGGGTCGTTGCAGGAAACCGGAGTATAAAGAACGGATCTATAAAGATCGTGAAGGTGAGGTTGAACCTCGGGCAACAATGGCTGTTTTGCTCGAGGTCCCACGGATGGCGCCAAATGTTGTGACATGAGATCTTCATCGGTTCATGGTGTAGTGGATCTGGATCGGAGGTCTTGAGGTTGATGCCGTTAGCGAGCTCCCGACTTGGACCCTAGTCACAATCAGAGAAGACAGTCGTTAGAGCCGTCCCAGGGCATGTGCCCTGGGAGCGGGCTCTGACGATCAAGTCAGTGTAATGTACGAGATGGGATGGTTTCTCCTGGGCGGAGAGAAGCATTGTAGTGTATGGTGTAGAGAGCATAAAGAGCAATCAGGAGAGGGAGAGAGTGTAGACGATGATAACTTGAGGAGAAATGTTCCCCTCATGTTCTATTTATAGGGGACAACTAGGTCAGGCCTTGGGCCAGCCAAATTCAGGCCCAACAGGGCTGCGGGGCAAAGCTGGCTGGAGAGATGCAGAGCTGCAGGGCTGCAGGGCAAAGCCGGCTGGAGGGCTGCCACGCCGCATGCTGTCAAGCTGTCCAGACCTATTACCAACAAGTCCCCCCAGTCCGATGTGATTGGTTTGCCATGAATCGCATTTGACTGAATACAACTATATAAATCATTATATATATATATATATATATATATATATATATATATATATATATATATATATATATATATATATATATATATATATATATATATATATATATATATATATATATAAGTTCAATAGAGAACCAAAATAAAACAAGGAACCAAGGAACCAATCGTGAGCGTCGGAATTCAAATGATCGATGCCCGATGATAAGGTTGTAAATTTTTTAATTGAACGCACATCTAGCGGATAATTCCAAAAACCCACTTCGTTATTTATTTATTTTTTATTTTTAGAGCTTATTTTTTATCGAAATAAGAAATCGAATATATCAAAATTCATAATTTTTTATTCTCTTTCAATAGACGTTCATATCGATATAGCAAAAACGAAAAAAAAGTATTCAAAAATCTTGTTCAGATTCACAACACTTAATCAATGTGAATCTGAACTATAACAAGTTTTATAGAAGATTATTCACATGTGAATGATCATTGAAATTATTTTTTTCAACAATCATTGATCATTCAATAACAACTTATGTGAATTTAAATAAACTTTTAGACTCAGACATGAATCTCACTAAAATTTCATATTGAATTTAAGTAAATTTGTTTATATTCTTTATAATTTCATCATTTTGATAATATACAATTGAATTAACTAATATTTACAAATTAATATACTTAAAATTGCACGCAAATGAACAAAAATTTGCTGTTTAATGGGATACAATTATCATTTATATGTAAATTAATATATCTAAAACTAGATGCACACTATTTTTAACCGTTTGATCATACACAAATGAATTAATTTAGATTCACAAATTAATTTGCTTAAAATTCGTATGTGGATGATAAAAAATTGTTGAAAAAGTCAGGTACAATTACCATTTATATATGAATTAACATGTCTAAAACAAAAAAACAGTTAAAATTCACAATGTATATATAAACTGTACCAAATTTGTATGGGAGATAATTCACATGTAAATAGTTATTGAATTCAAAATTTTCAATAATTGTAAATCATTCAGTAACAGCTCATGTAAATTTTAAAAACATTCTTAGATTCATATGTAAATTCAAAATCACTTATATTTTTACTATTTCAACCTTTTGATGTCATATACAATTGAATTAACTGAAATTAAAAATGATTTCCTAAAAATTCAAACGTGATTGGTCAAAAACTATTGAATAAATCGAATAGAATTGTCAATTATATGTCAATTAATATATCTAAAACAATACAGTTCAGTTCAGATTCGCATGGTGAATCTGGACGAACTTGAAGTATATCAATATGGATATCTATTTATAGAGGATGAAAAATATGAATTTTGGTATTTTTAATTTTTTTCGAAAAAAGAATAAGCTTAAAAATTAAAAAAAAAACATAAAAAACGAAGTGGGTTTATTGCTATAATCCTCTACATTAGCGTCTAACTAGTAAATGTACATCGTTTTTTCTAGTCGTCGATCTTTTGCATTCTGATCACACGATTGGTTCCTTGGTTCCTTGTTTTAAATTGTTTCCCTAATGAACCCAACCATATATATATATATATATATATATATATATATATATATATATATATATATATATATATATATATATATATATATATATATATATATATATATGATAGTGTATCATACGGATACGCATAGCCTCCCGCCAGCATGCCAGCGGCATGACTCGCCAACATCCAGACAGACAGCCAGCCGCCAGAGGCCTGTGGATCGTACCCGACTCGACAGTCACCAATGGCCGATTGCCACATGTACCAATACCATAATAGCATATCACCCTGTAACGATCATCGTGCGATCCATTAAGACACGATCGAACCAGGTGGTCCCCGTGCTACCACCTGGCCAGATGAATGAACCAATCACAATTAGCAGCAGACGATCAACCAATAAGATAAAGATCCGCTACCAACTGACAAATGGTCCCCACGCAGGTATAACGGTATATGATGATCGTGCCCTCGGTGAGATCATCATCACACATCGTCATTGTACTCTCACTTTTTCATAATCAATCCATACTTTCCGACCACCGTGCTAACTTAACCGTCGGAGCGCCCTCCCGGGACCGCCTCCCGGAGTGCGTCTGACCCCATTTCTCTGTTGTGGTGAGCTCAGGTCCAGGATCCCATCGTTCAGGAGATTATTCCGAGACTAGAGTTTGAATCAATATATATATATATATATATATATATATATATATATATATATATATATATATATATATATATATATATATATATATATATATATATATATATATATATCTATCTATACTTCTATACTATACTATAAACCATATATAAATTACAACCCCCTAATGCATGTTTGTCTTAATTTTTAAGACTGTACAAATTTTAATACACAACCTACAAATTATAATACCTATGTTACAATGTTCTTATGCACTAAAATAGGAAAAGAATAAACCGGACATTCTATCGCTTGCCCAAAACCAAATAACCTGTAGTGCTTGCCCAAAACAAAAAAATAAACCCTCATTTTCTTTCACACGCTTTTCTTCGTGAAACCCTAAAGCTCCCAAAAGTGATTGCCGGCATCCTCTAAGCCGCCATTATCCGATCCGGCAGCCACCATCGGTTCTGGCCACCAACAACCGGTGAACAACAGCAACACCTTGTGACCACAACCTACTCGCTGTTTTCGGACCTCTCCGCCACATTCCGATCCAGGCACCACCACTCGCCATCGCTTCCCGTCATCCAAATCGAGAACCAAGTCTCTCGGTCGCCATCGATACGGCCGCCAACTTCTATTCACCGTTTTCGGACCACTCCTCCATCTCTACCACGCACCACCACACTGCTATGGCATCACCGCTGATGTTCTCTACCGCTACCACGGACCACCAGACACGACCACCACTATAAAAATTGCGGTAAGGATCGATTCATCTCGCTAATAATTATATGGATCGATTCATCTCTGTTAATTATACGGATCGATTCATCTCTTTCTTTCTGTTAATTCAGATCGATTCATCTCTGTTAATTATATGGATCGATTCCATGGTTGTGTAATATGATGGTGGAAAGGAATGGGGTTTTGTAGGTGGATTTCGAGAGTTATGGAGTGGGTAATGAAGCAATTGATTTGGGGAAATTGCAGTTTCAAGTGCGTTTCTGATTTCCGATTTCTGTATTGGATGTTCATAGATACACTTTTCGATTTCTGTATTGGATCTTCGAATTCAAGTGCCTTTCCGATTTCCCCTTTTACATTTTTTACAAAATTGCAGATTCAAGTACCTTTCCGATTTCCGATTTCTGTATTGGATGTTCATAGAGACACTTTTCGATTTCTGTATTGGATATTCGAATTCCAACTTAGATTATTTGAGTCTACTGTCTGTGGCAAACTTTTGAGGCGAACTTGTCAACAGTCGTCGAAGAAGAAGCAAGACACTACTACTTACAATAGCAATTGACTCACTCTACTTCGAGGTTTGAATTTTCTTTCACACGATTCATCTCGCTAATAATTATAGCAATTGACTCACTCGATTCATCTCGCTAATAATTAATAAGATCAAAATGGAATTTGTCGTCTGACCTCTCATTACCCTCTTTGATGTGTATTTGAAAATGATTATTGTGACCTGATTAATATGGAATTTCTTTTATTATCATCACTTACATGGTTTATTTAAGTCTATGAAAATGATAACAAAAGGTTTCCTTTATCCATGCAGGTTTACATTTGGATTTATTCAAGATGTCATTGGTTGAACAAGGTACTTGGATGTTGATAATACATAAAACTAAAATTGAAATAATTTGAAAAGTTTGAACTTTTTTAAATTTGAATAATATTAAAAGTTTGAAAATTTTAAATAATTTGAAAAGTCTGAAAGTTTGAAAAGTTATCATTTGAAAATTTTCAAAATTTGAAAATTTGAAAATTTGAAATTTTTTAATAATTTGAAAAGTTTTGAAATTTTAAAATTTTCGGAAATTTGAATAATTTGAAAAGTCTTAAAATTTGAATGATTTTGAAAAGTTAGAAAATTTTAAAAAGTTTGAAAATTTTCGAAATTTGAAAATTTTCAAAATTTCAAAATTTCAAAATTTTGAATAATTTGATAAGTTTAAAAATTTGGAAATTTGAATAATTTGAAAAGTTTGAAAATTTTTAAATTTGAATAATCTTAAAAGATTGAAAATTTTGAATAATTTGAAAAGTCTAAAAAGTTTGAAAAGTCTGAAAATTTTAATGATTTTGAAAAGTTTGAATCATTTGAAAATTTTCAAAATTTGAAAATTTGAATAATTTGAACTTTTTCTTTCTGAAATTTCATTTAATCATATTATTATCTTTTTTCTGTATTGTAAACACTATTGCCTGGAATAGACAACAGATAACAGAAGCTTCCACACGAGAGGTTATTCTTGGTACAGATAATGGCCAACTCCATGAAATTGCTGTTGATGAAAAAGATAAGAGGGAGAAATATGTAAAATTTCTATTCCAATTATATGAATTGCCACAAGCTTTCGAGGGTTTGCAGGTGTGACTTTATAATCCTTTTGTCCCAAAAAATAAGAAAGATTATGGTTTTTTCTTAGTTTTCTTACATTGTGCTTTAACTTATAGACTTTTGTGATTTCATGGTCTTTATCATCTTGAACGTGTCATTTTTGCTTGGAATCATCCCTGTATTTGTCTCTTGGATTTATTCGTAGTGGCTGGAATACAAGAAAACTTCATCTCCATCTAAACTGTAAGTTTCTTGATTTACATTCTGCAATTGTTGGTTTTTAGATTTGTGACAATGGAGGACTTTTGACTTAGAAAGATAAATGGAAGTAACGTCCAAACAGAAAAGCATGACATCAAAAGCGGCTTATTTTTATAAAGTGTATATAGTTCTTTTTTTGTAAGGACAGCCAAGTACTGAATTTTGCAGCCTCCGGTGAAGTTCCCATCTCCTTTTGTTTGAAGATTGCAAAAAAGCACTAAATAATTCTTCTTCAATTGTAACAGTTTTGGGTTTAACTTGGACGAAAACGTCTTCATATCAAATCCGTTTTATGTTTTGGGTTTTCTTCTTTCATTTTCTTAGTTTTTATTTTATGATTTTTTTGGTGTTATTTAAGGGTTTTGTTGCTCTTTCTGTAGGAATTTTTAAAACCTGGAAAAGTTGGATGCTTTTCAAGCCATTATGTTATTCTATTAAAACCCATAAGCCTCATTTTGGCCATTTTTGAATTACAGACTTGCTGTGAATATTCTCTCATTATAATTCTGAAAAGCCTCATTTTTTGCCATTTTCGAATTACAGACTTGCTGGAAAATGTTGGTGTTACGACTTGAAGGTCAGATCTACTCATATAGGATCTAAAAAATCGATTAATTTCTTGATTTTTATTCAAATAATCCTATTTTTGATTTTGTCATTCATGTTTTGCAGGTTATATGGTTGTGATTGTGGGCTAACGGAATCAATATTATTTGATTTTCCATTTTTTGTTATTGAGTAAAAGACTTCTTGAATATGATATTGACGACTGTTAGTACATGAGTGTGGTGGTTGGTGTCCCCCTATCTTTAATCCAGATGTTATTTTAAAGTTACAGGAAGCTGGTTGTAATGGATTCCTGGTTCTTTTGAAGGTTAATATTCAAGGAGTGTATCTTCAAAGCTTTCAAGGTGTCTGGATGTTGTTTGTAATGGATTTTTGGTTTACCCCTGCCCCTCACTATTGAATTTGATGATAATTTTGATTGATATTATATTATTTTGTCTGAAAGTACAATGCTATAATTGGGTATATGGTTTGTTTGATTCAGGTGCATGCTTTTGTTGCTCCTAAAATAATTGGTGGAAAGAATGCACCATCTCCGGTTGGGGAACTTGGGATGGTTCAAATGACACAGGCTTTGGAGTTGACTGCTGTTTCTTACGAGCAGGTTGGTTTAAAATAGCAACGTACTTTCATTGATGTAGAATTCTGACAAACATACTAAAATTTGCAGATAGGAGCAGATGTGCTTATCAGTGGATATCTGCAGCCCATTCCTGATTTGACACCTGTTATTCCATTGGTTGATGAAACTTCAGCAATTGATCCATCTTTATCTCCTTATGATTCACCAATCATATTCTTCTATAAGACGTGGGACCCATACGGTAATTTTCCAACTTTTCTCCTCATCCAATTCGACTGCCTGATGAAAATGGTGATTATATTACTTGGTCAAGTGTAGAGCCCTATTATCAAGTATTTTCGCTGCTATAATTAAGTAGCTTTTTCAAAGTATAATGTCTTAATACGAAAAAAGTTTAAAGTAGTACAAGGATGTAATAGAAAGAAATGGAAGTAGGATGTTATAATACTTGAATAAATGAATGTATGTTGTCTTTTAGCTCATCAGAGTTTTTACAACAAAATATAGGCACACAAGTTTGTGGGGTCGAGTGATCCAAATGCAAGAAGCTATATTGAAGAAATATTTTTGGCAAAAAGTCCTGAAGAAGCAGCAAGGATGGGAAGGAAATTTCAAAGGGAGCACCCGGATACAGTACACCTTCCACACACTTGATTAAAGTACATTGCTATATCTTGCGTTTAACCGTATTTTCTTGTGGCATATTGTTGTGTAGGTAAGGACGGACTGGGAAAGTGTAAAGACAGATGTAATGTACACACCATTAAAATGCAAGTTCTCAATATACCGAAACTTGAAGTACATGCTTCTGTCAACATTGGGTTATGTCCTGGTTGAAGCTTCACCTCATGATATTTTTTGGGGTGGAGGCCGTGATGGTGAAGGGCTTAATTATTTAGAGCGGTTATTGATGAAGTTAAGATCTGAGTTTGTAGGTGATGATACACATAAGCCCCCTGAAATTTCTGCAACTTGCCATGAAACCTAATCATATATACCTCCTTCCTCGCCAGTCACCACCTGCTTCTATTTTTAGCACAAATTAATACAATTTGTTTATTGTATTTTTAATAATTACCAAGCATATGGATGCAATAGTCTTGTGTTTTGCACTTCTTGTGGAAGATGATAATCACAATGGTGTACCATGTTAACATAAAAAAGAGGTCCGTACAGCCTCCAAATGATGTGCTTTTTCATGAAACAATACTACATATATATTTAGATTCTATTTGTAAAAACACCAAAATGCTTAAAGTTTTACAAAGGGAAAATGATTTCAAGATGCTTTAAAGGTCTACATGCAACCTTTACATTCGGAAAATTAAAATTGGCATGAATTGATTGAAATTAATAGTTATCTAATCTTGTTGGCGGTTGGAAACTTTTATGTTAATGTTGAAGAAGACAGTAGGTGGCTTGAAAGTTTTGCATTCTGTAATAAAAAGCAACGTTTTTGTATTATTTTTTTTGTTGTTTTTTTAGATTGACAAATGCATCTGGTTTCTGAAAATATGGTTACAAAATGAGCAAGGCTTATCAAGTTAATTTTGATTATGCGAAATATGCTTGTTTTGAGCATATTGTTTTATTTTGTTGTAAATGTAAATAGCAAGGGTATATTTTCTAACTTTGCATCAGTATCTATTTTAACCGCAATGAAATTAAATTTAAATTCGGTTTATTAAAATGATTCGAGTTTTCAAATTTTTTGGGTTTTTGGTTCGACTTTGAGTTTGTTGCACTCATAAGTAAACCGTTTAACTTATCGTACTTATATTGTTATCCAAAACAACAACATACTTAGTGTACTTATATTCTAACCCTAAAGCTACAATGTATTCTATTTTTTTTAAACTCAAAATAACGATCCACCTTTTTTTAACCAAAAATAGTTATTCAAAGAAACATATCAGCTGCCCGAAAACTATTCGTCGCCCGAAGCATGGCGCGGGTACGCACCTAGTATATATATATATATATATATATATATATATATATATATATATATATATATATATATATATATATATATATATATATATATATATATATATATATATATATATATATATATATATATATATATATATATATATATATATATATATATATATATATATATATATATATATATGATGCAACATCAGATCTGGCGTCGGGTCTTGAGAGTTGATCTGGATCAGAGGTCTTGATGTTGGTGCCGTTAGTGAATTCCCGACTTGGATCCTAGTCACAATAAGAGAAGATGATCGTTAGAACTGTCCCAGGGCGTGTGCCCCGGGAGCAGGCTCCGACGATCAAGTCAGTTCGGTATGCGAGATGAGATGGTTTCTCCTTGCCGGAGAGAACCATCGTAGTGTAAGTGTGTAGAGGGTAGTGGAGAGTGGAGGCTGATGACTTAGGGAACTAGGGTTACCTTCTTGTTCTATTTATAGGGGACAATTAGGTCAGGCCTTGGGCCAGCCCAATTCAGGCCCAGCTAGCAGTGTTGTCAAGCAAGGCTGCCAAGCTAGCTGCCAGGAGATGCAGCCAAGCAATGCTGTTGGCTGGCTGGCGTGCTGTCACGTCGTGCTGCCGAGCAGGGCTGGCAGCCACGCCATGCTGTCAAGTAGAACCGTCCAGCGGTCGTCAAGCCGCACTGTCATGCTATTCGGGTCAGCCGATGGACCTAATATCATCAAGTCCCCCCAGTCCGATGTGATTGGTTTGCTGACAATCGCGTAGGACTAGATATAACAGACGTGTGCCGAAAATATAAGAGGAACAACCAAACCTCGCCTACGGGAATCTTAGTGTGTTAGCGGATCCTGCGGTAGAGTTAGATCTACGCGACGCGGAGTTGGCTTGGTAATCTCTTCTTGCGCTATGAGATTGTGATCCAGTGAATTTGGTATGGCATAGTTCTTGCCATGATTACGCAGCGGGGCTGCTGTGGCGATCACGGAGCGAAGCCGTTGCATGATAATGCAGTAAGACGGCTGTGGCGATCGTATCTTGCCGGAACGCCACCAATAAACGTCTTCATAGTGCTTTACACAAGTATACCATACCGATTTCCCCCCAGTCTGGTCTGGGTAGCTGATAGGTAGCCATATCAGACTATAGTAGGAAAAAGATGTCGTTATGAATATGCATGTCGGCGTTACTGTCAAGATTTTGTGCAACAGGACTGCTGATAAGATAATGAGCCACGAGGCGACTGTCGAGATAACAAGCAGTAGGGCTGCTGATAAGATAACGAGCCACGAGACGATTGTCGAGATAACAAGCAGCAGGGCTGTTGTCCAGATAATGTGCAACGAGGTTGCTGACAAGATACTGAGCAGCAAGGTTGCTATCTAGAAGATGTGCAGCAGGGCTGCTAATAGATAATGAGCAGTATAGCTACTATCCAGAAAATGTGCAGCATGGCTGCTAACAAGATAATAAGCAGCACGGCTGCTATCCAGAAAATAAGTAGCAAGGCTGCTAATAGATAATGAGCAGCAGGGCTGCTAATAGATAATGAGCGACGAGGAAATTGTCAGGATAACAAGCAGCATGGCTGCCGTCCAAATAATATGCAGCAGGGCTGCTAACAAGATAACGAGCCACATGGCTGCTAACCAGATAAGGTGTAGCAGAGCTGCCGGGACGATTGTCCTTATTGTGGTAAGACGTATAGTGAGAAAATTCTTGTTGATCGTCAGAGTACAGAGAATACCACTGTGTGAATTGTCCTCATTGATCATTATAGAGGAAAACATTTAATGTATGGTGCTAAGCATGGCTTAGGCTTGTGATGTGTGGTTCATGATAAGCGGTAGCTAGGTTTATTCCATCCAATGATCACTTGGTGGAATCGAGCTTAGTAGCCGGCAATTCAAGGGAAAGGTGATGAGCCTTTTAAATCTTACTTGAATTGGGCTTAGCAGCTACCAAGTCAAGGCAAAGGTTATGAACCTTCTGAACCTTGTACTAAATCAGGCTATGTTAGGTGCTCGGACCTTTTTGTGGCTCTCAGGCCTTAATAGGTACTAGGACCTTTCTGTGGCTCTCGGGCCTTGTTAGGTACTCGGACCTTTGTGTGGCTCTCGGGCCTCGTTAGGTACTCGGACCTTTGTGTGGCTCTCGGGCCATGTTAGGTACTCAGACCTTTGCGTGGCTCTCGGGCCATGTTAGGTACTCGGACCTTTGCGTGGCTCTCGGGCCTTGTTAGACATGGATTTAGTAGTCAGTGATTTATGTGCCTGCCCGAGTGACCAACCCTGGCAAAGATGTAAAGATAAAATGGAGCCGATGCTTGGCGGGTTCCTAGTTACTTTGACCTGAGCATAATATAAAGTGAAGCACAAAGAGTTTCGCCCTCTACTTGTTAGTAAGACGTGTATAATATAATGGTATCGTTATGCTTCAAGGTTGCTGCAAGGCTACAGGCGGGAGCTTGGCGGCGGTGCTGTTGGTAAGAGTAGGGCCACGATGTTGCTGGCAAGAGCTAGGCAGCGAGCAGCTGGCATGAGCTGAGCAGCGGTACAGCTGGAAGAGCTGGGCAGCAGGACTGCTGCAGGAACTAAGCAGCAGGGCTGCTGGCAGGAGCAGTGCAACGGTGCTGCTGGCAAGAGCTGGGCAGCTGGCAGCTGGCAGGAACTGAGCAACAGGGATCCTATTTGATTCTTCCCTCCTAAGTAATGAGTTGAATTTTTGGGACTATGTTATTATGTATAATCTTAACACGTCTTGTAAGTTTCTACCGAGAGATATTTCTTCCAATGTAATTGTGCTATGTCATCCCTTCTACTCCCCCATTTTTTTGACGAAAAAATGAAGAAATGCGGGAAAGGGAGTCGGGTTGGGCGATGCGAACGAATTTCTGTTGTTTATGTATTGACTTGTGCTTGTACATTTTTTCCTCACTCGTTTGTACATGTCATTGCAAAACGATTAGAGTAAGTATCAAGTGTTGTGACATATATATATTGTAGACAAATATCCATGGCTGAGATGTATGCACATTCGAAAATTGCCAGCGATGATCGGGTAGTTTTTTAGATACGAGTCATCAAAGTAAGGAAAATAAAACGATATAGCGTCATTTTGAATCAAATTAGATTGGGTTCTTCGCCTTGTTGTAGGTATCAACTTGTTTGCTGTGTTGAAACGAGAATGATCTTTTGTTGTATAATTGTACCTGAGTTGCCTCTTACATATTTGTGCCTCGTTCATTTGTACATGTCAAAACGAGCAACATAAGAGTAAGTTTCCAAGGTTTGAACTATATCCAAGAGATAATAAATGAATTATAGATGCCAAAATGTATGTAGTTGTTATCATTGCATGTTGCCACGTGGTAGCGAAACCAAGATTTTGTTCCATAGTTAAATTGCTAAAAGATACACAATTTTTTATAAGCCAACCATGTATGACATCTCCCCTTCTTTTTAGAAAAAAAACATTTATTCACGTTTATGTAGCAGAAGACCTACCATGTGTAGTTAAGTGAGTTGCTTAGTTTGAGTATTCCGCTTGTTCGTATTCGCAATATTATTGAGCATTAAATGATTATGTGTTTCTTTTATGTCAAAAAGAAATTTACGATACCCTTGAATATTATGAGGGGCTTTTTAATTGAAATTGATTTTGTACATATGTATTAAAATATGATAAGATAGTTGCAGAGCCATATAATGCACAATGATAGAATACCACGCAACTGATGTAGGAATATTTGGAGAATTATCTTTGATGTATGAGTGTTTAGCTAAACGTAGGTGATTATTACTCTTGAAAATAATATTTTTTTTGTCAAAATAATCAAATGGATGGAAACATGTGAGTACACCATAAGTGTCATTCTCGGTATTGGGAAACTAAAAGTTGAACAGTAAAGGTATCAAAGAAATTCCAACAGAACCTGATGGAGGCCTTGGTGTGGAGATTGGATTCAGGACTCAGAGTTTACCCTTCATGAAGCATCCTGGTAACAATATCGTTTGAATACCCAATGTCACAGCTTGGATCGATTTGAAGAGATTGAAATGCAGGCTTCAATAGTATAACATTTTGATGCATGGCTTTGGAGTGAGTTGCTCCTGAATAATGTCTTGATTGTGCTTCTCCGCATATATACAGCTGGCACACATGTATATCACTGATGGGTATCTTACACATGGCTCCTCCTTTTTTTTAGAAAGGAAAAAGTGATGCTTGTTCCTTTTTGCCGCAACTAACGTGTACATAGATTTTACTGGAAACCTTTAGCTTGTTGCTTTTAAGACTACAGCAAGAGGATAATGCACCAGGGGGTTGAAGAGAAGCTTCCTGTTCTTAATCCGTCCAAACTGAATGCACCCGGGACTATTTGGAACATATTGATGACATGGATGCCAATGAAAGGTGAAATTCAAATGATATCTGGGGGTTAGCTTATTCCTGCTTCGGTGTTTGCTGTTGTCGACCTTATCTGGGGGTTATCAATGATGTTTTGGTGCATTGTGAGTTGGAATCACAGGGGTGAGAGCGAGTGAACGGTGAAACTTTTCTCACAAATATTCTGGAGCAGAGTATTCATTCGAGTGTTCGGTTCAAGAGACAAGAATTTGCAGTTGTTCTTTTTAACATGGTCGGTGCGTAAATAAGATATACAAGGCGAGCCTTCTAGATAATAACACAACCACATTGAATAGTAGCTTCAAATGGGATATAGAAAAAATTGTTCTTTTGGGAATTTTGTGGAACAGCTGCAGTGCGTGACTCATCTCCCCCCTCCTTTTCTTAGCACATATATTAGATCATCCCTTTCTCAACCATCATATTTAGCAAAACAGAAAAATGCATTGAGATGGGGTATGTAATTAGTGAGATGGAACAAAAATACCGTTGCGTTTTACTGAAGAAAGAAATAAGCGTTCATCTTTCCTGTTGTTTTTTTTTCTTCATCCCGGTGCATGCATACTTAGCTAATTTCAAAGTCTTGTGTTCTGGAAATGTGGTCTGAATCTTCATGGAGTAGGCAGTGAATCTGAGTTGCTTAGAACGCTCACGTAAGGCTTGGAGCAGGTCATGAGTCGTGTGTTTGAGCCTCAATAGATGGCTGTGCACAACTCTTCTCCCCTGTGCCTCATCGCATTAATAACCGAGTGGGCCCGAAGTCGTCTGAAAAAAGTCTGTAATACCTCCGGTTGTTCCCTTTGTCACATGTATTGGTACAATAGTTTGGATTAAATCCCGTGAAATCGGGGTGTTGTGAGCAATTCCTGATACAGGTCTGTGTTTGTTCTTGGTTGGTTCTTAAGATAAGGATGAATGGCGATTGGAGCACCCATTTGGACAATAGAAATACACGGTCACTATGTGCGTCCATGTGGTACCACTGAGATTTAGATAAATTTTTTTTCTTTCAGGCATTTAGTTGAACACTTGTAGTACACAGCTTGTTTCCCCTTTTTTTTAGCCTATTCTCTACTAAAATTACAGCCTCTTTAACGGTTCTGAAGTGCAACAAGGTTTATGTGTTCGTTTGAAAATAGATACAGATTCAAGACCCTCCTTAAACACATTAACGTCTGAACAAGCTACTAACTTCAGGCACTGTAAGAATAGAGAAAGGGAAGGTGCATTTGTACTCATGTGTGCGTTAAGAGATATTTTATGAGACCAAATTTCGTATCGATGAGGAATAGCACTCCCAATGAACAAATTAAGAAGTTCAGACCAACTTACCTTGATATGGTGTTCATTCTTGTGCTAATCTGCCACCAGAAAGAACCGTGGAGCTTTGAAGCATGTTTTAAAATTGTTGCGGCTTAATCGGACGAGAAAGAGAACTCTGTACCCGTTGATTTCACTTTTGTATTAATGACCAATGTTCCAACCCTCTTTCCGATGATGAAGATAGTGGGTTATTTCACCTCGGTTTGAACGGGGCTTTCATTGCGTAATTAGGTGCAGCTGGAGTAAAGCAGAGGTGATTCTTTGTTCTGGGTTATCTCAAGGAGACCAAGTGATAGAAGAAAACAACGACAAAGGGTATTCGGTGTTCAGTTTTGGTTTAGAACGGAATTTAATGGCTACCTACCACAAATAAGGAGAAAAGAGTATTCCAGTTTAACCGAACCAGAAAGAAGGCTTGTACCAATAGTTGATTTCGAGCGTGTCTCAACTACGTGAACCCTCTTCTTGTTTATCGAATGAATCTCCAACATCCATCACAATTTTCTGTAGCTTTGAACAACAGATCTATGAGATCCTTGAGGAGATGAAGTTTGAATCGAGCAACAATGGCTTTTGTTCGAAGTCCCACGGATGGCGCCAATGATGCAACATCATATCTGGCGTCGGGTCTTGAGAGTTGATCTGGATCGGAGGTCTTGATGTTGGTGCCGTTAGTGAATTCCCGACTTGGATCCTAGTCACAATAAGAGAAGATGATCGTTAGAACCATCCCAGGGCGTGTGCCCCGGGAGCAGGCTCCGACGATCAAGTCAGTTCGGTATGCGAGATGAGATGGTTTCTCCTTGCCGGAGACAACCATCGTAGTGTAAGTGTGTAGAGGGTAGTGGAGAGTGGAGGCTGATGACTTAGGGAACTAGGGTTCCCTTCTTGTTCTATTTATAGGGGACAATTAGGTCAGGCCTTGGGCCAGCCCAATTCAGGCCCAGCTAGCAATGCTGTCAAGCAAGGCTGCCAAGCTAGCTGCTAGGAGATGCAGCCAAGCAATGATGTTGGCTGGCTGGCGGGCTGTCACGTCGTGCTGCCGAGCAGGGCTGGCAGCCAAGCCATGCTATCAAGTAGAACCGTCCAGCGGTCGTCAAGCCGCATTGTCATGCTATTCGGGTCAGCCGATGGACCTAATATCATCAATATATATATATATATATATATATATATATATATATATATATATATATATATATATATATATATATATATATATATATATATATATATATATATATATATATATATATATATATATATATGATGCAAACTAGTCCTTTTTCGAGATCGTCTGAGTGGGAAATCTTTGGACCTGAGCTCACAACAACGAAAACGATGTCAGTCGCACTCCGGGAGGCGATCCTGGGAGGGCGCTCCGACTGTAAGTTAGTACGGTAGTCGGAAAATTTCAGGAGAATCGAATGAAAGAGTGTGTATGTGATGATGATCTCACCGAGGGCGTGATCATCATATACCGCTATGCCTGTGTGGGGACCATCTGTCAGTTGGTGGCAGATCTTTTTCTCATTGGATGATCGCCTGCTGTCAACTATGATTGGCCCATCCATCTGGCCAGGTGGTAGCCCGTGGACCACCTAGTCCGTTCGTGGCTTAACGATCATGCGATGATCGTTACAGGGTAATGCGTCATTTTATTATTGGTACACGTGGCAATCGGCTGTTTATGATCGTCAAATCAGACGACGTCCAGCCAGGTGGGCCGCATGGTCCCTGGCGGCTGGCTGGCCGTCTAAACACTGGCGAGGCATGCCGCTGGCATGCTGGCGGATTTTTGTATGTATCCGTATGATACACTATCAAGTCCCCCCAGTCTTGGTAGTCAAGGTGATGACGTGGTCTAGCTTTGACTATCAAGATTGGAGAAGTGGTGGTTTGTTCTCCGAAAAAATCAGCGTCATTATGGTTGACGTGAGTGATGCGACCCGTCCGTTTTCATCGTTAGGAACGTTTTCCAATTTCCCGCTTTCCCTTATCCTTATATCACTTTTTTTAGGGTTTTGTCAGTTACCTTTTCTTCATTCCACTCTCTCTATTTGCTTTCATCTTCTCTTTGTCACCCTTCTCCTCCCTCTTCTCCCCCTTTTTAAAATGGCAGAACATGATCGGCAGGAGATCCCCGACGATGTCTATGGTCCCTTAGTTGAACGATACGGTTTTCAACCTGAAGATGGGGTGCTTGTTCCGAACACCGACGTGTGGTTTTCTTTTCCTCCAGAGGGAAAAACCGGCGTTTACTTGAAAACCTTCGACGCTGGGTATCGCCTTCCAACGTCTGATTTCATGGATGAGGTCTTACGTCGCAATAGTGTTGGTTTGAATCAGCTAACGCCAAACTCTGTTAATAAAATAGTGGCTTTCGAGCTCTTGTGCCGCAGCCTAGGTATTGTGCCTGATTTTTTCGTTTTTAAGCATTATTTGCGCTTTGCTGCTTCTGGGGAAAACTATGCTTTTTATAGAAGGACCACCATTCAAACTTTGATCCCAGAACCCAAGTATTCCCCTAAGCATTGGAAAGATAAATAGTTATGGGTGAATGCTTCTCGTGTTGGTACAAGGCGTTATCGGACTGGTGCCGCTTCTGACCAGATCCCCAAATTGTATCCTCATCAAGAACAAGTGGTGAAAACCCTTAACGGTTTTCTTGTCGTTCCAGAGGAATTTACTGAGTTCATCTTGGCTGGTGGGGGTTTGAGTACAGCATGGCGAATGCGAGGAAAAATGCCAGAGTTTTATGTGTTGCGGAAAAGTATGGACCGTTTCCTCGTTGCTTTTTCCTTTCTTTGTTGACTGGTTTCTGATCTCTTTTTACTTTGCTTTTTGTTTTGCAGATAGCCCATGTAAAGTGCCTTTCGAAGATGTTCTTGCGAAGGAATGGGGTAAAGGAGAACTGAGGTATCGCGAGGTAGACTTGGTCGATAAAATAGCTGCACCCTTTGCCTTCCGAAACCTAGATATAGCTGCACGGGCCAAAGAAATACAAGGCTTGGAGGATGAGAAAACCAAGAAAGAAGGGTCTGGGAGTGTGCCATTGATAGATGCGAAGGTGGAGGGGTTGTCGAAGGATGATCGCGAAGAGTCTTCTGAATCAGTGTGGGATAGCAAAGAATGTATCTTGAGAGGGTCTGCCAGGCTGACAAATAAAAGGAAATTAGCGTGGGGGTTGCTGGAGGGCTCGGAGAGTCCTCCTGACACAAGGTTGATCAGAAGAGTGAGCCGGCGTCAATTGTTAAGAAACTTAAAGCAAGACGATTTGGGTATAATTTCCATTCCTGATGATTAGGAGGTGAATGTTGATGAGAAAAAAGCTCCAACAGGGTCTGAGAGCGTCGGAGGTCATGGTGAGGGGTTATCCTCTGACCAAAAGATATTGTCTGGTTCAGGTGGGACAGAGAATTTGGGAGGCGCTGGAGGTAGTGATTTTGATGCTAGTGGCGGGGGTGGCTTTGAGATGGGCGGGGGAAGTGGGTCTGGAGCTGGTGGTAGCAGGAGTGTAGCTTTGGACACCCATGTCTGGACCGACTTTTCATCTCTGCCATTCGTCCCCGAGTGGAAACTTGTTAATGGTTCCCGTCTGTTTCCTCAGGAGAATGCTGTTGATTTTGCGCTTCATGCGTTTCCACCGGCTGCCGAAGCAGAGATGGAAAATTTCTCTCATGATAATTTGGTCAACACCTTGAGGTTTGCCTCTGCTCAGTCTGCGTATTACCTAGCGGCGGCGACAAAGAGGATAGAACATTTGTCAGCCTCTTCCTCTCTCCAGGAGTCTTTAAAGCTCGAGACTCGTGATGCGTTGGCCGAGAGTGCCCGTTTACATGCACTAAATGTTGAACTAGGGGCTCAAATTGCTCGTTTGGAGGCTGCTGCTCGCCAGTTTGATCATAAGTGTGAGTTGTTGGTTGCGGAGAAAATATCGGTGGAAGAGCAGTTGGAGAAGCTTAACCAAGATAACGAGGCTTTGATGATCCATTCAGAAAATTTTGATGCCGAGTTGTGCGAGAAAGATCGCCTGTTGGAAGAGAAAAGTGCTGCCTTGGAGAAGATGAGAGATGACTTGAAGTGGATGGTGGAAGAGGGTGATGTCAGAATTGTGGAGAAGGTATTCCTGGTTCTCGAGTTTGTGCATGGAATTAACCATATTTGCAGGGCGAGTTATGTAGCTGGCGAGGAGGCAGGCAGGCGTGGTCTCCGTCAGGAGTTGAAGATTGGTGGCCCGGATACTGGAGAGGGAGGTTCGACTTCCAATTGTGCCAGGAAAGTTGACGATTCCATGGAGGAATTTGCAACCCTCGACTATGCAGGGTTACTGAGTTTGGGACAGCTTGGGGTGGATGGCTTGAAGGAACTGCTGAAAGTGGAAGCTGATGGGTAGGTTGTTGATTTTGTTTTTCGATATGGTTGTAATTGATTTGATGTTTTGGAAAACTTCTTTTTGTGTTTGGATGGTTTGGGGTGATTGTGGACAAATGTTTTGTTTATGTAACTGACAGACAAATCTTTGGTCGCTTTAACTTGTAATTTGTCTTTGTTTGAAGCGATGTTTGGTTATGCGTACTGTACATGTCGATGTGAGTGCCATTATTGTCAGGTCGGAGCTTAGTTCGAATGGTATTCAATTATTCTTAGAGTTTATATTTTTGGTATGGATGGTGTTTAACCATTCATAAAGTTTTTAGAACTTTAACATGGATGGTGCTCGGCTATTTGTATTAAGTTGCGACTTAATATGGATGGTGCTCGGCCATTTGTATTAAGTTGTGACTTAATATGGATGGTGCTCGGCCATTTGTATTAAGCTGTGACTTAATATGGATGGTGCTCGGCCATTTGTATTAAGCTGTGACTTAATATGGATGGTGCTCGGCCATTTGTATTAAGTTGTGACTTAATATGGATGGTGCTCGGCCATTAGTTGGAATTTAATACGGATGACACACGGTAATTCGTAAAGTTTTTAATTTAGTAGATGCGGTGCTCGGCCATTTGTATTAAGTTGTGACTTAATATGGATGGTGCTCGGCCATTTGTTTTAAGTTGTGACTTAACACGGATGGTGCTCGGCCATTTGTATAGATGATTGGTTAAGTTATCGTTTGTAATGACAAATGTGTGTGAGTCGACCATTGGTTGGGTGATCAGTTAACAAATTTGTCTTTTGACAGCACATGTAAACGTAAACGTTACTTACAGATATATTTTCGGAACTCGGTTCCTTGCAAGATTAGTCTATTACATCCACTAGAAAGGGAATAACAACGAAAAAGAAAGAAAACTTGTTATTATAGTGACTTGTGCTGTGTTGTTCTTGTTTCTAAAAGTGGAAACTTTTCAAATGCTGGATGTTCCATGTCCTCGGTATTGGACTACCATCCATGGTTTCCAATACGTATGCTCCATTCCGGTGTGCTTCCACCACTTTGTATGGACCCTCCCAGGTTAGTCCTAATTTTCCTCTTGGCTGAGCGTGGCTGACTTCATTTTTCCGCAGTACTAAGTCACTTACTTTGAATGCTCTTCCTCTTACCCGCCTATTGTAGTACCTTTCCGTATTAGACGTGTACCTTGCCTGCCTGACGCTGGCCAGTTCACGCCTTTCTTCCAGTAAGTCTAGGCTATGCCTGAGATCCTCCTCCGTCCTCTCAGGGGTGAAGGTGGAAACTCGCAGGGAAGCTATTGAGAGTTCTGGCGGGAGCATTGCTTCCGTCCCATATACCAAACTAAACGATGTTTCTTGAGTACTGGTCCTTGGAATCGTTCAGTAGGACCAAAGGACAATTGGCAGTTCTTCCACCCAATTTCCCTTGGCTTTTCCCAGCCGCTTCTTAATCCCATTTACGATGGTGCGATTGGTAACTTCTGTCTGGCCGTTGGCCTGCGGGTGTGCGACAGACGTGAACTGCTGCCGAATTTGCCGTTCTTCGCACCATCCATGGAAGGGGTTCTCGGCAAATTGTAGACCATTATCGCTGATCAATATCCGCGGGGTTCCGAACCTGGTGAGTATGCTTTTCCACATAAACTTGATAATGCTTCGTCTTGTTATGGAGGCTACCGGCTCAGCCTCAACCCACTTAGTGAAATAATCCACTGCAACAATAAGGAACTTTACTTTCCCAGGAGCCTCCAGGAATGGTCCAACAATATCAATTCCCCACTAGAAGAACGGCCAAGGGATCGTTATGCTCGTCAGTGGTGTCGCTGGCAGGTTTTGGACTGGGGAGAAAGTTTGGCATTCCACACATTTTCGAGTCATTTCTGTCGCGTCAGAGTGGATATCAGGCCAATAGAATCCCATTCGTAATATTTTTCCGGTTAGTGCTCGAGCCCCCTCATGGGCTCCTGCCAGACCTGAATGTATTTCATCGAGTACACGACATCCTTCTTCTTTTGTTACGCATCTTAACTAAGGGGTCAAGTACCCTTTTTTGTAAAGAATTCCTTCAATGATTGCAAAGTTAGGAGCTTTGATCCTGACCTTGCGTGCTTCTCCTTCGTCCTCTGGCAGAGTTCCGTATTGCAGGTATTCCATGTATGGGGTGCTCCAGGTCGTCGTTTCTTCTGTTGTCTCGTTAACTTCCTTTTCTTTCACGCTGCTTTCAGGCAACACCTCAACTAGTACCTTCTTGGTGAGATGGTCAAATGACGTGGATGCTAATTTACTTAGGGCATCGGCCTTTCTATTAATTTTTTGAGAAGCTATCAAAGGATCTTGTTAATTTTTTGACCGCGTCCATGTACTTCTGCATTCGTTTGTCTCTGGCCTCATATTGACCGTTTATCTGGTTCGTTACTAGCAGTGAATCGCTCAGGGCTGCCACTTGCTTTGCCCCGTTCTCGATTTCCAGCTGTAATCCTGCCAACAAGGCTTCGTATTCTGCTTCATTGTTTGTCGTCCGGAAGTCAAATCGCAATGCATATGTAATCTCCTCACCCTAGGGGGTTTTTAAAATCAAACCCGCTCCTGATCCTTCCTTCCCGGCGGCTCCATCCGTAAATAGGGTCCATTCACACGGTTGTTCTACAGTAGGAGACTTTGTAACAACTAGTGTTTCTAAAGATGGCTGTTCAGGAATTTTAGTGAGAAAGTCCGCCAGAGCCTGTGCCTTAATGCCCGTTCGAGGTCGATAAGTAATGGCGTGCTCCCCCAATTCTATAGCCCATTTAGCTAGCCGTCCTGAATTTTCTGGTTTCAGAAGTATTTGTTTGAGCGGTTGGCTGGTAAGGACTTCAATGTGGTGCGCCTGGAAATATCGACGAAGACGTCTGGCGGTGTGCACGAGTGCCAACATTAATTTTTCAAGTATCGGATAATTGACCTCTGGGCCTTGAAGTGCTCGGCTGATGAAATATACCGGGAGTTATGTGTTATCTCTTTCCACCACCAATACTGCTGAGATCGCCTCATGTGACGCAGATAGGTACATGGATAGGATTTCCCCAGGGGTAGGGCTAGCGAGTGTAGGCAGGTTGCTCAGCGCCTGTTTAAGATTCTGCCAAGCTTCGTCAGCTACAGTTGTCCATTTGAATCCCTCTTTATTAACTTCCCCTTTTAACGTATTGAAGAGTGGTAGAGCTTTCTCCACTGATTTTGCAATGAAGCGTCCCAGTGCTGTTAGTTTCCCGTTCAACCCTTGCATCTCTTTTAATGTGGTTGGAGGCTTGGTCTCAAGAGCATCTTGTACTTTCGTAGGGTTGGGAAGGATGCCTTGATTTGTCACGTAATATCCCAGGAAATGGCCTTCCTCTACGCCGAACACACGTTTTGCCGGATTTAACTTCATCTTCGCTTGTTCCAATGTCTTTAATGTTTCCTCCACATCCGTTAACAATGCGGTTTCTTCTAAACTTTTGATTACCATATCATCGAAATAAACTTCAATATTACGTCAGATTTGACTGCAGAATAACTGATCTACTAGTCTTTGGTAGGTTGCCCCTGCATTCTTTAGCCCGAAAGGCATTTTTCTGTAGCAGAATGTTCCTCGATCTGTGTAAAATGCCGTTTTTTCTTCATCTTCCTTCTTCATCTGTAGCCTTTATACGCATCTAGAAAGCATTTCCACCGAAAACCTTGTAATGACTCCACTTTTTGGTCTATTTCCGGCAGTGGATAGCAATCTTTGGGGCAAGCCTTATTTAAATCCTTATAGTCTATACACATCCTCAAACTTCCATCATGTTTCTTGACCATCACCGGATTGGCAATCCAGTCAGGAAAAACTGCTTCCCTGAGTATTCCTGCTGCAACTAGTTTAGATACCTCTGCATTGATTGCTCTATTCCGTTCACCTGCCTGGCTTCTCTTTTTCTGTTTAATTGCATTGCTTCCCGGTTTGATATTCAAACTGTGTTCTATGATACTTCTATCTACTCCCACCATGTCTGCAGGCTCCCATGCGAATACGTGCTTGTATTGCTTCAAGAGGGTAATTACTTTTTCCTTTGTACCCGCAGGCAGCATGGTACCAATCCGGACCGGCTGCTCCGGGTAGTCTTGGTTAATGATTGTCTCGTCGCTTGGCTCTTCTTTTCTAGCTTTGTTAGTTGGTCTAATAATGTCCTTTGGTTGCATGATCTGGTAGCAACTCAATGTCTGTGGATTGGCAGGTACGACACAAGCTACTCCACCCGGCACTCTGAACTTGAGAAGGCCATGTACCGTGGATGGTACCACCCCGAATTTTAACATTCCTGGTCGTCCCAAGATCATATTGTGTTCCGAGGGTGCTCGTACAACAATAAACTCGATGAGTGTAGTCTTATGAAACTTTTCGTTAAAACTTCTCAGAGTGAAAGGCAAAGGGATGGTTCCAATTGGCCATATGCTGTGACCTGTGAACCCTACGAGTCGTCCTCTGGCGGGTTTCGGTTCATCTTTTATGAATTGCGGCAGTAACTTAAAACAGTGTTCGTGTATACAGTGTTCGTGTATGATATCAGTGGCACTTCCACTATCCACGTATACTCTATGGATTTTGATATTCTTAACATAACCAGTAATGACTAACGGATTGTCCCCCTGCCAATTGTCGGGCCTTGGGTCATTGACAGAAAAATTCAAACTCAAGGGACCAGCATCGTAACGCGTGTTTTCTCTACTGGCCTGACCAGGTTGCGTCTGACTGGCACGAATAGCCAGAATTTCGAGAGCTTTACCTCCTGTTTTCTCTTCCTTCCTGTCTCTTTCAGCTTTCCTGTCTGCGTCGAATTGTTCTCGTAGCTTTTTTGCTGTCTCTATTAGATTGCCTTTCAACTGTTTCTCCTCCATTTCCCGTTTTAACATGGCACAATCGATAGTGTCATGGGCTCTGCTCTTGTGGTATTCGCAATATCGTTGTCTACTATCTGGGGCTTTACTTGTGGTGGTCTCCTTTACTGCATAAATATCTGTGTTTTTGTGTCGGGGTTCGTCTCCATAGGATGAGTTGAATCGCCGTGAAGATCGACCATTCCTTGGGGGAAAATGGGAGTGATATGATCGTCGGCTATGAGGATGATAACGATCATTCCGCCTAGGCTGGCCGTCTGTGGCTGCTTGGAGGTACTGTTGTTTCTCTGCTGTTCCTTCTTCCTGCCTGAGGAATCTCTCGACTCGTTCTTTCAATTCGTGTCGTGTCTGTGGGGGTCTCCCCAGGAATTTTCGAGACAGATGGCCCGGAAATAATCCCCAAGTGAACGCACCCGTCACCATTCGATCATCCTGCCCCGACACGTCTAACGTAGCTCTGTTAAATCGTTTGAAATAATCTTCCACGGATTCGCCTTCCCGCTATTTGCAACCCATTATAGCATGATTATCGCCCCTATATTTTTGTAGTTGCATGAAGTTTGTGAGGAATAACTGTTTCAACTGCTCGAAGTTGTATATGCTGTTTGGTGCTAAGCTTTTAAACCATGCACCTGCATTCCTATCTGACGTCGTTGGGAAATACGTACACCATAAACGCTAGTCTAGTTTTAGTGAAGTCATGTGCCACTCATAAGTGTCAATGTGGCTGTCCGGGCATGTGGTTCCATTATATACCTTCAGCGTTAGGAGCTTAGCAGTACTTGGGATCTCATAATCCAAGAGCTCCTTGACAAAGGGCGAACGGGGCGTCGTTATTGTAGGGATTGGGGTCGGTGTTTGCTGTTGGAATGGATGATAAAACGGTACAAATGGGTATTGCGGCGTTATGTATGGTGGGTTTATTATCGGAGGAGTAGGATAATTGTTTGTATAAAATGGTGTTGGGGTAAACTGGGTTGAAGGAGTAGGAGCGCTTACAAAGAAATTCTGTGGGATGGTGGGTGTTGGAGACGGTGTTGACGGTGTTCCAGTGGCAAATGGTAGCGAGAATGGCGGTAGAATGTTCGCTGAGACAGGGGTAGGTATCGAAATATTCGCCGTTGTAGATGGGATAAACCGGGGTCGGAACAACAGTTGTGTCGCCGACGGCCCGGCATGGAAGAAAGGATTAAAGTAGGTACACGGTGGTGTCAATAGACTTGGCATCGGAGGCTGCCATGGCGATATGGTGGTCGTTGTTGCTATAGACGTGACCGCCTGAGGTGCAGTCGCCGGAGTCGAGGGCGTAACTGATCCTAGAGACATCATGGGTCATATCGGGCTTCGCTGGGCGTCGCCCTGCCGGTTGTCCGATGGTGTCGCCATTCAAGGTTGGAAGAGCGTAGTTCTTTGTTCATCACACAAACGGATGGCGCCAATGATGCAAACTAGTCCTTTGCCGAGATCGTCTGAGTGGGAAATCTTTGGACCTGAGCTCACAACAAAGAAAACGATGTCAGTCGCACTCCAGGAGGCGATCCCGGGAGGGCGCTCCGACGGTTAAGTTAGTACGGTAGTCGGAGAAATTCAGGTGAATCGAATGAAAGAGTGTGTATGTGATGATGATCTCACCGAGGGCGTGATCATCATATACCGTTATGACTGTGTGGGGACCATTTGTCAGTTGGTGGCGGATCTTTTTCTCATTGGACGATCGCTTGCTTTCAACTATGATTGGCCCATCCATCTGGCCAAGTGGCAGCCCATGGACCACCTAGTCCGTTCGTGGCTTAATGATCATGCGATGATTGTTACAGGGTAATGCGTTATATTATTATTGGTACACGTGGCAATCGGCTGTTTATGATCGTCAAATCAGACGACGTCCAGCCAGGTTGGCCGCATGGTCCCTGGCGGCTGGCTGGCCGTCTAAACGCTGGCGAGGCATGCGTCTGGCATGCTGGCGGATTGTTGTATGTATCCGTATGATACACTATATATATATATATATATATATATATATATATATATATATATATATATATATATATATATATATATATATATATATATATATATATATATATATATATATATATATATATATATATATATATATATATATATATATATATATATATATATAGTGGGTACCCGGCGGGTAGCGGTTCCAAAAAATTGAGAATTCGGAACCGGAACCGATTAAGGCGGTTCCATTATTTTAAGAACCAGAACCAGAACCAGAACCGGTTAAGGCGGTTCCGAAGCAGTTTCGGTTCCGAAAGCGGGTACTATGTTCCGCTGCTCACCCCTAACTATACGGATTAAAGTTCAAGATTTATACAGACCATAAAAGTCTTAAATATCTGCTTGACGAGAAGGAGTTGAACATGAGGCAGCAGAGATGGATGGATTTACTTAAATATTATGATTGCAAGATTTTGTACCATCCAGGGAAGGCGAACATAGTTGCGGATGCTCTCAGTCGAAAGAAGAGATCAATTAGAGTTGTGTCTGCTTGCATGAGTGTAGTCAGTTGGCTACGATTTGGGCAGCCCATGAGGAAGCAAGGAAGGCGGAGCATGTGAAAGGTGAACGTATGGTTAGCTATATTAACCAACTTGATTAAAATTCTCAACGGTTGAAGACCTTTAGAGGTCAAGTGTGGGTGCCAAAGCAGGGTGAGGCACAGAAGTTACTTCTCGAGGATGCTCATTGTTCTCGCTATGCTGTACACCCGGGTAGCACCAAGATGTATCGAACACTGAAACCGTTGTATTGGTGGCCAGGAATGAAGCGAGACACAGGAAGATATGTGGAACAATGTCAGACGTGTTTGCAAGTGAAGTCCAATCACTAAAAGCCGTATGGAGAGATCCAGCCTTTACCTATCCCAATGAAAAAGTAGGACGAGGTCACCATGGACTTTGTGACAAAACTTCCTCGAACGCCACATTGACATGATGCAACATGGGTAATCGTAGACCGATTGACTAAATCCGCTCAATTCATACCGATATGTGAGAGTTATCAAGTTGGGAAGTTAGCCAAGATCTATATTGACGAAGTAGTTCGTAGACACGGGGTACCATCCTCCAATATATCCGACCGAGATAGCTGATTTATTTCTCGGTTTTGGAAGAGTCTTCAAGAGCAGTATGGGTCGAAGGTTTTGATAAATACTGCCTATCATCCTCAGACTGATGGGCAAAGTAAGAGGACTATACAGACGTTGGAGGATATGCTTCGTGTGTGTGTGTGTGTGTTATAGATTTTGTTGGGAGCTGGGAGGATCACTTGCCTTTAGTGGAATTTTCATATAATAATAGCTATCTTCAAGTGAAACCTATAGAGTTTCAGGTTGGCGACATGGTGATGCTTAAGGTTTCTCCGTGGAAGGGTCTGATTCATTTTGGGAAGAAAGGGAATTGAGTCCTCGCTTTGGTTGCCCATTCCGGGTATTGCAAAGGGTAGGAGCTGTAGCCTACCGTTTAGAGTTACACGACGAACTAAGAGGCATTTATGACGTCTTCATGTGTCACATTTGAGGAAAACTCTATTTGAAGAGTCTTGACAGGTGCCTTTACCTGAAGTTGAAATAGATGAAAAGTTGAGATACCCGGAGCAACCCGAAAAGATATTAGACTGGAAGGTTAGACAGTTGCGCGATAAGAGCATTAACATGGTGAAAGTACAATGGCAATACCATAAGGTTTTGATGTGACTTGGGAAGCCGAGGAGGAAATGAAAGCAAAGTACCCCCAGTTATTTTCTTGATTCCGGGGACAGAATCTTTTGAAGGGGGGGAGAGCTTGTAACACTGTGCTCCGATTGGTAAGTACTTTAATTCAAATCCTAAAGTAATTAGGGTTAACTAAGATGACTAATTGCCTTCTAAGGGGTATTTTAGTCATTTTCATAATGTGTTATGTTGTAAATAAGAATAAAAGAGTGGTTATAACCTCGGGAATGTACCTTAAGTGAAAGTATGTTGCTATATTGGAAGAAAATCAAAAAGTAGTGTGCAGCCGAAAATAGCGCCCTTATTGAAGTGAGATAGCGACTCAATTGCAGATAGCGGCGCTATCTTTAATAGATAGCGGCGCTATCTCCTGAATCGACTTGAAATCATTTTAAACATGTTCAGGGGTTATTTTGGGGTTCTAAATAGTAGAAAAAGGGTGAGTTTGAAGCAGAAAAGGTGTGGAGGTGCTGGAGCTTTGGAATAAGGAGATTAAGGCCAAAAATTCATAAACTAGCTTGAAATATCAAATCCTTGCATCAATTAAGGTAAGATCTTGTGTTGGTTACTTCTAAATTCAAGCTAGAATGCTGAGATCATAGTAGTTATAGAGGTTATGGTGTAAAGTGTTGTGATTAGTGAAAGATTAGTGAATTTCTTTTGAATTAGCATGAAAAAGAAGTTTAAACTCAAATCATGATGCATCTAGGCTGTTATATTGGTCCCAATAGTTGTTGCACAGGTAAAACCATCGAGTTAGGACCTTGTAATGAGGTCTGGATGCACTAAGTCGAGCTAAAAGAGAGATGTGGCTGAACAGGCCTAGTTAGCGGCGCTAACTGTGGGCAGTTTGCCATAATTGTGATTTTTAAGCTGAATTCAAGGGATTTGGCACCTTATTCCCGAGGGGCTTTAAATTAAATGAGCATAGAGTGTTTATTAGTGTGTTGTGGGATAATGTAGGTATTATTACAGAGCAGCAGACTAGGTGAGTAATCGATGCTTTCCCTATGTGTTATGTGATTGTGGAGGCTGTGTGTCTTAGTGTTACATTTCCTGTGGGGCCACATCACCGGTACATGTGATTGGGAGCACCTTTCCGTGGGGTCACATACCCGGTACTTGTGGTTGAGACCACCTTTTATGTGGGGCCACTTACCTAGTGTTTGTGGTTGGGATCACATGTGTTGTGTTGGCTTAATTGGCCGGCAGTTCTATCACATACTCAGGGGGCGTACGATGAGTCCTTGTGACTCGATACGTTGGGGTTGAGGAGGGGACGGATGTGGTTGATTGGAGAGTTGTGAAAGAGCAAAGGGTTGTGAGATGATGTGGTAGCTTTATGATCCCATATTTATGTGTTTTCTTTATAATGTGGTATACTATGACATGTATTGATTATTCACTAAGCTTTTGTAGCTCACCCCTGTTGATACTAACCTTGTAGGTACTAGAGACCCCGCTAAGGGGAAAGATACAACTCAGAGTTATGAGCAGATGATAGTGATAGAGAAAATCGTAGCAGCCCGACTTTGGGGAGATTTTGTTATGCTTTTGTATCCCCAGATATCACGTGTGTACCTCTTATATATAACTGATACACTATGCTATATTTTGACATGATATTTATGTTTTAAAAAGTGAAAATGTTTGGGTGTATTCGTTATTATAAGCCGGGTGTTACATGCAACAACTAATTTTATTAAGAACTAGCTTCATCAAGTGACTCTAAGTCAAATGATTTCAAAGTCCTGTCCATTGGACCTTTGGTTGAAGTAATTCTTATAAAACTAACAATCATACCAACACAATTCATAAATCCAACACACTTTGGATGTATCAACAATCAAGTTATTATCTAATCAACACATTCACACATCATTTCAAGGATAATTTAAACAACCATGTTTCAAAAGAAAATTAACATTTTATTAAATCAAAATATCCTCAAACAATGTAGTATGTGAAAACTGATGGAGAATAGGCAAACAAGCAAACTTAAAGTCTTAAGCTCACATGCAACCTAATGGATCTATGTTTTCTCTATTGAATATATAAATAAGAACATCTATGGAACCCCTATGTATAAATAAAATTACTAAAAGAGGGTTTCGGGATTACATACCTTATTGTTATTATAGCAAATAACAATTGTTTCTTGTCTCGTTGATCTCTCGGAGGCAAGCACCACAAATGTCGTGCCTCTAATGGTTCACACCCAAAAGCCATGCAAAGGTTATTATCTTAATTTATCTTATTAAGAAAAGCTTGCTATAAAACCTTAGATAAGGATTAGAGATTCTGGTTGAGAGAGAAGAGAATATTCCAGAGAACTGTCTACAGGAATAGGGCAGAGAATTATGTGACAGGTGAGGGGTATTTATAGCTTCAAAGGGAAAGAGGGATAAATCTTATTTGAATTCAAACTGAGATAACCACCTTATCTATAACCCTTTTTTTGGCTATACACAGCACGCGTCGCGGCATACCTTGCCTGCGTCGCGCGTGTTACTTCGTCCAGAAAGTTCCATTGTTCAACTATTGAACAATTACGATCTAGCCCGTGCACTTATAATTAATCCTAAATTAATTCCAATTAATTCTGATTAATTCCAAACCAGTTTCCAATTAATTTATTATCACATAACAAGTTAATAAACTGTTTCTTTCTCCTTTCTGTTAACCTTTATACCAGTTGGACTACTGAGGGCAACCCAAAAGGACCGTGCTGCTATTAATTCAAGTACTTATATGAATTATAGTTATGGCTTAGACACCTTAATCCAACAATCTCCCACTTGGATAAGTCTATAACTATAACTCCGAGTATAACTTCTAAATTGATCAGCAAATTGTAGCTTCCAAAAGCCGCTGCCAAACTCTGACCCAGTCAGTTACGCATGTCCTAAGATAAGTGATGATATGATCCTCCTTTCTACAAGATATCATTCAGATATGAGACATGGATTGTAATCAATCTCATCTATCCAATACTTTGTTTCCTGATTTTTGATTTGTGATATTATAGGACTTCTAATTGAACACATCAATTTAGTCCTTCCTAGGCCCAACACTATAAGTCAACACCAAATCATCGAGGGCCCCAAAGATATAGGTTTTCCTGTTAGGGCAAAAGGAACGAATAAATTTTGACTCATATGCTTGTATCATTTACTCATCAAATGGCGCACAACAATACGTTTTATAACATTGAGTTACCGATGCGTTTACGCATTATCAATGTACAACCGACTTGTAAATTTCAACTCATATTTCTCCATTTCAAGCCCATAAGATATTATCGTCTCAAAATTACTCGTGATATAATCCACGAAGTAATTATCTAAGCGTGGGTTTGTCCAATACTCAAATCTCCATTTCCAAGTACTCATGAACATTGCAGCAACATTATTGCTATGTCTAGCTCCTTAGACAATCTACAATTCAATTCATGACAGTCGTAATTCACTATTCACTTCCAAAAGTACGAGCTACTGTGGACTTTTGAATAGTCACATTATTCGGAAGTAAAACATGAAAAATGGAACACAGTAATGAACCATTGACAAATAGTAGTAAACAATACTCATAAATAATTCTCTATTATTTAATTACCAAAACTGAATTACACTTACTTTGTTACAAGTTTCGAAATAACTATCTAGTTATTAAAATTAATATCATCTCTCAGACCAATGCTCCTAGCATGCTGGCTGTGCTTGACCCTACTCATAGCCTTTGTCAAGGGATCTGTAGGATTTCTTCAGATGATACCCTCTTCACGATGAGGTGGCCTTCTTCTACTCTATGTCTGATGTAATGGTACTTTCTGTCGATATGTCTGGACTTTCCATGATCTCTTGGTTCCTTAGTCAAGGCAACCGCTCCTTCATTATTGCAGAACAGTTCCATTGGCTCCTGAATGGTCGGGACTACTCCGAGGTCACCGATGAAGTTCTTCAACAAAGCCGCTTCCTTTGATGTTTCACTTGTAGCTATGTACTCTGATTGACAAGTTGAATCAGCCACCATCTCTTGTTTGGAACTTTTCCAAGTAACCGCTCCACCGTTTAGAAGAAACACCCAGCCCGACTGAGACCGCAAGTTGTCTCTATCTGTCTGAAAGGTGGCATCACAGTACCCACTCACTCTCAACGTATCACTACCACCAAGGACTAGAAGCAGGTCCTTCGTCCTCTACAAATACTTGAGAATGTTCTTAACCGCTGTCCAGTGAGCTTTGTCCGGATTTCCCTGATAGCGACTGACCATGCTCAAAGTAAAAGACACATCAGGGCGAGTACATGTCATAGCGTACATGATCGACCCCACAGCCAAAGCGTAAGGTACCCGACTTATGTCAGCTATCTCCACATTTGTACTAGGACTTTGAGTCTTACTCAATTTGGCATTGCTCTGTATAGGTAGCTCTCCTTTCTTGGAGTTTTCCATACTAACCTCTTTAGTACCTTATCCAAGTATGTACTTTGACTAAGTCTACTTAGTCAATAAGTCTAATTAGTCTCTTTTTTCTATCTCTCAATATTCTTATCCCGAGAATATCGGCAGCTTCTCCGAGGTCTTTCATGGCGAAACACTTCCCAAGCCATGATTTAACTTCTTGCAAGGTTGGAATGTCGTTTCCCATGAGCAATATGTCATTGACATATAGAACCAGAAAAGTCACTATACTCCCACTAGCCTTGATATATACGCAGGACTCATCTTCGCTCATAGAGAAACCAAACGCCTTGACTTTCTCATGGAAGCAAAGATTCCAGCTACAAGATGCTTGTTTCAATCCATAAATGGATTTCTTAAGCTTACACACTCTATTGGGAATCTTTTCATCTTCAAAACTCTCTGGCTGATTCATGTAAACATCCTCAGCCAACTTCCCGTTAAGGAAAGCTGTTTTGACATCCATCTGTCAAATTTCATAGTCATGAAATGCAGCTATGGCGAGCATTATCCTAATAGACTTTATCTTAGCCACCGGTGAGAAGGTCTTGTCATAGGCAACCCCAGGGGTTTGAGTGAAACCTTTCGCTACCAGCCGAGCCTTGAAGGTGTCAACCTTTCCATCCATGTCGGTCTTCTTCTTGAAGATCCATTTGCACCCAACTATCTTTCGACCTGGTACATTGTCAACCAATTTACAAACCTGGTTGTCATACATGGACTTAATGTCGCCGTCCATTGCCTCTTTCCATTTGGCAGCCTCAAGGCCTACCATTGCTTCCTTGTAGCTAGCTGTCTCATCCAAATTTACCAGTGTTCTATCACTGACAAACATGTCACCATCTATAGTAATATGGAAACCATAAAACTTAGGTGGCATGCTAACTCTACTGGAACGTCTAAGAGGTAACAAATTGTTTATTGGTTCAACAGGAACAACTTCCTCTGGTTGAGTGTCAGTATCTTCAAAGGTTCCTTCATTGGTTGACTCCAAAATTTCTTCAAGGTCGATGGTACTCCCGCTATCCTCTTTGAATATGAGCTCTCTCTCACGAAAGACTCCTCTTTGTGCTACAAAGACCACGTCCTCGCTAGGTCTGTAGAACAAATATCCCAAAGACTGCTTTAGGTAACTGACATCGCAGTGGTCGTCATGCGGTCAAAAATACTATGATAACCTCACTCTCATTTAGCACAGTGGAAGTCAGGGTCGATCCACAGGAGTTACATGGTTAATGTAGGTGATAGATTACCAATTGTAGTGTCACAGCTACAGCCAGAGGATCTAGTTTCCGACTTATACCCCGAATAATCCCGAAAATCACAAATCAAGGAATCCAACACAAGCATTAACTAACTAAACCAAATGCTAACCTAAGTACTTAACTGAAATCAAAATTATATCTAAAAATCAGAAGCAACAAAAGGTCAAACCAAGCATCAAACACAATCCAAACATCCACAAAATCATTCAAAAGCAATAAATACCGAAAACCGAGCAATTAACATAAACCAAATGCTTATTATAAAAAACTCAGGTTCCAAAGGTTCAAAACAGTGAACATCAAATTTAAAAACTAAAACCTAGTGCCAATGGTTGTCACACCCAAAGACACTTGCTAAATCTACCGAATCAACTAAACTATTTGGAAATTGAAAGAGAAAACATAAAAATACCAATTAATGGTTGCTGAAAGCTGAAACTCGGAGTCAAAGAAGCCTTGGGAGTCGTTCCTATGCCATGTATTTGCTGCTTTTTTTGACCTAAAACCCTCTATTTATAGTTGCAAAAATTAAGCGACCGCGGCGCGTACAGATGAATTCCGCGACGCGCGTATGGGTTTATCCCCGTTTTTTCGGCATTTGAATTTTCTCCACCGCCTCATCACCGCGTCGCGCCTTTGTGAATCCTGCGGCGTGCGTGCGAATTCGACTGATTTGTCTTTATCTTCAAACTTCTTCCATTTTGTACGCTTTCGGCCCCTGTTTATACCATTTCTTTCCAAACAAGCACTGAAACAAAAAGTGAGAATACCAAAGCATCTATGATATAATTTCACTAAGAATAGGGCTCAACAACGACTAAAATACTTGATATTACTAGGCGTTGTCAAACATCCCACACTTGTGCCTTGCTTGTCCCCAAGCAAGAGAGTTTTTAACAAATTCTAATAAAGACTCGAACAATTTTTGAATGTGTTTAATTTCAAAGCTTATTGCCCAAGGAGTTAGAGTGAAATAGTTCGTGAAAACATAATTGGAATATTCTTTGGAATTTATGACTTCTAGAGAACCCTTGATTACAAATTTTCTGTCCAAATGAAGTGTACGTACTCATTCAGATTCTAAAGGCCATTAAAGAATTGTCCATGACTTTCGATGTTGTCCGTGTAACGAGCTTTCAGAAATACCATCCCAGACCAGACGATCTTAGGTGGTAAGGTGCGTAAGGTCTACCAATTTTAGACCTACCGGCTCGAACAACAAAGGCCACTAAGTGACAGTTCCTTCCTAAATTCCAATCCTAAAACACTCCAATCGTCTAACTCCTAAAACTCAACTTATTTGACTAAAGGAATAGCATGATACAACTACAGACATTCAAAAACTATTTGTTTCAAAATTACAATCTATTAAAAATTTTGAAAAATTGCAAAAATTATGAAAAATTGCAAAAATTCTGAAAACTGGTCATTTCCCGCAAAAAATTTCAAAAACACTCTTTCGACCGTCCACACGCCACACTTAAAATCGTACAACATCCCATTATACAAAAATAATGTTAGAACTAGGGAGAAAGAGTTACCCCTTTGACGGTAGACTGCTTGATTATCACAGGTACATAAACACGAACAAAAAGTCCTCGGTTCAGCATTCAGGAGTTGTAGCGCAACAGTAAACACGCCGGTGGTCAAAGCAAGTGGAGGGCGTACGGTGACCCCACACTTGCTTGAAACAACTCCTCCAATTGTTATCACATGCATAACTCAACAGAACATTAAATGCAAATAAAACAAATAAAATATAAACAAGCAAAAAGATAGTAGTATCATAAGTACAGTACATATATCCCAAAAAGTGAAAGAAAAAAAAAATACATAAATCGCCACCGGGTGGCCTAGAAGATCCTGCCTCATGATCGTGGGCTCGAGCTGGGAATGGTCGAGGGCGTCGTCGCTGCTGGGTGGCCATCTCCAAAAGTACCTCCCCAATCCACTCAAGCTGGTCCTCAATCCTAGCGACCCGATCCTGCAAACGTCTGAGCTCTGTCGCCTCCTCCTGCTGTGGCTCTGCCGGTGTGGGTGTGTGTGAATAGTGTTGCGGCTTACCTTTTTATCGAAGAAAACCGACCAATCGTTTCCCGCGGCACGGATATGAGCGACCTGCGGCGCGCGTGTTCCCAGATCAACCCCTGCGCATCGGGTTGGTTTACGACCCCGCGGCGCGTAAATCGCCTGACCGCGGCGCGGTCATTAAAAATTCAATTTCCTAAACGACCCCACACTTGCCTTGGACCAATAACACCTGCAATGACGATGATATAGTTTTCCTAATTACTCCTAAGAATACAGCACCTAACCTATGAAAGATGGGTTGCCTCCCAACAAGCGCTAAGTTTAACGTCTTCAGCTAGACGGATTATTCCTGCTACAGCTACGGTGGATCGTATGCCGTCTTCCTTTGCTGATTTTCAGTTACCACCATCCGTTCAGCTTTCCTGGATCGAATGGCTTGCCAGTCCTTCTGCTACTGTCCGGTTGTTGTTTGTTGATTAATTCCCGTGAGTGCTTGGAAATAGCTTTGAACCTCCAAGCCCAATCCTTCCTTCTATATCTCTTCAAAACCATCGGTTTGACATGAAGCGCGCCCAGTGCCACTTCCAGTAGTTGTGTTGTGCCTCGTTTGTTGCTCACATATTGCGTGTCATCTTTAGTTTGCAATTTTGGCTTGCAGTACCAATAAAAATTTTCAATTGAATGGGATCGGAAAGAAACATATCAGGATGCTTCCATATATCCTCATCGATGGTATTAATCACATCTAATTTTCCATTCATGAATGGATCATGAGTGACGATAAAATCATGTTTATTATTTTCAAAAACCAACTCGTCAGCATCATCTTCTTGATCATCGTCCAACAGGTGGATCGGGACCAAGAGTGAACGACTGGTTTGATCTGGTGGTGGTATAAAGTCACCCATCACCAGATCCTTACTTTCAAAATACTCAAAATTTTAAAAAATTATAGGTTCGGGGGTAGTATTGTCATCTACAACCCCTTCCCAAATATTATCAACAACTTCAACAATTTCGGGAGTCGTTGGGTTAGGGTCTGCACTATCACTTACAGCCCCCTCCACAACATCCTCCTTAATCAAATTGTCTGGTGATGGTATGGATTCACTCATCACCAGATCAACATTTTCAAAAATATCAAAAACATCAAGAGCTATTGAGTCAGAGGCAGCATTGTCACCTACAACCTCTTCCCCAACAACATTTTCCACCATCTCAGTGGTCTCTTGACTTTCCCAATGTGTATACCCTTCCATCATATATTCAGGTGATGCAAGTTCACACACAATATTATCACTCGCCTCAGGTTCTGGCGAGGGTGGTGAACATTTCCAACTTTCCTCTAACTTATCTAATGAAACTTGCAATTTTTCAAGAGCATCAGCCTGATCCTTCTGCACTTGGATGGTGTTAGCCATGAGCTCCAATACTTGGGCCCAAGTTATAAAATTTTCAGGTTGACATGGCTCCTCGGTCAGCCATCCATTGTCATCGAATGATCTATTGTAGTGACATCGCAGCGGTCGTCATGTGGTCAAAAATAAGAAAATAACTAACACACACTTAGCACAGTGGAAGTCAGGGTCGATCCACAGGAGTTACGTGGTCGAGACAGGTGACAGATTACCAACTGCAGTGTCACGCTACAGTCAGAGGACCTAGTTCCTAACTTTTGACAACTAATCCCAAAAAGCAAAAAAGAAAACAATTCCAAGCAAGCATGAACTAAACTAAACTACCAACCAAACCTTGTTAGTTACTGAAGTCAGAAGTATATCTCCAAATCAGAAGCAAACAAAGGCAAATCACACATCAAACACAATCCAAACATCCAACAATTCATTCACAAGCATAAAACATCGAAAAGAAGCAATTACTTGTAACCAAATGATTCATTAACTCAAAACTCAGATCCAATGACACAAACAGTAACCAACAGATCCAAAAAAAACAGAAACAAAGACTCAATGTCAATGGTTGTCACTCCGAAAGACACTAGCCACTATCACTAACGATTTAACTAATTGAAAATTAAAGATAAAAACATGAAATTACCAAAAGATGGTTTCTGAAGCTAAATCTCGGAGTCAAAGAGCCTTGGGGATCGATTTCACACAAGGTCTTCGCTAGTTTTTTCGACCTAAGAGCCTCTATTTATAGTTGCAAAAATCTCGAGGCCGCGCCGCGCACAGATGATTTCCCCATTTTTTCAACATTTGAATGTTTTCCACTGCCTCATCACCGCGTCGCGCCTTTGTTAATTCTGCGGCGCGCGTACGTCTTTTCCTAATTTTTCCGTGATCTTCATACTTCTTCCAAATTGCACGCTTTTGGTCCCTGTTTTCATTATTTCTTTCCAAACAAGTGCTGGCACGAAAAATGAGAATACCACGATGTATATGATATAATTTCACTAAGAATAAGGCTCAACAACGACTAAAATATGTGATATTACTAGGCGTTGTCAAACACCCCACACTTGTGCCTTGCTTGTCCCCAAGCAAGAGAGTTTTTAATAGATTTTAACTAAGACTCAAACAATTTTTGGCTGTTTTCAGTTTCAAAGCTTATTACCTTATGAGTTAGAGTGAAATAGTTCGTGAAAACATAATCGGAATGTTCTTTGGAATTCATGGCTTTCTAGAGAACACTTGATTACAAATTTTTTGTCCATAATGAAGTGTACGTACTCATTCAGATTCTAAAGGCCATAAAAGAATTGTCCATGACTTTCGATGTTGTCCGTGTAGCGAGCTTTCTGAAATACCATCCCAGACCAACCGATCTTAGGTGGCAAGGTGCATAAGGCCCACCCATTTTAGACCTACCGGCTCGAACAACAAAGGTCACTGAGTGATAGTTCGTTCCTAAATTCCAATCCTAAAACAGTCCAATCTTCTAGACTCATAAAACTCAACTTATTTGACTAAACTAATAGCATGATTACAACTACATAGTATTTCTTGAAAAATACTAATGATATAAACAATCACAAACTATTCATTTCAAAATTATAATCTAGTAAAAATTTTGAAAAAGTTGCTAAAATTTTGAAAATCGGTCATTTCCCGCAAAAATTTCAAAAACACTCTTTCGACCGTCCACACCCCACACTTAAAACCGTACAACGTCCCCGTTGTACAACAATTATTCAAAATAAGGGAGAAAGAGTTACCCCTTAGGAACGGCGAATTGCTTGCTTGGTGCTCGGTATCACAGGTACAAATACGAACAAAAAGGTCCTTGATTTCGCGTTCTGGAGTTGTAGCGCAACAGTGAACACGCCGGTAGTCAAGACAAGTGGAGGGGGCACGGTGACCCCACACTTGCTTGAAACAACTCCTCCAATTTTGGTATCACATGCATGACTCACAAAAAAGATTAAATGCAAACAAAATAAAATAAAAGGAAACAAAATAAAAAAAATGTACAACAACCCAACTTTATGTGTTGCGGATAGCCGCGGCACGTGATTGAAGTGCGTGCGTCGCGATAATTATGAGAGTTGAAACTACCGTCAAATGGAAAATGACCGTGTCGCGCCTTATAAGGGTGCCTCAACGCGGTAATTTCAGCAGATTCGCCTAATTTCAAACACTCACAATAAAAGATTCAACACAAAATCAACTAGCTTTTACTACTTCCTAATGCCACAAAAAGCTTATTTTTTTTAACCCTAAACAAATTTTCCTAGAAATTATTAACAAATTGTTCAACTATTCCTAACTTAAAAATGCAAAAACAAATGTACCAAAATTTCAGAAACAATTACATCAATCCTTTTTAGTCATGGGCAGTATCATCATATTCTCCTTCTTCTGGATCCGTTTCTTCCATGGGTTCTTCCTCCTCCTCCCCTCTGAGTAGCGACTGAGGTCTCGGCAGGGCACAATTGTTCTTTTCAAGAAGTGCAACAACACAATCCGCTAACCACAGAAGCTGTGTCTTTGTGTTCTCCGATCTCCTGTCCACCTCATGCATTGCAAAAGATTGAACCTGATGCTCCCGCATGTGTGATTCCATACTCCTCTAGAGTGCTTTTACTTCGTCCGCAAGGAATCGGGACTCCATGGTAGCTGGTGATAGACCACGGGGTAGACAGATCGGACTGGAGCGCCGGGAAGGGCATGCGCTCAACACACGTGAGTCCGTCATCCACATAGATAACCTCCCGCGAGGTAGTCACAGGCGGGCAAAATGGGATCGGAGGTATAACCTCCAATCTATCGGTGGTGTGTGCAGATAGTAACCCGTACGAGTCTGCCAGACGTGTGACAAATACGGGATGTTACAAGTCGCAAGCATCCTCGTTGCTGCCCACATTAAATGCAACTCTCGGGGCAACACTTTCTCCTCATCTACGCGAGGCCACAGCATGGTTAATATGAGCCGGTGTAACATACGGTGTGCTGGCAAATGCATGTAACACTCCCGAACAGTATTTTCATGATACCGGGTGGAGGATATCGTGCTCCAATACTCAGCTGGTGAGAAAGAATCACTCATAGTATGGCTGGCTCGTCTGTGAAACGTCCCAAACGCCAAGGTCCGCGACTCCTCTTCTGTATATAGCCCAATGCGGTATCCAAATTCCCGTAGGGTACAACTACGGTCGTGATTTCCCAGACGGAATCGAACTGTCTCCAAAGTATCCATACCAGTTTGCGTGTGATCAAAAATGACAGCTGGCGAGGAATTGCAGGAGGACCTCGCGGTATACGGGTTCGCTTAGTTGTATTGCATTTTCGAGTGCCCTACAGGTGTAGTTCCCCTGCTTCGTAGCCCCCTGGACTAGCCGATCCTTTAGGTGATCCAGAATTCCTGATTCCCTGGTCAACTCCCAGTTGACCGTGCGGGCTGGCAGCATCCATTTATGTTGACACACGCCCCGACGATTGAAAAAGCTAGCCGCACGTACTCTATCTGTTTATGTAGTCAAAGAATTCCAATCAATCGATTCAGAACTGCTGGATGAAGACATAATGCCTGCAGAATGCAAAAAATATGATAATGAATGCACTGTCCAGCGTTCGACGCCGCGCGCGTAAGACTTACCGCGACGCGTCATATGAACATTCGTATTTCGCGTCGCGGTCTGTAACAGTCCGCGGCACGGCGAATGATTTCACCCAAATATCAACGATTATATCTATTGTAAACCAGTTATCTTAAATCTAAGAATTGGGTTTTACGGAGTACAGCAGCCTAAGCCTAATTTCACTATCAATTTTAACAGATAATTGCTACATTACGATTATAGAGGCTTTTTGTCATAGTCCAAGACTTGAAAAGAAAAGAGAAGAAAGAGTATACTTACTTGATTCTGCTGAGAAGAATACGACGATGCAGATGAGTAGATTGCACTAAAGATTTGTCACAGTAAAGAATGCAACGAATTAATCAGTTTGGATTATATACAGGTGTGGAGGTTTTGGAATGGAGTTCAAACTCTGTTTTTGGTGATTATCTCTAAATTCAAATTAAGATAAGACCACGACGCGGGAAGCTTCTATCCGCATCGTGTATAAAAATATGATTTTAATTATAATCATGAAAACTAAACACGCGCGGCGCCGATCCTAGGATCCCGCGTTGTGGTGTTGCAAAATTACCAAAATGACCCCACACTTGCTCTTTTCTTACCGTGACCAATTGAGTGTAATTTTTGTTATTAAGAAGATGTAATTATACAAATGATGATCGGGTTGCCTCCTGACAAGCGCTAAGTTTAACGTCTTCAGCCGGACACACACTTACCTGAATTATGCCATATATACAGGGTTTCTGTCACGAATTCCACCATCTGTACTTCCAATTTATGAAATGTGCCTGAGATGACATAGGGTTTGAGCCTGTGTCCATTGACTTTGAACGGTTGTCAGCCTTTGAAATCCCGAATCTCTATTGCACCATTACTGTGGAACTAACCACTTCGCAAGGGCCATTCCATTTACTCCTCAGTTTCCTGGGAAATATCTTCAACTGCGAGTTGTACAGCCACACTTTTTGTCCAACTTCAAAGGTTTTCAAGCTGAGCTTAGCGTCGTGATACCGCTTCATTTTCGATTTGCATGTAGCCGCATTCTCGTATGCTTCGTCTCGTAGCTCCTCCAACTCGGACAACTGTAATTTCCGTTCTTTTCCAGCTTCAGTGTAATTCATATTCACTTGCTTGATTGCCCATAAGGCTCGGTTGGCGAGTTCCACAGGTAAGTGACAGCCTTTTCCGTAAATCAACCGATACGGAGTGGTTCCGATCGGTGTCTTATAAGCAGTTCGGTATGCCCACAACGCATCATCTAACCTTATTGACCAATCTTTCCTGTCGGTTTTGACAGTCTTTTGAAGAATTTCTTTTATCTGCCTATTGGACACTTCCACTTGGCCGCTCGTCTGAGGATGATAAGGTGTTGCAATCCGATGATTCACCCTGTAGTGCTTTAGCAGCTTTCCAAATTTAAAGTTCTTGAAATGAGACCCTCCGTCACTTATGATCACTCGTGGAACTCCATGCCTGGTGAAAATGTTTTTCTTGACGAATTTACACACCACATGGTGGTCATTCATGCGGGTTGCCTCTGCCTCGATCCATTTAGACACATAATCCACTGCTACCAGAATGTAAACATAACCATGTGACGTGGGAAATGGACCTATAAAGTCAATTCCCCAGACATCGAAAATGTCCACTACCAAAATTAGGTTTAAAGGCATTTGATCCTTTTTCGATATGTTTCCCAGCTGTTGGCAGTTGAGGCATTCCTTAGCAGTTTTATGTGCATCTCTGAAGATGGTTGGCCAGTACAATCCAAATTCTAGAACCTTATATCCTGTTTTCTTACCGCTGAAATGCCCTCCACATGCTGACGCATGGCAGTGTTCCAATACCTCCTCAATTTCACTGTCAGGCACACATCGGCGAATTATTTGATCCTCACCTACTTTAAAAAGGTCAGGGTCGTCCCAAATAAATCTCTTTGCATATGTGTGGAACTGCTTTTGCCTTTGTTTAGTCCAATGTTTTGGTATTGCTCTCGTGGCCAGAAAATTCACATGATTCGCGTACCATGGAGCTCCAGTAATCTCCAACAACTGCTCATCTGGGAACGAATCCTTAATTCCTGCTTCCAATCCTTCTACTGGCAGTCGAGAAAGATGATCTGTGACAACGCCTAGTGATATTAAATATTTTAGGCGTTGTTGAGCCCTATTCTTGATGAAATTATATATGATATATCTTGGTATTCTCACTTTTCGTGCCAGGACTTGTTTGGAAGAAAAGAATGAAAACAGGGACTAAAAGCGTGCAAAAGGAAGAAGTTTGGAAAGGAATGAAAAATCAAGGAAATACGTACGCGCCCCGTGGGAATTAACAACGCGTGACGCGGGTCAAAGGCGGTGAACCAAATTCAAAGGCTGAGAAAACGGGATCTGATAAGTACGCGCGCCGTGGGATCCTCATATGCGCTGCGCGGCTGCGGTAAATTTCAACTATAAATAAAGGCATTTACAGCCGAAAACCCGAGCAAAAACCCTGGTGAAGAATCGACCGTAGTGGCTCTTTGACTCCAAGAATTCGTTTTCAGCAACCATCTTTTGGCATTTCAGGTTTTATAATTTAATTTCCTTTTGATAGTAAGTAGCATTTGTAGCTAAGGTCTTTGGGAGTGACAACCACTGACTTTGAGCACTTTAGTTTTCTATTTTGCATCATTGGTTACTGTATTGGACCACTGGAATTCAGTTTTGGTTAATGAAAAACATTTGGTTAGAATTAATCTTAATTTTTCGGTGTTTTGATGCTTGTGTTTGATTGTGTTTGTTTGAGTTGTGTTTGGATGTTATTTTGACCTTGTTTGGGACTGTTTCCCTTGCTGAAATCAGTAGCCAACTAGGTTAGTCTTAGGTATTGAACTTTGGCCAGTAACTGTTCAGTTGGGCTGTAGCTATTGGTTTAGGTTATACCTTGTTTTGTTTGGATGTTTTGGATGCCTTTGATTGCTTATGATTCAGAGATGCACTTCTGATTTCAGAAAGTAACTAGGCTTGTTTGAGTTGAGTTTAGCTCATGCTTGGCTTGACTTTGTTTAGTTATTGCTTTTGGGTAGTTGAGAAGTTAGAAACTAGGTCCTCCGACTGTAGCGTGACACTACAAGTTGGTAATCTGTCATCTGGTCTAACCACGAAGCTCCTGCAGATCAACCCTGACTACCACTGTGCTTGTGTGTGTGTTAGGTTTTTCTTATTTTTGACCGTACGACGACCTAGGCGTGTCAAATTTTGGCGCCGTTGCCGGGGAGCTGTGAGCTTAGATTAGGTGATTAGTAGGAACTTGTTTCTTGATTTTCTAGAGTTTCATTTGGTTAGTTTCTGGTTTTTGATTTTTCGGGCGTGTTGCATTAGTGCATGCGTACCCGCAGGGGTGAGCAATTATCCACATTGCATTTTGACTCAAAGATTGAGCGAATTGCGCGCAAAATCCGTGCCCGTAGGCGTTTGAATATCATGAGTTTTAGTCAAGTTAGTAGTAGTCCAGTAAATGTTGCCCAGGAACCATCAGGTGAGGCAACGGGGATGTCTTTTATTCCCCCAATTTCAGAGTTTCAGTTCGGGAGCACGAGTGCTTCTGGTGGTGCAGTTTCAGCCCCTGCACCCATACCATCATTCACTCCGCCATCGATTCCACCATTTTCACCAGTATCACAACCACAATCCACCAATCCATTCACCTCTGCAATGTCTTGGGGAGAGCCGACCCATGATGGCACCCCAGTTTTTAGACAGCAGACACCAACCTCTCAACCATTTTCTCAACCACAACCAGTTCTTTTTTAACCTCAACCCACATTCCAACCTACACAACCTATACAATACCAACAACCTCCTCATCTACAATACCAGTATCCAGAGACAGAGGAAAGATATGATGAGGAAGATGAGGGATGGGTTCCACCAGCACCTCAGCAGCCGTGGAATCGAGGTCGAGGACCTCTGAGAAGAGCACAAGAGTACCAACAACCACCAGGTCAGCAGGGATATAACGATCATCTTTACGGTAATCCTGCTCAACCTTTACATTTCGCACAACCGAGAAGGCAATTGGTTCCATCACATTTCCAGCCACGGGAATATGATGATTCGTCGCCAATTTATATTCCTGATAACATTGATTCTCAAGTAGAAATAAGACCTCAGTTGTTAGGAATATTGCCAGAGTTTAGGGGGTATAAGCAAGACGATCCATACAATCATCTATATGAATTTTTAGCGATTGCCAATGCTAATAACCCTAGGAACACTAATAGGAACATCTTTAGGCTTAGGTTATTCCCATTCACTCTCAAGGATAAGGCCAAATATTGGTTTACGTCTTTACCGTCAAACAACATTACCACATGGGATCAGCTCAAGGCCAAGTTCCTACAAGAATTTTATCCAGCAAGCAAAACAACGGAGATCAGGAGGGTCATTCAGGACTTCCAGCAGAAACCAGGAGAAGCTTTCCATGAAGCGTTTGATAGGTTAAAGGAGTTGTTACGATCCTGCCCGCATCATGAGATTCCTAAATGGCAGTTAGTGAAGTTGTTCAGTGAAACACATCAGGCCATGATAAATGCCTCATCAAGTGGGACATTTATGTGGCAGGACCCAGAAGAAGCGTGGCAGTTCTTGGAGCAGTTAAGCAATGGCTCCAAAGCAAATTTTTCCACCAGGAAGACTGTAGGCACAGCAACAGCAGTAGGAGCCGATGCTGATTGGAAGAAAGAAGTAAAAAAGGAAATAAGTGACTTGAATAAGAAGTTTGACAGGCTCATGTCAACGCTGCAGAATGGACCGCAGGGTCAATCACAAGGAGGTCAAGGAGGACCGAAGGTTCAGGAGGCAAACCAAGTTCATGGCCAGGGTCAAGGTCAGTATAACAATGGACGACCTTACAGACCATATAATCAAGGACAGCAGCAGAATTTTAGGCAAAACAATTACCAAGGTCAATCGACTAATCAGCCTAGAACATATCAGCCTGCAAACAACAATAATAATGGGAATACAAATGGGAATGGTAGCAACAATAACAACAGGGGGCCCAATAATGTTACCAATAATGCACCGGGGACTCAAGAAGAGATGATTGCCAAGATATACGAAATGTTCAGTGCTACGCAGCAACAGTCTCAAGCAAATGCGAAAGCCATCGCAAACATGGAACGGCAAATTGGACAAATGGCCGAGGATCAGCAAAAGAGGGACAGTGGAAAATTGCCAAGTGCTACGGAGGTTAATCCGACCCACAATCAGCGAGCCGGGAAAGAGCACGTGAATACTGTTGAAGCTGAATGGAGAAAAGTTACTTTAGAGGACTTATTGGATTCAGGAAGTAAGACAGAGTTTGAAAAAGGAGAAACAGTCCAGGAGAAGGAGGAGACTAAGGAGATTAAAAAGGAAGGTAAGGAAAAAGAAATTTCTATCGAGGAAGGAACTCAACCAAAGGAGGACACGAAGGTTCAGGAAGAAGAGCAGTCGACGGTAGCAGGAATCAAGCAGAAGAAGAAAGATAAGAACGGGAAGAGGAAACAAGAAGCACCCAAACCAAGAGGGCCTTTGATAAACCAACCGCTGTGGGATGAACTTAAGGATGCTCCTAAGGATACAAGAATCCTTCAGGAGATGTGTGAAAGAAATGAAAAAAGTAAGACTCCCACACCAGACACCGTTAGATTGACGATTAAGGCCAGTGAGGCATTGTTGGGAACACTGCCCAAAAAGGAGAGGGACCCTGGATCGCCACTGATCACCACTACTGTAGGAGACGTGGTCATTCGGAACACCTTGCTGGATTTGGGAGCAAGTGTAAATGTGTTGCCAGGATACTTGTATGATAAGTACAAGAATGAAGAAATAGAGCCAGCAAAAGTTGTAGTACAGCTGGCTAACCAGTCAACAAAGGTATCCCGGGGGAAATTGACTAATGTCATAGTCAAGGTTGGAGACTTCTTCTACCCTGTAGATTTCTTGGTCATGGAGTATGAAAGCTTGGACGACGCGCCTGCGCTCATTTTAGGACGCCCATTTTTAGCTACGGCCGGCGCGGTGATTGACTGCACGACGGGGGATGTGGACATCTCCTTTGGGACGCGAAAGAGAAGGCTGAATGTGTTCGGAAATCCTGTATCTTTACCGTCAGAAAATGATGGCAAACAACTGGACAAAAGTGTGTTAATGGAGCCAGGGATTAGGAGCAAAGAAAAAATTTGGACGCGAACGAGGGAAGGAGGAAAGGAAGAGATTTTGAAGGAAACAAGGAACCACCCGTTGGCCACAATTGATAAGGAGCAGTTGCTGGATGTGATGGAGATGCTAGAAGCGAGACACCAGCAATACAAGAAAGAATCAAGAGAAAGGGAAGCAAAAGTTTTCAAGCTCCTGGAATCGCAACATCAATGGATTAGTGGAGTGAGCGATAGAATGACTCAGCTCACATCCCCAATATCGATGATGGCCCATAATTTCATACCTGGGTTTAAGCAGATGCCATCAGAAGTTCCAGCAGAGGAAGAATAGAAGGAGGAGTTCCACGTCTGGCTGAAGACGTTAAACTTAGCGCTTGTTGGGAGGCAACCCATCGTGTCATAGGTTAGATTCTATATTTCTTAGGAATAATTAGAAAAATATTATTATTAATTGCAGGTATTAGTGGTCTAAGGCAAGTGTGGGGTCGTGTGAAGAAATTTAAAATTTTGTTGACCGCGCCGCGGGTTTCTTAATTGCGCGACGCAGGGTCGGAAACCAACCCGATGCGCAGGGGTTGATTTGGTGACACGCGCGTCGCGGGAAGTGCAATTGCGCGTCGCGGGAAATGATCAGTCGGTTTTCCTCCTATATTAAGGTAAGCCGCGACTCAACGCACCCCATACCACGACTCGAGCTCTGATTGACGAATTTTTCTTGCTCATTTTGTTTCTGCTATCTAGGTACGCTATTCTAACTACCTATTACTTGTTAAAACTAGCGATTAGCTGGTTAATTTTAGTGATTTATCCAAAAAAGTTCAAAACTTAGAATCACCAATGCTGACTCATAGGGTGTTTGTTTTGCCAAATATATACCCTAGATGAGTTAGTCGGCGCTTAGGCTACCTTATGGTATGTTTGGATCGAGTTAAAATAGGTTAAAATGTGAGTTTGAATTGGGGTTTGCAAACAGCCGCTTGCCGCGACGCGCCTTGCTCTTGGGCCACGCCGCGGTGCGGCGGAGAAGAAAAGGACTAAAAATGCAAAAAAAAAAATTTGGGCTCTGTGTCTTTTTGTACAGATGATGTTCAGACTAGATCACGCTTTCCTTCAGTTCCCAGATGGACCTGCCAGTTCGGTAGAGTACAGCTCGAGGAGAGACACACTGACCGGTCGCCGGGTTCTTGAGTCGACGGTCATTGATAGGGAGACTTTGAGGGATGCCGGGCTTTAGGGTGCGATCGAGCCATTCCTACATCTCACTTGGACTCATGGGGAGGCTTCATTTACGTGCCGGGGCTGGGACCGGATCATGGTCACCGATGAGGATATCGTCTACACCGAGCTGCTACTGGAGTTCTTATCTACTATCCAGTTCGCACCTCGGGCGTCAGACCCACGTTCCAGACTTTTACGGTTTCGTTTGGGAGGTGCACAGAGGGAGTGCAACCTCCGGGAGTTCGGGAGGCGAGTGGGTCTATACACCATGACGGATCTTCAGCACCGCCACTTCACACAGTTTTTTGGGGCGTGCATTCAGGGCCAGCCGGAGAGGCCTGGAAACATGGAGGTTTGGGCACTGCTGTCCAACGTCATCTGTGAGGCGGGGACCTCCAGGGAGAGCCACCTCCGTGACCCACTCCACCGCCTCATGCACCGCATCTTCTCCACCTCCATTATGCAGCGGGAGGGGGGCGAGAAGGTGTTTGGGGAGGACATGACGTTCTTCTGGGCTCTCTTAGACCCCTCCAGGTTCATTCACCTTCCTTACGCCCTCGCAGTCGCACTATCCACCCATGCGACGGGAGCCTCCGCCAGCAGTCCATTGGCCCGGGGGTATTTCATCACCCGCCTGGCCCGTTCATACGGGATCCTCACCGCCCCTGTTGCTGGCTCCTTGACTGCTTTACCTCCATCTCGCACTACGGCGCGAGCTCTGGAGAAGATGAGGCTGATAGAGCAGCAGCGCCCGGGCCAGTTCATCCGGGCACCGACAGAGCCACTCCAGGACCCCCAGCCGGCAAATGCTCAGCCCGGTAGGAGACGCCGGAGACCAGAGCCAGCAGCTCCAGCAGAGCCGTAGCCGCAGGAGGACTCAGCGGCCATCCATCGACTGGAGGCCAGTGTCACGAGGATCGAGGATCAGCTCGAGTGGATCGGGGAGGTACTTCTACAGATAGCATCAGCGCAGGGTCAGCGCCCCTGACCATTCCCAGCCAGGGCCCACGATCACGAGGCTGGATCCTCCAGGCCACCAGGTGGCAGTTGATGTATTTTTTCCTCTTTTTCTTTTTCTTTTATTTTTGGGATATATGTATTGAATCTATGACACACCTTTATAATTTGTTTGTTTATATTTGTTATGTTTGCTTTTAATGTTTTTTTGAGTCATGCATGTTATGCTAAATGAGAAGGAGGTGTCTCAGACAAGTGTGGGGTCACCGTGCCCCCTCCACTTGTCTTGACCACCGGCGTGTTCACTGTAGCGCTACAACTCCGGAATACGAAATCAAGGATCCGTTTGTTCGCAATTATACCTGTGATACTGAGCACAGGCAATCTATCGTCCAAAAGGGGTAACTCTTTCTCCCTTGTTTTAAAACTAATTTTTGTACAACGGGGACGTTGTACGATTTTAAGTGTGGGGTGTGGACGGTCGAAAGAGAAATTTTTTTGAAATTTTTGCAGAATTGATCAATTTTCAAATTTTTAGCAACTTTTTCAAAATTTTTAATAAATTGCAATTTTGAAACGAATGGTTTGTGATTGTGATAGCATTAGTATTTTTCAAGGAATACTATATACTTGTGATCATGCTATTAGTTAGTCAGATAAGTTGAGTTTTATGAGTTTAGAAGATTGAGCTGTTTTAAGATTGGAATTTAGGAAGGAAATGTCAATCTGTGGCCTTTGTTGTTCGAGCCGGTAAGTCTAAAATAGGTGGGACTTATGCACCTTGCCACCTAAGATCGTCTGGTCTGGGATGGTATTTCCGAAAGCTCGTTACACGGACAACATCGAAAGTCATGGACAATTCCTTAATGGCCTTTAGAATCTGAATAAGTAAGTACACTTCATTGTGGACAGAAAGTTGGTGATCAAGGGTTCTCTAGAAAGCCATGAATTCTAAAGAACAATTTAATTATGTTTTCGCAAACTATTCCACTCTAACTCATGGGACAATAAGCTTTGAAACTAAACACAGTTAAAAATTGTTTGAGTCTTGATTATAATTTATTAAAAACTCTATTGCTTGGGGACATGCAAGGCACAAGTGTGGGGTGTTTGACAACGTCTAGTGATATTAAGTATTTTAGGCGTTGTTGAGCCCTATTCTTGATGAAATTATATCAGATATATCTTGGTATTCTCACTTTTCGTGCCAGGACTTGTTTGGAAGAAAAGAATGAAAACAGGGACTAAAAGCGTGCAAAAGAAAGAAGTTTGGAAAGGAATGAAAAATCAAGGAAATACGTACGCGCGCCGCGGGAATTAACAGCGCGCGACGCGGGTCAAAGGCGGTGAACCAAATTCAAAGGCCGAGAAAACGGGATCTGATAAGTATGCGCGCCGCGGGATCCTCATATGCGCGGCGCGACTGCGGTAAATTTCAACTATAAATAAAGGCATTTACAGCCGAAAATCCGAGCAAAAACCCTGGTGAAGAATCGACCGTAGAGGCTCTTTGACTCCAAGAATTCGTTTTCAGCAACCATATTTTGACATTTCAAGTTTTATAATTTAATTTCCTTTTGGTAGTAAGTAGCATTTATAGCTAAGGTCTTTGGGAATGACAACCACTGACCTTAAGCACTTTAGTTTTCTGTTTTGCATCATTGGTTACAGTATTGGACCATTGGAATTCAGTTTTGGTTAATGAAAATCATTTGGTTACAATTAATCTTAATTTTTCAGTGTTTTGATGCTTGTGTTTGATTGTGTTTGTTTGAGTTGTGTTTGGATGTTATTTTGACCTTGTTTGGGACTGTTTCCCTTGCTGAAATCAGTAGCCAACTAGGTTAGTCTTAGGTATTGAACTTTGGCCAGTAACTGTTCAGTTGGGCTGTAGCTATTGGTTTAGGTTATACCTTGTTTTGTTTGGATGTTTTGGATGCCTTTGATTGCTTCTGATTCAGAGATGCACTTCTGATTTCAGAAAGTAACTAGGCTTGTTTGAGTTGAGTTTAGCTCATGCTTGGCTTGACTTTGTTTTGTTATTGCTTTTGGGTAGTTGAGAACTTAGAAACTAGGTCCTCTGACTGTAGCGTGACACTACAAGTTGGTAATCTGTCATCTGGTCTAACCACGAAGCTCCTGCGGATCGACCCTGACTACCACTGTGCTAGTGTGTGTGTTAGGTTTTTCTTATTTTTGACCGCACGACGACCTACGCGTGTCAATCTGCTGCTCCCTTCTTGTCCTTGATCTCCACATCGAACTCTTGCAACAGAAGTATCCACCTGATCAATCTTGGTTTAGACTCCTTTTTCGCCAGCAGGAATCGAACAGCGCTGTGGTCAATATAGACTATCACCTTGAACCCCCAAATATATGATCGGAACTTGTCTAGCGCAAATACTATAGCAAGTAACTCTTTTTCGGTGGTTGTGTAATTTAATTGAGCTTCGGAAAAAGTTTTACTAGCATAACATATGACCACTGGCTTCCTATCAATCTTTTGACCTAATACTGCACCAGCAGCATAATCACTAGCATCACACATAATTTCAAAAGGTTGGGTCCAATTAGGAGGTTTCAGAATGGGGGCCTCGACCAATTTATTTTTTAAAATGTTAAATGCTTTTACACATTCTTCATCAAAAATAAATGGTGCGTCCTTTAACAGAAGGCCACAAAGAGGTTTGAGGATGGTACTAAAATTCTTAATAAATCTACGGTAAAAACCAGCATGACCTAGAAAAGATCTAACCCCTTTCACAGATGTTGGGGGTGGCAATGTGGAAATAACCTTATCCTTAGCACGATCTACCTCAAATCCTCTCTCAGAGACCACATGACCTAAAACTATTCCTTCTCTAACCATGAAATGGCTTTTCTCCCAAGAAAGCACCATATTAGACTAACACATCTTTGTAACACCTTTTTCCAATTGATTCAAGCAAGCTTCAAATGTTGATCAAAAAATTGAGAAATCGTCCATGAAGATTTCCAAAGCGTCACCAATCATGTCAGAGAATATCGCCATCATACACCGTTGAAATGTAGCGGGAGCATTGCACAACCCGAATGGCATTCTGCGAAACGCAAAAGTACCATATGGACATGTGAATGTGGTCTTTGCTTGATCCTCCGGGTGAATGGCAATCTGATTGTACCCAAAATAGCCGTCCAAGAAACAATAATACTTCTGTCCAGCTAACTTTTCCACGATCTGATCGATGAACGGTAATGGAAAATGATCCTTAGATGTAGCAGCATTGAGTTTCCAGTAATCGATACATACTCTCCATCCAGTCACGGGTCTTATGGAAACTTTGTCACCATCTTTAGTATCTACAACAGTTATTCCAGATTTCTTTGGCACTGTCTGTGTCGGGCTGACCCATTCACTATCAGAGATTGGATATATGATCCCTGCATCCAGCCACTTTAGAACTTACTTTTTCATAACTTCCTTCAGATTTGGATTCAATCTTCTCTGCGTGTCTCTGGCAGGTTTAGCTCCTTCTTCTGTGATGATTCGATGCATACATGTGGTTGGGCTAATTCCTTTTAAATCTGCGATTGTCCAACCAATAGCCTCCTTGTGCTTGGACAATATCTTGAGTAATTCCTTTTCTTGTTCCTCTGTCAAGTGTGCTGCTAAAATCACTAGCAAAGTATCCATTTCTCCCAAAAAGGCATACTTTAGATGGGCTGGTAATGGTTTCAATTCTAGCTTCGGTGGTTATTGCAATGATGGTTTTAACGTCTTGGGAATCTCTGTCGGTAGCTTCTCTGTGTGCGCGCATTCCTCATACTTCGTGCCTCTGTCCCTATCTGCTGCTTCTTCTTGCTTTTCCTGCTCAGCCTCTTCCTCTTTTTGAGTTTCCATCACCTCTTGCTGCAACAGTTCTGGCGTATACTGCTGTACTAACTCATCTATTATGTCTACCTGGTAGCATTCTTCATCCTCCATGGTATTACCTTTGGCATTAAAAATGTTGATCTTAGTTTGCCTATGCCCAAAGGAAATCCCCATCTCCCACGTACGACAGTCGATGTTTGCATTAGTCGTGGCCAAGAAAGGTCGCCCTAAGATGATTGTCGGTTGCTCTCCATTGGCCGCCTGACGGGTATCCAGAACTAAGAAATCTGCTGGGTAATAGAAATCTCTCACCTTAATGATAACATCTGACAACATTCCCCTGGGAATCTTTGTAGACTTATTAGCAAGCTGAAGAATTACATCTGTAGATCTTAGAGTACTGAAGTCATACTTGTCAAAAAGTTGTCCCGGTAAAATGTTCACACTCGCGCCTAAATCTAACAGAGCTCTCTTAATGTGCACATCTCCTAAGTCAACAGAAATGAGAGGAACCCCAGGATCTTTTATCTTGGGAGGCAATGCATCCATTAAAATAGAACTGACATTCTCAGGCAAACTAATCATTTTAGGAAAATGGGACAAGATATGCTTTTTATGGATGCACATATCCTTGAGAAACTTTGCATAAGCAGGGACTTCCTTGATAAGTTTAACTAATGGAATGTTAACCTTGATTTGACTAAACAGTTCCCACATATCTTCCGCATGCGGTCCCTTCTTTCCATATGGTCTTTTCTCCGGCTTCTCCAAAGCCGTGGGGAAAGGAACTGTCCCACTCGTTTCCCCCCTTCTCCCATGTACTTGTTTGTTTCTTTTGCTTCGCTTGTTCATCCTTCCCCTTTTTCTTTTCCTTTTACAGCTCTTCTTTCTCATCAAAAATTATTTCTACATCACTATCCTCTTCTGCTGGCGGAGCTGTAACCTTGTTATCCACTTTCTTCCCACTCCTGAGTGTGATAACCTCATTCACTTGTACTTTCGCTGGTTGTGCCTTCTCTTGTGCTCTATCTTCCTCCATCTTAATGATCAACTCCCCTAGCTTCAGAATTGCTTTTGAATTGGCATCCTCCACTTCCTGAAGCTTAACTAACATTTCAAAAATTTCCTGCATGCCAATGTTCATACTTCCTATTGGAGGCGTAGGTTGCATCTGCTGCTACCTTACTGGTGGTTGTCTCACCTCCCGCTGATGATTGTTTCGGAATGGTCGTGGTGCATTATGGAATTGACCATACCCATGCACTTGACTAACTTCCTCATGAGTCGTCGAGCATTCATTGTGATTATGTCCTATTTCACCACATGTATTACATATAACTTGTCCATTCAATACATAAGCTCCTTTCTCTTGTTGAAACCTCGCGAGCATTTGATTAAACTTCTTAGTCACAGCACTGAGCTTCTGCATTTCTGTCTTCCACTTGTTTTCTGCTTCAATGCTTGCTATGTAAACTGTATTATCCTTTATGGATCGACTGACCTTAGGTCCTAAACTCAACTGCTCTAAGAACTTCCAGGCATCCTCTGGCTCTTGCCACATAAATGTCCCACTTGATGAGGCATTTATCATAGCTTGATGCGTCTCATTTACTCCTTCAAAGAAAAATTTCACTAACTGCCATTTAGGAACCTCGTGGTGCGGACATGAACGCAATAACTCCTTTAATCGATCAAACGCTTCGTGAAAAGCCTCTCCGGGCTTCTGCTGAAAGTTTTGAATTGCGCGTCTAACTTCTATGGTTTTACTAACTGGATAGAACTCTTGCAAAATTTTTGCCTTAAGTTAGTCCCAACTGGTGATACTATTAGATGGAAAAGATGTGAACCAGTATTTGGCTTTATCCTTTAATGTGAAAGGAAATAATCTTAACCTAAAGTATCCCTATTGGTGTGTCTAGGAGTATTAGCATTTGCGATAGCTATGAACTCATACAAGTGATTGTATGGATCATCAGTCTTATAACCTCTAAATTGAGTTAATATTCCTATCAACTGGGGCCTAATTTCTACTTGAGATTCTATATCATCAGGAATGTAAATGGGCGACAAGTCATCGTACTCCGGTGGCTGGAAGTGCGATGCAGCCGGTTGTGCAAAATACAAGGGTTGAGCAGTATTACCGTAAAAGTGATGATCATTATATCTCTGCTGACCTTGTAGTGGTTGATGCTGCTGTGTTCTTCTTGGAGGTCCCCGACCTCGGTCCCATGGTTGCTGTGGTGCTGGTGGAACCCATCCTTCGTCTTCTTCTTTATCATACCTCTCCTAAGTCTCTTGATACTGGTACTGCTGCTGAGGTGGTTGCTGTTGATATTGTTGTTGCGGTGGTATAGGTTGGAATGTGGGTTGTGGTTTAAAAAGTACTGGTGCTGGTTGTGAAATGGGTTGAGAAATGGGTGTCTGCTGTCTAGATACTGGGGTGCCATCACGGGTCGGCGCTCCCCAAGACATGGAAGATGTAAATGGGTTTGTGGATTGTGGTTGGGATAAAGGTTGAAATGGTGGAATCGACGGCGGAGTGCATGAAGGTATAGGTGCAGGGGCTGAAGCTGCACCACCAATAGCACTCATGCTCCCAATGTGGAATTCTGAAACCGGGGGAATAAATGACATCCCCGTTGCCTCACCCGAGGGTTCTTGGGTGTGACATCCCGGAAGTTTATACCTAGAACTATAAACAGTTAATTCACCGCAAACCTCTTTATAACCAAACCTTTTGAGCTTCAATGCATATTTTGGAAAATATAGTGTCATTACGATTAAAATAAGATACGAGATGAAATCTTACTTCCTATAATGGAATATCTCAAGCACAAACTGAAACCCTAGTTAATACGTCTGAAAAACTGAAAATAAGTATTAAGCATTTATAAAACAAAACAAGCATTTTAGCCTTAGAGTACATGTTTCTCTGATTCCGGAAATATAAATAACGTTCAAAACGGAGCTCATATGCAAAAGTTACGATTGTTATAAGAAAGCAAGCCAAAACAAACCAGTGTAACACTGATTTTCTTTAACTACAAAAACCGTTTCGATCCGTTGAGGCACTTGCGCACCTCATATGAAAATTCCGAGAACATTATTGGACTCAGACTATGGTCTATTATTAGATTCGATACTTGAAATATTTTTAGCAAAAATATTTATAAAAGTCAAACGCTGAATGCTACGGATAAACGAACGCACATATTTAAACACGTTTTCCCAGTGTTCTACAACTCGAAAAAATAATCCGTTTGGGTTTCTGAAACCGGTGCACTCGGCTTGACAATTCTCCGCTCTCGAAAAAAATATTAGGCATCGGGATCTTGCGCACGAATTATGTCATTCATGGCATCACATTCACCAACCATTCACCAACCCCAACTACTCCATGAGACTATAAATATGAGGCTTTGCATCTCATTTTTCTTCACCAATTCACCAAAGCTTCTAGCTTTTTCTTTCTTTCTCCAATTGCTCTCCTTTTGGCCAAGAACACCACCACCATTGGTCATCGCTCCACTACCGTCGCACCATCACTTCGCCGCACAAAACCTTGTTGTTTTGTGGTGTTATTTCGCGGTGCTTCTCAAACACGATCGTTCTTATATCTAAGCTGAATTCACGCTTCAAAAGTGAGTGTTACGGCCCCTTTGTCTATGTTTTTATATAATATGGGGGAGAATACATGTGCAATATAAACATTTACCAATTTCATATCAAGTTTTATAAATGTTATTATAGCTTTATAAAATATTTTCAATAAGCGAGTATTGTACTCTTTTATGTATATACTTATCAACATACTCGATTAGACTTGTCTATCCTACATTTATCAATGGCTTAGATAGTGATACACTATTCATAACTAAGTAGGAATACTTAGACCCTACACTACTATAACCGTTAATCAAGCAGAGCGAGATACATATGTATAGATCTATACGGGTTGACACCCCCACCTATGGTTGTTAGCTACAACTTCGACATGCAAATCGATGTAGGTGATACTTATCTTTTTCATTACTACGACGTCCATGAACCGTTGTAGGGGGGGTACATTTCAGTCGAATAGCTCGGTTATAGGACTCAACTATACACATTGATGGTTTTTCTCATAAACGTACATATCATTTGTAAGTATGGTATTACTTACGATTTTCAGCAACTCTATACATTTCATTTATAAGTATTATTTTACTTACAAAAGGAATACTTTTAGTTATTTTAAAAGTATCAGTGCTGTATTCAGCATAAAACCTGTAACTCTCACCAACCTTGCGTTGACCCTCAAAACTACATGTATTCTCAGGTGATCAGTAAGCCTTTCAGAAGATGGAAATGTTCACGGATATCAGGCAACTTAGTTTACTGTTTTTATTTTATATCTACCTATCTGTTTAAGGCATTTCATGTACTTTACTATTATTATCTGTAATAACTCTATATTCAAACTTCAAGATGAAATACAATTATCCTTTTGTTTATCGTTGTACTTGGGCTGTATATTCAATTGCTTGAGATCCATGAACTAAGTCGCACGGCCCGGCGTATTCCGCCGCCTCGGCCGGGGGTGTGACAGAATGGTATCAGAGCTAAATTGGCTATAGAGAACTCGTATCCTCGAAAGAGGAATACAACTATAGCAACAGGCTTTTAATAAAAGTATTATTACTAATTACACTACTTCTCGACTACTTACGGGTGAGGTGTCTAGTTTGAACTATCGCTTGGGTTTTGGATTCAGAACAGCTTTAATGCCAAAATGATCCTGCCCACCGGTACTTCTCATCTGGCCGATCCTTATTTGATAGTCCTGAGGTACAAAACAAAAACTAATAATATTGCAAACCCCACCAACAATATATATTGGAGTTATATATATACTCTGGCCCGTGATGAGAATACTTAATAAAATTCTAACTTATCTTCAACTAAAACTACAAACTCAACCCTTTAGGTCAAATACCTCGACGAAGATAGTACCGTACATAAGCCATACCACAAATAAACATGGAACGTGCACCTACGTTATTTATGGTCGGACCGGTGAACAACCAATTTTGATCAAGGTGTTTGACAGCCTACAATGGTTGAGAGTTTTAGAGATTGAAGAATGTTCTCAAGATTCTCTGGAGATACTTAGTACCTTAGAAACCGTGTACAGTTTTATAACACTTAAACAATTAAAAACTCATTACCTGTAAAACATTATCATTACTTAAAGCATAAGTTGATACTATCACTCTATAATTTGGAAATCTGTAGGATTTCAGGAACAAAGTACACTGATACACTATTGTAAGATACAACTCATACATACTCGTTCAGAACTAAATAGTGTAAAACGACTTAACATTTCTATTCTAAACGTATTAGAACAATGCCTCCACAAAGGAGTCCGTGAGACCATCAAGCACCAACTCCTCGAGTAAATGCAAGAGTAGTACCAACGGTAAACCCAACTACTAGAGAAACTCCAACCGGACCCACTGTAACCCCACCATTCCAAATGGATTCCACCCAAGTGCAGACCTTGATGGTACAAGGGATTGCCACAGCCTTAGCTGCATATGAGGCTGCCCGGAATGAATCTTCTGGGAACAGTGGAAATGGTAGCGATATTCCGATTGCTAATCGAAACAATTGCAGACCCTGCTCATATAAGGATTTCATGGCCTGCAAACCACAAAACTTCTTCGGCAATGAAGGAGTTGTCGGTCTATCCCGCTGGATAGAAAAGATGGAGGTTGTGTTTAGCATTAGCTATTGTCCTGATGACTGCCAAGTCAAATATGCTACTTGTACGCTGATGGATTCCGCCCTGACCTGGTGGAATGAACATGCCAAGTCCATGGGAATCGATGCGGCATATGACATGAGCTGGGCATCTTTCAAACAGATAATGGTCGAAGAATATTGCCCCCGACAAGAAATCCAGACTGTGGAGCAAGAACTCTGGAATCTTACCATGAAGGGATCGGAGGTGACTGCCTACACCTCTCGATTTAACGATCTTGCAAGCCTTTGTCCAGGGATGGTAAACCCAGAATATAAGAAGACGGAGAAGTACATTTGGGGATTAGCTTCACCTGTTCAAGGTTTGGTTACTCCATCTAGACCTACCACCTTTGATAGTGCTAAGCAATTGGCCTATCAATTGACTGAACAATGTATCCGTCAGGGTACCATGACCCCACAAATAGAGAAGAACCAGACCGAGAGTATGAAGCGGAAGTTCCATGGGAAGTTAGAAGAGAACTCCAAGCATCACAAACCTAAGTCAGAACCTGTAACTGTTTATGCCGAAATCACAAACACTCCCACCTCATTCAAGCCTTACTCTGGAAAACTACCCCATTGTACCGAGTGTAATTTCCACCATGTCGGAAACTGCATGTTCTGTGACAACTGTAACTTGAAAGGTCATACCTCCAAGTTCTGCAGAAAGGCCCCAACCACTACAACCACAACCCCTGCTACAAGAGGAAGCCGCAACTGCTACGAATGCAATCAACCAGGGCATTTTAAGAGGGACTGCCCGAAACTGAAGAATAAAGGAAGAGCATTCGTTATTGGAACCGGAGATGCTCGCCAGGAATCGACTGTGGTTACTGGTACATTTCCTATTAAGAATATTTATGCTTCCATATTATTTGATACAGGTGCTGATAGAAGCTTTATTTCCCATACATTTAGAAGTATGATAACCCATAAAGCATGCAAACTTAACGAACCTTACGCGGTAGAAGTAGCAAACGGCCAAATAGAAAGCACTTTAGAAATACTCACAAATTGCCTTCTCATCCTAAATAACCACGTCTTTCACATTGACCTAATGCCTATAACCATTGGAAGTTTCGATGTAATCATCGGAATGAATTGGTTATCGTCCCAACGAGCAGAAGTAATGTGTTACGAAACAATTTCGGGACGAAATTTTCTTTAACGGGGAGGTAATGTGACATCCCGGAAATTTATACCTAGAACTATAAACAGTTAATTCACCGCAAACCTCTTTATAACCAAACCTTTTGAACTTCAATTCATATTTTGGAAAATATAGTGTCATTACGATTAAAATAAGATACGAGATGAAATCTTACTTCCTATAATGGAATATCTCAAGCACAAACTGAAACCCTAGTTAATACGTCTGAAAAACTGAAAATAAGTATTAAGCATTTATAAAACAAAACAAGCATTTTAGCCTTAGAGTACATGTTTCCCTGATTCCGGAAATATAAATAACGTTCAAAACGGAGCTCATATGCAAAAGTTACGATTGTTATAAGAAAGCAAGCCAAAACAAACCAGTGTAACACTGATTTTCTTTAACTACAAAAACCGTTTCGATCCGTTGAGGCACTTGCGCACCTCATATGGAAATTCCGAGAACATTATTGGACTCAGACTATGGTCTATTATTAGATTCCATACTCGAAATATTTTTAGCAAAAATATTTATAAAAGTCAAACGCTGAATGCTACGGATAAACGAACGCACATATTTAAACACGTTTTCCCAGTGTTTAACAACTCGAAAAAATAATCCGTTTGGGTTTCTGAAACCGGTGCACTCGGCTTGACAATTCTCCGCTCTCGAAAAAAATATTAGGCATCGGGATCTTGCGCACGAATTATGTCATTCATGGCATCACATTCACCAACCATTCACCAACCCCAACTACTCCATGAGACTATAAATATGAGGCTTTGCATCTCATTTTTCTTCACCAATTCACCAAAGCTTCTAGCTTTTTCTTTCTTTCTCCAATTGCTCTCCTTTTGGCCAAGAACACCACCACCATTGGTCATCGCTCCACTACCGTCGCACCATCACTTCGCCGCACAAAACCTTGTTGTTTTGTGGTGTTATTTCGCGGTGCTTCTCAAACACGATCGTTCTTATATCTAAGCTGAATTCACGCTTCAAAAGTGAGTGTTACGGCCCCTTTGTCTATGTTTTTATATATTATGGGGGAGAATACATGTGCAATATAAATATTTACCAATTTCATATCAAGTTTTATAAATGTTATTATAGCTTTATAAAATGTTTTCAATAAGCGAGTATTGTACTCTTTTCTGTATATACTTATCAACATACTCGATTAGACTTGTCTATCCTACATTTATCAATGGCTTAGATAGTGAGACACTATTCATAACTAAGTAGGAATACTTAGACGCTACACTACTATAACCGTTAATCAAGCAGAGCGAGATACATATGTATAGATCTATACGGGTTGACACCCCCACCTATGGTTGTTAGCTACAACTTCGACTTGCAAATCGATGTAGGTGATACTTATCTTTTTCATTACTACGACGTCCATGAAGCGTTGTAGGGGGGTACATTTCAGTCGAATAGCTTGGTTATAGGACTCAACTATACGCATTGATGGTTTTTCTCATAAACGTACATATCATTTATAAGTATGGTATTACTTACGATTTTCAGCAACTCTATACATTTCATTTATAAGTATTATTTTACTTACAAAAGGAATACTTTTAGTTATTTTAAAAGTATCAGTGCTGTGTTCAGCATAAAACCTGTAACTCTCACCAACCTTGCGTTGACCCTCAAAACTACATGTATTCTCAGGAGATCAGTAAGCCTTTCAGAAGATGGAAATGTTCACAGATATCAGGCAACTTAGTTTACTGTTTTTATTTTATATCTACCTATCTGTTTAAGGCATTTCATGTACTTTACTATTATTATATGTAATAACTCTGTATTCAAACTTCAAGATGAAATACAATTATCCTTTTGTTTATCGTTGTACTTGGGCTGTATATTCAATTTCTTGAGATCCATGAACTAAGTCGCACGGCCCGGCGTATTCCACCGCCTCGGCCGGGGGTGTGACATTGGGCAACACTCACTATATACTACTACTGACATTACTAAAACTCATTGTATTTAAACGCCTACGTGCACGGATCTTGCACGCAGTTCGCTCAATATCTGAGTCAAAATGCAAAGGGGATAATTGCTCACCCCTACGGGTACGCATGCACTAATGCAACACTACCCAAAAACCAAAATTACTAACTAACCAAAAAATCAAAAACTAAAAAGTCCTACAAATCACCTATTCTCAAGCTCACAACTCCCCGGCAACGACGCCAAAATTTGACATCGCAGCGGTCGTCATGCGGTCAAAAATAAGAAAATACCTAACACACACACACTTAGCACAGTGGAAGTCAGGGTCGATCCACAGGAGTTACGTGGTCGAGACAGGTGGCAGATTACCAACTGCAGTGTCACGCTACAGTCAGAGGACCTAGTTCCTAACTTTTGACAACTAATCCCAAAAAGCATAAAAGAAAACAATTCCAAGCAAGCATGAACTAAACTAAACTACCAACCAAACCTTGTTACTTACTGAAATTAGAAGTATATCTCCAAATCAGAAGCAAACAAAGGCAAATCAAACATCAAAAACAATCCAAACATCCAACAATTCATTCACAAGCATAAAACATCAAAAAGAAGAAATTACTTGTAACCAAATGATTCATTAACTCAAAACTCAGATCCAATGACACAAACAGTAACCAACAGATCCAAAAAACAGAAACAAAGACTCAATGTCAATGGTTGTCACTCCCAAAGACACTAGCCACTATCACTAACTATTTAACTAATTGAAAATTAAAGATAAAAACATGAAATTACCAAAAGATGGTTTCTGAAGCTAAATCTCGAGATCAAAGAGCCTTGGGGGTCGAATTCACACCAGGTCTTCGCTAGTTTTTTCGACCTAAGAGCCTCTATTTATAGTTGCAAAAATCTCGAGGCCGCGCCGCGCACAGATGATTTCCGCGTCGTGCGTATGGGTTTATCCCAGTTTTTTCGGCATTTGAATGTTTTCCACCACCTCATCACCGCGTCGCGCCTTTGTGAATTCCGCGGCACGCGTACGTCTTTTCCTGATTTTGCCTTGATCTTCAAACTTCTTCCAAATTGCACGCTTTTGGTCCTTGTTTTCATTATTTCTTTCCAAACAAGTACTGGCATGAAAAGTGAGAATACCACGATGTATATGATATAATTTCACTAAGAATAGGGCTCAACAATGACTAAAATATGTGATATTACTAGGTGTTGTCATGTAGTAATCATCCTCGTAATAGATGTCAGCCGGATTTTCATAATACTCATAATACTGATCCGGGTATATATAATTCCCCATTATGAAGACGTACACATACCAAAAATCAAAAACTAAAATTAAACATCAAAAATCAGAAACTAAAGTCCTTCAGATCACCTACTCTAAAGCTCACAACTCTCCGGCAACGGTGCCAAAATTTGACATCGCAGCGGTCGTCATGCGGTCAAAAATAGTAAAATAACCTCACTCTCACTTAGCACAGTGGAAGTAAGGGTCGATCCACAGGAGTTACGTGGTTAATGTAGGTGATAGATTACCAACTGTAGTGTCATAGCTACAGCCAGAGGATCTAGTTTCCGACTTATACCCCGAATAATCCCGAAAATCCCAAATCAAAGAATCCAACACAAGCATTAACTAACTAAACCAAATACTAACCTAAGTACTTAACTGAAATCAGAATTATATCTAAAAATCAGAAGCAACAAAAGGTCAAACCAAGCATCAAACACAATCCAAACATCCACAAAATCATTCAAAAGCAATAAATACCGAAAACGAGCAATTAACATAAACCAAATGCTTATTATAAAAAACTCAGGTTCCAAAGGTTCAAAACAGTGAACATCAAATTTAAAAACTAAAACCTAGTGCCAATGGTTGTGACACCCAAAGACACTTGCTATATCTACTAAATCAACTAAACTATTTGGAAATTGAAAGAGAAAACATAAAAGTACCAATTAATGGTTGCTGAAAGCTGAAACTCGGAGTCAAAGAAGCCTTGGGAGTCGTTCCTATGCCAGGTCATTGCTGCTTTTTTCGACCTAAAACCCTCTATTTATAGTTGCAAAAATTAAGCGACCGCGTCGTGTATAGATGAATTCCGCGGCGTGCGTATAGGTTTATCCCTGTTTTTTCGACATTTGAATTTTCTCCACCGCCTCATCACCGCGTCGCGCCTTTGTGAATCCCGCGGCGCGCGTGCGAATTCGACTGATTTGTCTTTATCTTCAAACTTCTTCCATTTTGTACGCTTTTGGCCCCTGTTTATACCATATCTTTCCAAACAAGCACTGACACAAAAACTGAGAATACCAAAGCATCTATGATATAATTTCACTAAGAATAGGGCTCAACAACGACTAAAATACTTGATATTACTAGGCGTTGTCAGTAACCAATGAAAATACATCTCTCACTTCTGGCTTCTGGCCTGTTATAAGACTCCCCGTCTTATGAAAGCTTCACAACCCCAGACTTTGATATGTGCTAATGAGGGAACGTTCCCTGTCGACATTTCGTGAGGTGTTTTGGCAACCTTCTTAGTAGGGACAAGATTGAGTATGTGGGCGGCTGTCTTTAAGGCATACCCAGAAGTGAATAGGAAGAGAAGCTCGACTCATCATGGAACGAACCATGTCTAACAAGGTTCGGTTACGCCTCTCAGCTACACCATTCAATTGTGGTGTTCTAGGAGGAGTCAACTGTGAAACTATTCCACATTCCTTAAGATAGTCTAGGAACTCAATACTGAGATACTCACCGCCCCTATCGGATCTAAGCATCTGTATCTTCCTGCCTAATTGATTCTCGGCTTCATGTTTGAACTCTTTGAACTTTTCAAAGTTTTCTGACTTGTGCTTGATTAAGTAGATATAGCCATATCTGCTATAATCATCAGTAAAAGTGACATAGAATTGATTAGCATCCCTTGTGCATGATCTGAAGGGTCCACACACATCTTTATGTATGAGGTCCAACAAACCTTCACCTCTTTCACACGATCCCGTGAAAGGTGATTTTGTCATCTTTCCCAAAAGACAGGATTCGCATACATCATCCGACCTAAGGTCGAATGATTCTAACACTCCATCCTTTTAGAGTTGGGCGATGCGTTTCTTGTTGATGTGTCCAAGACGACAATGCCACAAGTATGCCTTTTCTACACCATTAGATGAATCAAATTGAAATACACTATTGCCTAAATTGTCTACACATGTCACAGTTTCATACACACCATTACAAGTTAAAGCTTCAAATATAAAAACACCATTTTTATAACCAGAAATAGAACCATTCAAATTATCAAAAGAATATCTATAACCTTGTTTGAACAATGCATGAAATGAAATAATATTTCGAGCCATATCTGGTGATTAACAACAATTTAATAAATCTACACTAACATCACTACTAAGCACTAGACTATAAACTCCAATCTTGGTAACATTAGAAGATCGCCTATCCCCATGATCAAGTTTATCCTTCCATGCTCCACCTCCTCACTTTCTCTTAGTCCCTTTAAATCAGAACAAATGTGAAAACCATATCCTATATCAAGGACCCAGGAATGAGAAGATGATGAGTTATTAGAAATAGTGTATATATCTGAATATAAGGACTTTATCCTGCCATCATTCAGATATTGCAAGTATTTTTGGCAGCTCCGTTTCCAATGCCCTTTCTCGTTGCAGTAGAAGCAATCGTCCTCTTTGGGATTCGGGACAGGAGGAGTGTCGGAACTGGGCCTGGCTTTCGGGCCCTTGCTGGATGACCCGACATGGGCCTTTCCCTTCTAATTCTGCTTAGGAGGATCTTTCCTTTTCTTCCCCTTTCCCTGTCTAATGGCTAGAATGGGAGCACTAGCGGAAGTAAGGGCTAAACCTTTACCCTTCATTCCCACTTCAGCGGTCTGCAGCATGTTGTGCAACTGAGCCAAGGTGGTCTCACTGTTGTTCAGATGATAAGCTAAGATAAACTTATCATAACAACTAGGCAAGGAGTTCAAGACTATATCAATAGCCAGCTCCTCATCAAAATGCACATTCAACTTCACGAGGCATTCCATGTATCCTTGCATTCTCTACACGTGGGCGCATACACACTCTCCCTCTTTCATTTTTCACGCCATGAGGGTCTTGACTACTTCATACGTTTCCTAACGAGCTTGCTTATGTAACTTTTCCAAAAGGTCCTTGTTCATCTCGTATGACCAATTTCCCTCATAAAATCTCTGTAAGTCGAGGATCATAGTATCAACCATGATGCACACCACTTAGGTCGCATCGTCGTAATGTTTCTTATATGAGGCATATTCCTCAAGAGTAGCTGTTTCTTGATTGATCTCAATGAGTTCTTTTTCGAGAACATACTTTTTTTCCTTGAACCTAAGAGCCATCTTAATGTTTTACATCCAGTCATTGTAGTTGGTGCCATCCAATGTCACCTTCAAGCAGAGCAAAAGGATCAATGTGAAGTTATTGTGGTTATTATAGGGAGTGGATGGAGTAGCAGAAGCATCAGCAGAAGTAGACATCTAAAAAAGAAAGATAGTTTTAATTAGATAAGGACAATCCTTAATATATTAACCCAAAATTAAATATTAAGGCTAGGACCCAACTATATAATTCATAACTTAGAAGAGGGATACCATAATCTAATTGTAAAATTTAGAAAGGTAGGTAAATGACGATTTACCAATTCCACCACGGAAGATAATCATATTAAGTGAAATTCCTAGATCTTTTGAGATTCATTGAAACTATTCAATGGCATGTTTAATCTCGAATTGTGCTCTTCCATTTGTGACTGGGATACCAAGGATCACAAACAAGATGTGAATAACCATGCAAATCTTCTTGGTAACCTCACTGTCATTTATAATCTCAATTGATGTGCCGGTAAACCACACACGCTCCATCAACAATGATAATTTATGAGATACCCATTACCACTCTTTATGAGTCCCTATTAGTGTGTCGGTAAACCACACAAGCTCCACTAACGACTCACAAAATGTAATGTGCAATTTCATGAGTTGACATACTTTTCACATTTTTCCTAAAGTAACTAGATTTGGGATTTTGTTAAAATGGTTCTAGTACTTTCTTTTAATAACATTATACTTTTAATGAGATTTAATGTCCTATCAAATCCGTTTGGCTAACGACCCTCCACTAATCAAGGAAGCGGTGGGTGAGAATGGACACCCATTATACCACCATTTTATAGGCAGTTTCCTTAAACCCCCCTTATAGATCAGCTTCGTGAATGAGGCATACTAGCGATTTGACTGACTGATTCTTATACATATAATATTAACAATTAATAATAATAATATATAAGGTGTATTTTAAACTTTTAAAATACTTGGTTTAAATTTCGAAGATGATTTAATTCTAATCTTTTAATTAACAATTAATTAAATAAATTAAATCAGATAAGGATTAACTAATTAATCAAATAATTTAATCCTAATCCCAATCCTCTAATTTTCGAAAACAAGGGTATAGAAGTTATCCAGTTTTTAATTAATCATATTTACCAAAAATAGAAAACCCTAAAATCCTACAATTTTCGAAAACTAGGAAGGAGGCTAGGGTTTTTAGAAACCTAGCCCAAAGTCAAAATTAAGCCTTTAAGGTTTAATCTCAATAAACCTTAATAGATCAGGTTCTCCAATTATAGCAATTCAATAGAAAACAAAACTAACGCTCTGATACCACTGATGGAGAATAGGCAAACAAACAAACTTAAACTCTTAAGTTCACATGCAACCTAAAGGATTTTTCTTTTCTATTGAACATATACATAAGAACATCTATGGGAAACTCTATGTATAATCAAAATTACTAAAAGAGGGTTTCGGGATTACATACCCAAAACTCCAAGCAAAGGTTATTATCTTAATTTATCTTATTAAGAAAAGCCCACTATAAAACCTTAGAGAAGGATTATAGATTCTGCTTGAGAGAGAAGAGAATATTCCAGAGAACTGTCTACAGGAATGGGGCAGAGAATAATGTGACAGGTGAGGAGTATTTATAGCTTCAAAGGGAATAAGGGATAAATCTTATTTGAATTCAAACTAAGATAAACACCTTATCTATAACCCTTTTTCCGGCTATATACGACGCACATCACGGCATACCTTGCCTGCGTCGCGTGTGTTACTTCGTCCGGAAAGTTCCATTGTTCATCTATTGAACAATTACAATCTAGCCCATGCACTTATAATTAATCCCAAATTAATTCCAATTAATTCTAATTAATTCCAAACTAGTTTCTAATTAATTTATTATCACATAACAAATTAGTAAACTGTTTCTTTCTCTCTTTCTGTTAACCTTTATACCAGTTAGACTATTGAGGGCAACCTAAAAGGACTGTACTGCTATGAATTCAAGTACTTATATCAATTATATTTATGGCTTAGACACCTTAATCCAACAAAAACAATGTCATACGATCTACTGGCTAATAACAATATCAAATATCTAACTAAACTTGAAAACTGCACGAGCTCGAGATCCAATCCAAATGTGCTCCCATGCGTCAATGTCCTGTGTGCTACTGAGACCCTGCATACAGAGCAAATGTGAGAAACACATCCTGTATCAAGTAATTAAGGATTAAGAGTTTTGAGTTTTTGATATACCTAAGTTGCCAAACTGTTTGGCTTTAGAGCATCTTCCAATCTTCTTATGATTGTACCCCACCTTGTGGATTCCTAGTTCGAGACATATCAGAACTGGTCTGGACGGTTTCATGATGCGCTTCATAACTGGACTTAATCCCGAACTATGCATCTCCATGAACGACTCGTACAGAGTCAACATTGAATGCATTTCCATGAAGGTCTTGTGTTGGTCCCCTTTCCGGTATATCTATACGAACGGTTCGTACTCCTTAGTTAGAGATGCGAGCAAACAGTTGACGCTCATCTCCTGACTGAGAGGGGTACCAAGCTTGTACAGCTCTTCCATGTATCCCTCAATCTTGAGAACATGTACACCAACAATGTGTCCCTTTTTCAGCCTGCACTTTCCAAGCTTTTCGAAGATCCTAACTCGTGCCTCTATAACCGGTTCTTGGAACCTTTCCTCAACCAGTTTTATCAGATCATATGGCCAGAGGAACTCAAAATACCTGCGAATCTCGGGGTCAATGGTCAATAACATGAGGCTACGAACTTCTTCGGACTCATCGATCAAGAGGTCATGATCATCATGAAGCTGCTGTGTGATGCCACGCTCCGGTAAGCGAGGAAATAGACACTCGATGAGATATGACTTCCTTACGTATCTCATAACCATCTTCTAGAGGCGAAGCCAATCCACGTAGTTCTGTCCAGTCAGCTTATCCATATTTAATAGGTACTTTCTTAAGCTCTCAGAAATGGGTGAAGGAGGAGAGTTGACACTAGCTTCAGACATCTATAAAATCAAATTTTATTAGTTTAACATTTGTCCTTTTAAATATTACCCAATTATTATTTAACAAGGCTAGGACCCAAAATGCCCCAACTGTGGTGTGAAAAGGGATGCTGTAATCACATTACAATGGTCATTAAGGTAGATACACTATTATCAATTTCAGTCTAATGAAATTCCAAGATCTTTGAGATTCATTGACCGAGGTCAATGACATGTTTAATCTCGAATTATGCTATTCTATTTCTGACTGGATGCTGAGGATCACAAATAAGTTATGAATAACCATGCAAATTACTTGGTAACTGACAACGCCTAGTAATATCAAATATTTTAGTCATTGTTGAGCCCTATTCTTAGTGAATTTATATCATATATATCGTGGTATTCTCACTTTTCATGCCAGCACTTGTTTGGAAAGAAACAATGAAAATAGGGACCAAAAGCGTACAATTTGGAAGAAGTTTGAAGATCAAGGAAATATCAGGCGAATTCGAACGCGCGCCGCTGAGTATACAAACGCGCGACATGGTGACTCAGCGATGAGGCGATGGAGAACATTCAAATACCGAAAAAACAGGGATAAATCTATACGCGCGCAGCGGAATTCATCTGTGCGCGGCTCGGTCGCTTAATTTTTGCAACTATAAATAGAGGGCTTTAGGTAAAAAAAAGCAACAAAGACCTGGCATAGGAACAACTCCCAAGGCTTCTTTGACTCCGAATTTCAGTTTTTAGCAACCATAAATTGGTATTTTATGTTTTTCTCTTTAATTTTCAATTAGTTCGATAGTTAGTAGCATTTGGCTAGTGTCATTGGGAGTGACAACCATTGATACTTAGTCTTAGTTTCTGTTTTGGATATTTTGGTTACTGTTTTGTATCAGTGGATCTAAGTTTTTGGTTAATGAATCATTTGGTTACCAGTAATTGCTTTTTTCGGTATTTTATGCTTTGGAATGAATTATTGGATGTTTGATTGTGATTGGATGTTGGTTTAATCTTGATTGTTCTGAAGTTCATTTCTGATTTCAGTGACCAATTAGGGTTAGTTATTGGTTTGGACTTTAGTTTAGTGAATGCTTGTTTGGAATTGTTTTAGTTTATGATCTTTGAGATTGTTTGGAAAAAGTTAGGAACTAGATCCTCTGACTGTAGAGTGACACTATAGTTGGTAATCTGTCACCTGTCTCGACCACGTAACTCTTGTGGATCGACCCTGACTACCGCTATATTAGTGTGTGTTAGGTATTTTCTTATTTTTGACCGCACAATGACCTAGGCGTGCCAAATTTTGGCGCCGTTGCCGGGGAGTTGTGAGCTTGAGAATAGGTGATCTGTAGGACTTTTAGTTTCTGAATTTTTTGTTTTAGTATTAAGATTTTCATTTGGTTAGTATCTTGCTTTTTGATTTCTCGGGCATGTTGTACTAGTGCATGCGTACCCGTAAGGGTGAGCAATTATCCCCTTTGTGTTTTGACTCAGAGATTGAGCGAACTGCGCGCAAGATCCGTGCACGTATGCATTTAAATATAATGAGTTTTAGTAATATCAGTAGTAGCTTAGAGGATGTTGCCCAGGAACCCTCGGGTGAGGCAACGGGGATGTCATTTATTCCCCCGGTTTCAGAATTTCACATTGGGAACACGAGTGCTACTGGTGGTGCAGTTTCAGCCCCTGCACCTATACCATCATGCACTCTGCCGTCGATTCCGCCATTTCAACCTTTATCCCATCCACAATCCACAAACCCGTATACATCTGTCATGTCTTGGGGAGTGCCGACCCGTGATGGCACCCTAGTATCTAGACAGCAGACAAACATTTCTCAACCCATTTCACAACCTTTATCACAACCACAACCACCACCAGTACTTTTTAAACAGCAAACTACATTCCAACCTATACCACCACAGCAACAATACCAGCAGCAACCTCCTCAATAGCAGCACCAGTATCAAGAGACTTAGGAGAGGTATGAGGATGAAGACGAAGGATGGGTTCCACCAGCACCACAGCAACCATGGGACCGAGGTCGGCGACCTCCGAGAAGACCACAGCAGCATCAACCACTACAAGGTCAGTAGGGATATAATGATCATGATTTTTACGGTAATCCTGTTCAACCTTTGTATTTTGCACAACCGAGGGGGCAATCGGTTGCATCGCACTTCCAGCCACGGGAGTATGATGACTCGTCGCCCATTTACATTCCTGATGATATAGAATCTCAAGTAGAAATTAGGCCCCAGTTGATAGGAATATTAACTCAATTTAGAGGATATAAGACGGATGATCCATACAATCACTTGTATGAGTTCATAGCTATCGCAAATGCTAATACTCCTAGAAACACCAATAGGGATACTTTTAGGTTAAGATTATTTCCTTTCACATTAAAGGATAAGGCCAAACACTGGTTCACCTCTCTTCCATCTAATAGTATCACTAGTTGGGACCAACTTAAGGCAAAGTTTTTACAAGAGTTCTACCCTGTTAGTAAGACCACGGAAGTTAGACGTGTAATTCAAGACTTTCAGCAGAAGTCTGGCGAGGCTTTTCACGAAGCGTTTGATAACTTAAAGGAGTTACTGCGTTCCTGTCCGCACAATGAGGTTCCCAAATGGCATTTAGTGAAATTGTTCTTTGAAGGAGTAAATGAGACACTTCAAGCAATGATAAATGCCTCGTCGAGTGGGACATTTATGTGGCAAGAGCCAGAAGATGCATGGTGATTTTTGGAGCAGTTGAATTTAGGATCTAAGGGAAGTGGATCCATGAAGGATAATACAATCTATGTGGCAAACATTGAAGCAGAAAACAAATGGAAGACCGAAATTCAGAAGGAGCTTAGTGTTGTGACTAAAAAGTTCAATCAAATGCTCGCAAGGTTTCAAAAAGAGAAGGGAGCATATGCATTGCATGGGCAAGTTATATGTAATATATGTGGGGAAATAGGACATAATCATAGTGAGTGCTTGATGACTCATGCAGAGATTAGTCAAGTGCATGGATATGGTCAATTCCATAACATGCCACGACCATTCAGAAACAATCAGCAGCGAGAAGTAAGGCAACCATCAGTGAGGCAGCAGCAGATGCAACATACACCTCCAGTAGGAAGTATGAATATTGGCATAAAAGAAAATTTTGAAATGTTAGTTAAGCTTCAGGAAGTGGAAGATGCCAATTCGAAAGCAATTCTGAAGTTAGGGGAGTTGATTATTAAGATGGAGAAGGATAGAGCACAGGAAAAAGCACAGCCGCCGAAAATGCAAGTGAATGAGGTTATCACACTTAGGAGTGGAAAGAAAGTGGATAACAAAGTTACAGCTCCACCAGCAGAAGAGGATAGTGATGTAGAAATAATTTTTGATGACAAAGAAGAGCCAGAAAGGGAAGAGAAAAGAGGGAAGGAAGAACAAGCGAAGAAGAAGAAACCAGCAAGCACATGGGAGAAGGGAGAAACAAGTGGAACAGTTCCTTTTCCTACGGCTTTGGAAAGCCGGAGAAGAGACCATATGGGAAGAAAGGACCGTAGGCGGAAGATATGTGGGATCTGTTTAGTCAGATCAAGGTAAACAGTCCATTAGTTAAGCTTATTAAGGAAGTCCCTGCTTATGCAAAGTTTCTCAAAGATATGTGCATACATAAAAAACATCTTTTGTCCCATTTGCCTAAAAGGATTAGTTTTCCTGAGAATGTAAGTTCTATTTTAATGGATGCATTGCCTCCCAAGATGAAGGACCCTGGGGTTCCTATCATCTCTGTCGATTTAGGTGATGTGCATATTAAGAGGGCTCTGTTAGATTTAGGCGCGAGTGTGAACATTTTACCTGGACAGTTGTTTGACAAATATGAGTTAGGCACCATGAGATCCACAGATGTAATTCTGCAGCTTGCTGATAAGTCTACAAAGATCCCCAGGGGGATGTTATCTGATGTCATCACCAAGGTGGGAGAATTCTATTACCCAGCGGACTTTCTAGTTTTGGACACTCGTCAGGCTGCCAATGGAGAACAACCGACAATCATCTTAGGGCGACCTTTCTTGGCCACGGCCAATGCAAACATCGATTGTCACACAGGAGAGATGGGGATATCATTTGGACATCAACAAACCAAGATCAACATTTTCAATGCCAAGGGAAGTATCATGGAAGAGGAGTGTTACCAGGTAGATATTATAGATGAGCTAGTGCAGCAGTACACACCTGAGGTGTTACAACAAGTGGAGATGGATGTTCAAGAAGATGGGAATGTTGAATATGAGGAACAGCAAGAGGAAGCAGACAGAGAGAAGGGTTTGAAGTCTGAAGAATGCGCACACATAGAGAAGTTACCGATAGAGATTTTAGCAGCAAACTTGACAGAGGATACCTTGCCAGTGATTACCAGATCATCTAAAGTATGCCTTTCTAGGGGACAAGGATACCTTGCCAGTGATTTTAGCAGCAAACTTGACAGAGGAATAAGAAAAGGAATTGCTCAAGGTATTGTCCAAGCACAAGGAGGCTATTGGTTGGACAATCGCAGTCTTAAAAGGAATTAGTCCGACCACATGTATGAATCGAATTATCACGGAAGAGGGAGCTAAACCTACCAGAGACACGCAGAGAAGATTGAATCCAAATCTGAAAGAAGTTGTAAAGAAGGAAGTTCTAAAATGGTTGGATGCTGGGATCATATATCCGATCCCTGATAGTGAATGGGTCAGTCCGACACAGACAATGCCGAAGAAATCTGGAATAACTGTTGTGGATACTAAAGATGGTGAAAAAGTATCCACAAGACCCGTAACTAGATGGAGAGTATGTATCAATTACCGGAAACTCAATGCCGCTACATCTAAGGACCACTTTCCATTACCAATCATCGATCAGATCGTGGAAAAGCTAGCGGGATGAAATATTATTGCTTTTTGGATGGTTATTCTGGATATAATCAAATTGCAATTCACCTAGAGGATCAGGCAAAGACGACATTCACTTGTCCTTATGGTACTTTTGCATTTTGCAGAATGCCATTCGGATTGTGTAATGCCCCTGCTACATTTCAACGATGCATGATGGCAATATTTTATGATATGATTGGTTATGCATTAGAAATTTTCATGGACGACTTCTCAATCTTTGGACCGACATTCGAGACATGTTTGAGTCATGTAGAAAAAGTGTTGGAGTGATGCGTAGAATCGAATTTGGTGCTCTCCTGGGAGAAAAGCCACTTCATGGTTAGAGAAGGAATAGTGTTAGGTCATGTAGTCTCTGAGAGAGGGTTCGAAGTAGATCGTGCTAAGGTCAAAGTTATCTCCACATTGCCACCCCCGACATCAGTGAAAGGGGTTAGATCTTTCTTAGGCCATGCTGGTTTTTATTGTAGATTTATCAAGGACTTTATTACTATTTCTAAACCTCTTTGCGGTCTTCTGTTGAAAGACGCGCCATTTATTTTTGATGGAGAGTGTGTAAAAGCATTCAATATCCTCAAGAATAAATTGGTCCAGGCTCTTATTCTGAAACCACCTGATTGGACTCAACCTTTTAAAACAATATCTGATGCTAGTGACTATGCTGTTGGTGCAGTACTAGGCCAAAGGGTTGACCGGAAACCAGTAGTTATTTGTTATGCTAGTAAAACTTTTTCTGAAGCTCAATTAAATTATACAACCACCGAAAAAGAATTACTTGCCGTAGTATTTGCGCTAGACAAGTTTCGATCATATATTTGGGGATCCAAGTTGGTAGTTTACACTGACCACAACGTTGTTCGACACTTGCTTGCGAAAAAGGAGTCTAAACCAAGATTGATCAGATGGATACTTCTGTTGCAAGAGTTCGATGTAGAAATCAAGGACAAGAAGGGAGCAGAGAATGTAGTGGCAGATTATCTTTCTCGACTGCCAGCAGAAGGATTGGAAGCTGGAATTAAAGATTCGTTCCCAGATGAGCAGCTGCTGGAGCTTACTGGAGCTCCATGGTATGCAAACTATGTGAATTTTATGGCCACAGGAGCAATACCAAGACATTGGACTAAACAAAGACAAAAGTAATTCCGCACATATGCAAAGAGATTTATTTGGGATGACCCTCACCTTTTCAAGGTAGGAGAGGATCAAATAATTCGCCGGTGTGTGCCTCATAGTGAAATTGGTGAGGTGTTGGAACACTGCCATGCGTCAGCATGTGGAGGGTATTTCAGCGGTAAAAAGACAGGGTATAAGGTTCTCGAATCTGGATTATACTGGCCAACCATCTTCAGAGACGCGCATAAAACTGCTAAGGAATGCCTCAACTGCCAACAACTAGGAAACATATCGAAAAGGGATCAAATGCCCTTAAATCCAATCGTGGTAGTGGACATTTTCGATGTCTGGGGAATCGACTTTATGGGTCAATTTCCCACGTCACACGATTATGTTTACATTTTAGTAGCAGTTGATTATGTGTCTAAGTGGATCAAGGCAGAGGCAACCCGCACGAATGATCACCATGTAGTATGTAAATTCGTCAAGAAATTTTTTTTTCACCAGGCATGGAGTTCCATGAGTGATCATCAGTGACGGAGGGTCACATTTCAAGAATTTTAAATTTGGCAGGCTGCTAAAGCACTATGGGGTGAATCATCGAATTGCAACACCTTATCATCCTTAGACTAGCGGCCAAGTAGAAGTGTCCAATAGACAGATAAAAGAAATTCTTCAAAAGACTGTCAAAACCAATAGGAAAGATTGTTCATTAAGGTTGGATGATGCGTTATGGGCATACCGAACCGCTTATAAATCACCGATTGGAACTACTCCATATCGGTTGGTTTATGAGAAAGGCTGTCATCTGCCGGTAGAGCTTGCCAACTGACAACGCCTAGTAATATCAAGTATTTTAGGCGTTGTTTAGTCGTGTTTTAGTTAATTTATCATTATTAATTGGTTAATATCACTTACTTTTGTGCTAAAGTGCTTGAAAATGTGTTTAGTGTAAATGCAGGGGTTTTAGTGCAATTCTAGAGAAGTTGTGGAGCAAAAAAGGCAAAAAGTTGGACCTGACAGAAATAGAGGCGCTATCTCTTGAGATAGCGCTGCTATCGTCAATAGCGCCGCTATTTCTTGAGATAGCGGCGCTATCTGCTGCGCCCGACTCCCGGATTTCATCGTGAATGACGCGAACAATCGACCCTGGTACAAATGGTTCCGACAGCAAGTAGTTCTACCGTTCTAAAGGGGTAACTCTTTCTCCCTTGTTTTGACATTTTTTATGTACAACGGGGACGTTGTACGGTTTTAAGTGTGGGGTGTGGATGGTCGAAAGAGTGTGTTTTTGAAATTTTTGCGGGAAATGAGTAATTTTCAAAAAAATTTCAAAATTTTTAATAGGTTGTAATTTTGAAACGAATAGCTTTTGAATGTTATAGCTTTGGTATTTTTCGAGAAATACTGTTTAGTTGTTATCATGCTATAGGTTTAGTCAAATAAGTTGAGTTTTAGGAGTTAGAAGATTGGGATATTTTAGGATTGGAATTTAGGAAGGAACTGTCAATCAGTAGCCTTTGTTGTTCGAGCCGGTAGGTCTAAAATGGGTGGACCTTACGCACCTTGCCACCTAAGATCGTCTGGTATGTGATGGTATTTCTGAAAGCTCGTTACATGGACAACATCGAAAGTCATGGATAGTTCTTTAATGGCCTTTAGAAACTGAATGAGTACGTACACTTCACTGTGGACAGAAAATTTGTAATCAAGGGTTCTTTAGAAAGTAATGAATTTCCAAAAGATATTCTGGTTATGTTTGCAAAAACTATTTCAATCTAACTCTGGGGACAATAAGCTTTGAAATTAAACATGTTCAAATGTTGTTTGAGTCTTTATTATAATTTGTTAAAAACTCTCTTGCTTGAGGACAAGCAAGGCACAAGTGTGGGGTGTTTGACAACGCCTAGTAATATCAAGTATTTTAGGCATTTTTTAGCCGTGTTTTAGTTAATTTATCATTATTAATTGGCTAATATCACTTACTTTTGTGCCAAAGTGCTTGAAAATGTTTTTAGTGTAAATGCAGGGGTTTTAGTGCAATTCTGGAGAAGTTTTGGAGCGAAAAAGGCAAAAAGTTGGACCTAACAGAAATAGATGCGCTATATCGTCAATAGCGCCGCTATTTCTTGAGATAGCGGCGCTATCTCGCGACCGGATAAAATCTTCGTTTTTGAATTTCAAATACCGAGATTGCGGGATAAGGCAACACGCGCGCCACGGATTTTATATACCCGCGACGCGGAAACCCTAATTTCGCACAACTATAAATACCGGAGTCCCGTCCGACTTTTCACTCATCCCGGGACGCGAAGGAGGGATCCGAAGGCATAATTTTGTCAGTTTTTCAGTGGGAATCAATATTTTGGTTAGTAATTTAGTTTTTCTATTGTTTTATCAGCTCTGTATCGAGGTATTCCGCAATCGGGATTTCCGTCGATTACTTGATGTTCATTTAGATTCATAGTTTCTGATTTCAGTAGAATAGTCAGTAGTTTAGATCTGATATTTTATTGTGTGGTTTGGGTTTGAGTTTGATTTGGATTTATAAAAGTTAATCATTCGGTTTGATGTTTATTTGCACATTTTCGGTATTGTTTCTGTTGAATGCTTGTTTGGATGTTTTGGGATTGTCATTGCTTCTGATTTTTCTGGAATTTACTTCTGGAATCAGTAAGTAATCTTAGTTTAGAACTTAGTTTAGTTTAGTTTAGTTCATGCTTGATTTGGATTTTGGCAATTATTTTGATATTATGTTTTGTGTTGGTTTTTGGGAAAGTAGAAACAATACCGCTGACTGTAGAGTGACACTACAGTTGGTATACTGTCGTTCTATCTTGACCACCAAACTCCCACGGATCGACCCTTGCTACCGCTATACTAGTGTGTGTAAGGTTTATTTTACTATTTTTGACCGCACGACGACCTAGGCGAGTCACCAACCGTGCCTTATAGGCAATCAAACAAGTCAACATGGACTACACGGAAGCGGGAAAAGAACGAAAATTGCAGCTGTCTAAATTGGAGGAGTTGTTTCAAGCAAGTGTGGGATCACCGTACCCCCTCCACTTGCTTTGACCACCGGCATGTTTATTGTTGCGCTACAACTCTTGAAGGCTGAGCCGAGGACTTTTTGTTCGTGTTGTGTACCCGTGACAATCAAGCAGTCTACCATTTAAAGGGGTAACCCTTTCTCCCTTGTTTTGAATAATTTTATACAATGGGGACGTTGTACGGTTTTAAGTGTAGGGTGTGGACGGTCGAAAGAGTACTTTAGTACTTTTTGAAATATACAGAAAATAGTAAAAAGATAGTGCTCCAAATCTTTATGATGAGCAACTATTAAAAACGTTACAAAGAATAAAGCAACTGTGCAAAAGTACGTGCTAAACATCTAGGGTAGATGGTGTTTAAATACTAAGATCTAATTGGATAAACACTAATCCCAATTAGTTACAGATAAGCATACAAACCCTAGACGTTATCTCTAACAAAAGATAAGTACTGAATATAACTGTCTTCTGATAAGTACATAGACTTCGTATCGTCAACCGCTTCGCATACTCTTCAACTTCGGACAAGAACATGTGTACTTCGGATGTCAAATCTCATCACAATCAAAATCCTAACATTCTCCCCCTTTGTGGTAAAGATGTCAGGTATCCAAAGTCTATATCATGTGAAAGGCTTTGGTCAGTTCCCGTTGGAAATCCATGTTCATTTCATAAGTTTCAAAAACTTGAAGTTGCAACGGAAGCATAAAAGATGAACACGAATTCCATTCCAAGAGGATCATGCTACATGCATGTAGAGATAAAATGAAAAACAAACAAAGTAAAAGTTCAAGATTATAACCTTATGATCTTGAGCTTAGTTGGATGAAATGTTGATGATGAGGAAGCAAAGAAGTTTCCCTTTATAGCTTAGTCCACCACAAGCATAATAACACCAAGAAGATGCTAGTCTTCAACTTGCAAATTCAACCTTTGAAGCTCTTCATGTGAAATCCGATTTTCACACTTGAGAGGGTGATATGAGAGAGTTTTTCTAACACTTAGAAGAGGTATATGTCATGCTAAAATTGGCCAAGTAGAGAACCCCACCAAAAATGCATGCAAACCTTCCATTTATGCATGCTTACTTCACAATTTCCATGGTCAAAGTTCTAAAACCAAGGGAATCTCATCATGTTTTGTTGGAGCATGCCCACACACCTTTCTTGGTGTGTGGTGGACGTGTTTTTTAGGTGAAAAGAGAGGATTGCTTCTCTTTTATTATTTATAAAGTCTTATCAAAAGTTTATAAATAATAAAATTTTCATTCCATTATTAAACCTCTTTATTTATTCATCCATATATAAACATATATATAATTATAATTAACATATATACTCATGTATATGTTTATATAAATATATGTTCATATTATGTATTTATATATATACATATATATATATATATATATATATATATATATATATATATATATATATATATATATATATATATATATATATATATATATATATATATATATATATATTTCATAAATTATATATACACATATACATTTATACATACATGTGAATTTTATTTTAACACTTAAAATAATAAAAGAGGTAAATATTTATCATTTAAATCATCTAAAAATTAAATGATATAAATAATCATATACACTCTCAAATTAATTCATCTCATATGAATTATTACTTAGAACAATTATTATTTTCCATAAAATAATAATTCTCAAAACAAATTGCAAGTATTATATCATTTGATAATAAATCAAATTCATTATATCAAACAATCAAACTGGTGTCTAACTTGTTATTGGTGTGACCCTATAGGATCATATGTTATTAGTAATATCATTTTATGATCATCCTTGGGCATATAGACCTAACAATCTCCCACTTGCACAAGCTTGCATCATTGAATGATATCGACAGTGGTAAACGTCTAGCAACACTTAACTGCCCCTAATAACACATGACATAATGCCATTCAACAACATCTAATTATTCAGAAGCTTAAGGCTCCAATTGATGTACGAGGTTATGTATCCATTATCCCTTTGTCTCAGACATCATGTTGAACATGAGACATGGATCTCAATCATTCTCATTTTATGTTCAATTTTTAATCAGGCGCCTTAGATGTCTAACTCTCAACACATAAGAGGAACAAATCCCGTCTTGACTACATACTCCCCTCATATAGTTAGTACTATACATGAGTATAGCCTTTATGGTTGTCTATATTTCAAGAACAACGTTGAACCATATCAAAGCATAGCACTCCCTACATTTGAGTTCCAAATATGTATATCAGGTCTAAGGATACAATGATAATACCTTTATTCAAGAATCACTTATGACAATGATCCATGGAGTGATCTTGAAATGGGTCAAGTCCAATACTTGTTCACTGACAAGTACTTATGAATTTGGTTGCAACCTTTTGCTACTTTTACCCATAAAAGTCAACCAATCCAATTCATATTAGTCTTACTTCGTAGTTGCTCCCACAACTATGATCGACTATGGACATTTAGAATAATTAAATTATTCAGGGATTAAACATGCTAATATAAACACAAATTATGAATGAAACATCACGTCACATATATCACATAATAATTTTGTTTACATAGTTTCATATTCATAAAACACTAAACACAAATCAAATCCATTCATTAGAAAAACGAAGTCCTATACCCTTAGCATGACTTTCATGCTTAGCTTGGGGTAAAGGCTTCGTGAATGGGTCTGCCAAATTCTGATCTGTATGAACCTTGTGAATACTTATTTCACCATTCTTAACTTCATGTCGTATGTAGTTATACCTTTGGTGAATGTGTTTGGTCTTTTGATGCGATCTAGGTTCCTTTGCTTGAGCTATGGCACCTAGATTATCACAGAAGATTTCTATAGGGTCCTGAATGGAAGGAACAATCCCTAGATCTTCAATGAATTTTCTCATCCAGACAGCTTCTTGAGCAGCTTCCGAAGCAGCAACGTATTCTGATTCTGTAGTGGATTGTCCAATCACTTCATGTTTGGAACTCTTCCAAGACACGGCTCCTCCATTTAAAATAAACACATACCCATATTGAGATCTCTAATCGTCCCTATCTGTTTGGAAGCTTGCGTCAGTGTAACCCTTTACCTTTAAGCTTTCTTCTAAACCACCGTAAACTAAGAACATGTCTTTAGTTCTTCTCAAGTACTTAAGAATGTTCATTACAACAGTCTAGTGGGCTTCACCTGGGTTCTGTTGATACCTACTTGTCATGCTTAAGGCACATGAGACGTCGGGCCTAGTGCATAACATGGCATACATGATGGACCCAATTGCCGAAGCATATGGGACATGTTTTATCCTTTCAAGTTCAGTCCTAGTGCTTGGGCACTGAGACTTACTTAGGATGGTGCCATGCGGTATTGGCAAGAATCCTCTTTTGGAGTCTTGCATCTTGAACCTTTTCAAGATTTTATCTATATATACACTTTGGCTTAGACCAATAAGTCTCTTAGATCTATCTCTATAGATCTTTATGCCTAGTACATAAGTAGCTTCTCCTAAGTCCTTCATTGAGAAACAGTTCTCAAGAAACGTTTTGACACCTTTTAAGGTTGGGATGTCATTTCCAAATAGTAATATGTCATCTACATACAATACTAGGAATATGACTATGCTCCCACTAGCTTTCTTGTAAACACAGGAGTCATCCTCATTTTTAATGAATCCAAAATTTGTAATCTTTTCATCAAAGCGGATGTTCCATGTTCGAGACGCTTGTTTTAATCCATAGGTAGATCTCTTAAGCTTGCACACTTTGCTTGGATGCTTGGGATCGATAAAACCTTCAGGTTGATCCATATAGACATCTTCCAATGATTGTCCATTAAGGAAAGCCGTCTTGACATCCATTTGCCATATCTCATAATCATAGTATGCGGTTATGGCAAAAAGTATCCTAATCGACTTGATCATTGCCACAGGTGAAAATGTCTCATCATAGTCAATACCATGAGTTTGTGAGTATCCTTTAGCGACAAGTCTTGCCTTAAAAGTGTGAACATTTCCATCCACGTCGGTTTTCTTCTTGAAAACCCACTTGTTCCCAACGGTCTTACAATTGGTGGGAAGATTAACCAAGTCCCATACTTGGTTATCGTGCATGGATTGCATCTTTGTGTTCATGGCTTCTATCCATTTGTCAGACTCAGGATCTGACATCGCACTCTGGTAGTTGACGGGTTCATCAGAATCTATCATGTAACATTCCTCTTCCATCATTAGGTAACCATACCTTTCAGGTTCAAATCGAACCTACCAGATCTGCGAATATCTTGTGTTACAAGTTGTTCCTGATCAATTGTTTGTTCAGGTTCAACAACCTCTTGTTGAATGCTAGATCCAATTTCTTATGCACCAGGTTGTGGTTCCTGAATTTCCTCAAGTTCCACAAACCTCCCACTAGCCTCTTCCATCAGAAACTTGTTTTCTAGAAATTCAGCTTTTCGAGAAATAAATATCTTATTCTCTAAGGGATTGTAGAAGTAGTATCCAAGACAATCTTTTGGATACCCTACAAAGATACACTTAGTTGAACGGGTTCTAGTTTGTTTGAAGCTTCTTGTCTAACATAAGCTTCACATCCCCATACTTTGAGATAGGACAAAGATGGAACCTTTCCATGCCATATTTCATAAGGTGTTTTATCTACCTTCTTAGTTGGTGCCATGTTTAGGAGACGAGAAGCTGTTTGTAAACCATAACCCCAAAATGATAAAGGTAGAGTACTTATACTCATCATGGATCGAACCATATCCAATAGTGTTCGATTCCGCCTTTCAGATACACCATTATGTTATGGTGTTCCAGGTGGAGTAAGTTGTGAAACAATTCCACAAGTCTTAAGGTGATCCATAAAGTTTGAACTTAAGTACTCACCTCCTCTATCGGAACGAAGAACTTTAATTGTTTTGTTGAGTTGATTTTCCACTTCACTTTGAAACATTTTGAACATTTCAAACGCCTCATGTTTATGTTTAATTAAATAAACATATCCATAACGACTAAAGTCATTAGTGAAGGTGATGAAATATCTTTCACCATATCTAGTCATTGGTTTGAAAGGACCACATACATCCGTATGTATGATTCCTAACAAGTCCTTTGCCCTCTCATTGGTTCCCGAGAAAGGAGCTTTAGTCATCTTGCCATGTAAACAAGATTCACATATATCAAATGAGTCATTCTCATTTGCCTTCAAAAGTCCACTCTTTTGAAGTTGGGATATGCATTTCTTGTTTATATGCCGAAGGCGACAATGCCATAGATAAGTTTGACTCAAATCACATTTGGGTTTCTTGGTGAAAGTGTGGTATATAGAGCTATGGTTAGTATTACAATCAAGGTTTATTTCATAAATTCCATTCAAAGGCCTAGCCTTGAAATAGAATACATTGTTTTTAGAAACACAAATGTCATCATTCACAAAACAAAGATTAAAACCACATTGTCTCAACTTAGCAACCGAAATAATATTCCTAGTCAAGCTAGGAACATAATAAACATTCGTTAATGTCAAATACAAGCCATTTGGTAGTAACAAATCAAAATTTCCTATTGAATCCACCGCAACTCTTGCACTATTTCCAACATGGAGTACTACCTCATTCGCCTTCAGTCGCCTACTCATTTTGAACCCCTGCAACATATTACAAATGTGAGTTTCACAACCAGTATCAAATACCCAAGTGTTAGGAGATAACTTATAAAGCTCTAGATCTATCACATAGATACCTGAAATGCCCTCCTCGGCCTTCTTCTTCTTCAACTCCGCAAGGTAAGTAGGGCAGTTTCTTTTCCAATGCCTAACTTTGCCACATTCGAAGCACGCGTATTCTTTGGCTACCTTTGCTTTCTTCTTGGGTGGTCGGGATGGTTGGACAACTTTCTTGCCCTTTCCTTTGACAACCTTTGCCTTCCCTTTACCCTTGGAGTTCATGGGGTGATCAGGTCTAGTCCTCTTTGTACCACCTTCTTTGATCATGAGAACTTGAGTGGTTTTCTTGGGCAGATTCTTCTCCGTGGTAATTAGCATCCCATGCAATTTCGGGATAGTCTTGTTTAAACCATTCATGTTATAGTTCATGACAAAAGGATCAAAAGACTTTGTCAAGGAGTTAAGGATCATATCCGTTGCAAGCTCTTCAGGCATCACAACTCCAAGACGTGCTAAATGATCAACGTGACTCTTCATTTTGAGCACATAAGAGCTGACCGTCTGTCCATCCTCCATCTTACAAGCATGGAAGGCCCGAACAGTTTCGAACCTTTCCGTTCTTGCAAGTTGTTGGAACATTTCCTTCAATTGATTTATCATGTCATAGGCTGAATGATTCTCTATGTCCTTCTGAAGGTAAGGAATCATGGTGGCCAACATGATACATGATGCATCAATGGAATCATCCATCTTTTTAAGCCATGCATCGTGTGCAGGCTTAGGAGTGACAGGGGGCTCTTCAGGAAGTGGTTCATTGAGAACATATTCTTTCTTTTCCTGTTTGAGAACTATTCTCACGCTACGGTACCAATCCAAAAAGTTCGTGTGGTTAAGTTTTTCTCCCTCAAGGAGAGACCGTAGTGAAGTTTTGTTAGGAGCTGGGTTTGTCGCGTTTGGTGCCATCTACAAAATTTTAACAAGGTTCAATTTAGCAATTTATGATATTAAGTCCTTAATAATTAATACCCTTTCTTGTTTCATAAACTTTAATTAATTAAGGTCTAGAATCCAAGGTGCAATACGAACAAGCGGTTAGGTATCCTTTATCCCGCTTATTCGAATCAACAAGGTAGGTAATGGTTTACCAATTATATTCCAAATATAATTTCTAGAGGTATGGGATCCCATTATAACATTTATAAGTTTGGCATGGTTGATCCCATCTATGCCTTGGATTTCTAATGCTTAGGTGACCTTTTCACAAAAGACTTCCAAACAAATCATCTCACTTAAATGGACGTGTAGTTTTGACAACTATCAATGGTTAGGTATCCTTTATCCCATCAATATTGCAAAGCTACCTCTTGTATCACAAGAAAAATCCAAGTGGTTAGGTGACCTTTATCCCACAAGGATATACAAGTGATACATGAGTGTCTTTAAGAGGGACGACATCGATTTGTATTTTGAAAGGGATTTGTATGTTTTACAATTCTAATTTTGAAAAACATGTGGTATCATGTAGATTGCATGCATCCAATGAACATGGTACTATTAAAATCTTATTTTGTTAATTGGTTCCTTTAATTATAAAACCTCCATTTTATTAATTCTTTGTTTGTGGTCAAGTTTAATTAATATCCAATATTAAGTTTGAGTTTGATCACATACATAAGAACCAATTTTAATCCTAAATAATTACCATTATTACTTAGGGTTGGAGTTTGTAAGAATTCATAAATTTCCATTTTATTCATTTCATTAATTTTCAAATCTTTACTTTATAGGTTTTATAACAAAACCCATTTTTAATAAAACCAATCATAGCACATCTTATGTTTTAAATATCAATTTGAAAATTACAAATTCCTTGATGATTATGTTTAATTATCTAGGTTGTCTAGCATGCAAAATCTTATTTTCATCCACAACATAAAATAATAAAACATTCAATCATCACATGCATGCATGGGTGCATAAACACAAGCCAACTAATTTGATATTTCATGTGAGCCATACATGAAATATCAAGTCCATTCCTAGGGACAAAAGGTGACCAAAAATTCATCCAAATGATCTTCAATTGAGCTACAACTTTGCCAATATTCTTGTATCATCAAATGACACTTGTACCACCCTTTCTTGGCACCTTGTCATGAGCTATGAATTTTTTTAAAGCCTCCAAACAGGTCCGAACAGCAGCAGCCAAAACAGGAGGTTTTGGAGCTTTCTTGACTTCATTCTTGATGAGAACGATGCACATACTTGCCAAAACTACTTGTATATACTAGATATTATAGTTAGTAACAAGTATAGCATCAAAACATCGAGATATGAATTTATTTTGGGCCCCAAAACAGATTCAAAAATGGACAGCAGGAGGGCGGGAAATTCGTTGCAAGTTCTTGGTGTTGCTTCTCATGGTTTTCTCTCTTGCTCCTTCTTTTGTTACATTTTGTGAAAGATATAAAATACAACTATTCTAATACTTACAAAAGGAATAAAAGAAGAAAATAACTAATTATTATTACAAACCATTTGAATAAAAGAATGGATTACAACCATATCGAATTTAAACACAAAACATGCAACACATGGTCATTGGCTTGTTTATACACCATTTTATCACATAAAATCATAAGAAAATCAACATTTTGTTTTTCTAAGGCAACAATTATATAACCAAATGCATGCAAACATAAAATTTAGTTGGTTACATAAAATCATAAAATTAATACTTGCATGTTGCCAAAGAAGCCATGCATGAACATTACATTCAAGAAGATAAACATTCATGGCTTCCAAAAACCAAGTTTATCCAAATAAACTCATTATATAAACATGCAATATAGCTATGGCTCTGATACCAATTGTTGGAAATCCATGTTCATTTCATAAGTTTCAAAAACTTGAAGTTGCAACGGAAGCATAAAAGATGAACACAAATTCCATTCCAAGAGGATCATGCTACATGCATGTAGAGATAAAATGAAAAACAAACAAAGTAAAAGTTCAAGATTATAACCTTATGATCTTGAGCTTAGTTGGATGAAATGTTGATGATGAGGAAGCAAAGAAGTTTCCCTCTATAGCTTAGTCCACCACAAGCATAATAACACCAAGAAGATGCTAGTCTTCAACTTGCAAATTCAACCTTTGAAGCTCTTCTTGTGAAATCCGATTTTCACACTTGAGAGGGTGATATGAAAGAGTTTTTCTAACACTTAGAAGATGTATATGTCATGCTAAAATTGGCCAAGTAGAGAACCCCACCAAAAATGCATGCAAACCTTCCATTTATGCATGCTTACTTCACAATTTCCGTGGTCAAAGTTCTAAAACCAAGGGAATCTCATCATGTTTTGTTGGAGCATGCCCACACACCTTTCTTGGTGTGTGGTGGACGTGTTTTTTAGGTGAAAAAGAGAAGATTCCTTCTCTTTTATTATTTATAAAGTCTTATCAAAAGTTTATAAATAATAAATTTTTCATTCCATTATTAAACCTCTTTATTTATTCATCCATATATAAACATATATATAATTATAATTAACATATATACTCATGTATATGTTTATATAAATATATGTTCATATTATGTATTTATATATATACATATATATATTTCATAAATTATATATACACATATACATTTATACATACATGTGAATTTTATTTTAACACTTAAAATAATAAAAGAGGTAAATATTTATCATTTAAATCATCTAAAAATTAAATGATATAAATAATCATATACACTCTCAAATTAATTCATCTCATATGAATTATTTCTTAGAACAATTATTATTTTCCATAAAATAATAATTCTCAAAACAAATTGCAAGTATGATATCATTTGATAATAAATCAAATTCATTATATCAAACAATCAAACTGGTGTCTAACTTGTTATTGGTGTGACCCTATAGGATCATATGTTATTAGTAATATCATTTTATGATCATCCTTGGGCATATAGAACTAACAGTTCCCTCCTTATAGCAATCCACCACTTTAGATGAGCAATCACTTCTTTCTTAGCGTCATCGGAATTCTCATTGTTTACCTCAACTCTTGTAATCATTCCTTCAATGAACGTTGTTGGATACTTCTCTTTTTCGTCCATATCAAAGAATAATTTCCTCAAAGCTCCCTTCTTTGTCAATCTCCCCTTGTAAACAACTCCCCATGGATTCTGCAAAAATTTTTCCATCACTGTATTTGCTTATTCCAACAAGCTCCTTGTTGGCAGCAGGTATAGAATCGTTGAATAACTTCGCAATCTCAAAATCATAATTTGAGAAATTTCTGAGATACGCACCCATGAACCTTCCTATGACCTTTTGACCTCGAGTAAGTGCTACTTGCTTGGATATCTTCGTTTGATTTAAGTTGTAGAAGCGTTCTACCAAAACAATGAAGTCATTCGGGTTCATCAGTGGAAAATCAGCAACAGTGAATTTGCTTTCAACGTTTTGTTCTCCTCTTTGGACATGGTAGGTGAAATTTTGATACACATCTTCGAAGAGTGCACCCATTTCAATTCGATCTATTCCAACAATCTTTGATGAAGACCATACTTGAGTTTGATCAGCAGCCAACTTTGCATGAAATCTAGCTTTTTGCTCCTGGAACTTTCTTTTGTCTTTGGGGTCAAACTCAAGATCAAAGATGTTTACAGCAAACAGTTTCGGATTGAATGGAATGTCTAATTGCAAATCAATTGAATTCTCAGTCTCATTGTACATTAGAGGTACTCTGTCAAACATCTCTACCACTGGAAAGGAAAGGGTCATGATCGTTTTGTATGTCCAGATTTTGTTGACTGGACAAAAAATTGCTTGTTTTCCCATCCGATTTCTGGATACCACATATAAGTGCCTCAACTTCTCGTATTCTCTTGATTTTTGTTGCTTCTGTTCTGCCTTAGATAATACCAGGGCAATCTGTTTTCCCTTATCAACCGAAGAACCTTCCTCAGTTGGTACTTGAGAACTTGTAGTTTTTGTTGATGAGGCAGACGGTGCAGAACTTTGTCCGATCTTGATTCCACTAGTGAATCGTTTAATCAGGCTCGAAGTAGATCCAGTTGTGATCGGAGCTGTTGTAGAGATTATCGTGTATAATGAAGCAGAGGTAATACCAAAAAACTGTGCTGTTGTTTGTGCGATTGTTGTGGTTGAAGTAAGTGGTGCGAGAGTTGTAAATGTTGCCGTTGGTAAGAATGTTGTGGTGGTTTGACTTCTGGTCGGTCAAGAACCCTCTCCCCCTTGGGACGAAAGCAGGGAAGGCTTCGGAACACCAGGTAATCGACTGACTAGAGAAAGTATGGGTGCTATATCCTTTCGGATAGATTTTGTTGTTTGTGAGACCAGAAGCTTCATCTGTTGGTCACTCGTTTTCTGTGCTTCTGTATATGCATGAAACTCATGCACCTTCGGTTCATATTCAGCAATCGTCTTCTTTGCATTCTCAACATCTTTTCGTAGACTGGTGAGTTGCACATCAAATTCCTCAGCACTTCGTTTTGATAAATTCTCAACCGAAGTGGTCAATGAAGTGAGCTTAGCTTGGACTTCAGTGTGGGCAGAATTGAGCTTCGTGAGGACTTCGTTGAGTTTTGCATTGTGATGGTCCTGGATGTGCTGAGTTTTCTCTTCTATTATCTTCTCAACAGTCTTGCACCTCAGGTCAAATTTTTTCCAAGACGTTCCTTGTCATTTGCTTGACATCGGTTTCAACTAGTTTCATCGTGTCATTAATTTTATTTTGAACCTTCCCAGTGATTGTTTCCTTAAAGGAGGTAAGGGAATTTGCTAAGTGATCAGCAGTAACCACAGACCCTTTATTCGAAGTGTACGTGGTCTGGGCTTGGATCAGAATATTTAGTTTCGCATTGAGTTGTTGAAACTGTTTCATGGATACGAGGTTAGTGTCTGGTTCATCATCATCTTCATCGTGAATATGTATTGGGGCTGTCTCAAAATAATCTTCCTCTTGGTTTATCGTTTCATGGGAGGAAGGTGAATTGGCTAGATCATCCATGAAGAATGAATGTAATGGAGGAGGGATTGATGTGGTGGTTGCGAAGATGGATGTGGTGTTTGTTGGTGGTGGAGATGGTGCAGTTGTAGCCGTTTGATCACCGGATGTGAGTACCGGAATATCAGTATGACTTGTCTCCATAGTGGATGTTTCGATAGTGGTCATCTGTGCTGATATCATTGGATTCTCAATTAAAGACACAGGAGGATCAGAAGGAGGTACCGTGGAAGTTGTAGTTGCAGATGGTGATGGAGGAATGATGGTTTCCTCCTGATGTGAGTGTTCTTCCTCTCTTTCTTCCTCTTTCTTCCTCTTCTTCTTCTTCGGATCGAGGTGTCGTAGGTCGTGAAGGTGGAGCAGCTTTCTTTTTGGATGGTTTGACAGCTTGAGTTTTCTTCCTTGTTTTAGGTTTCGTGGCTGGGGCTTCGGATGGTTCAGCTTGTCCCTTGCGTTTTCCACCCTTGGCATTAGGAAGTTCGGATTCTGTGATCCTTGTGAAAACCCAAAGGGGTGCAGGAGTGGTGATCGTTTTGCGATATTCGATCAAGGTGAGATTATCTTCAGGAACTTTGCACAACATTGCCTCTGGAATCTGGGCAATGAATTCCATCCTGTCATCCGAAGAGGAGCTAGAAGGAGTCTGAATATAATGGAAATCATGGACAGGTAGGTCTGAAGGCACTTGTATCTTTTTGTGTGCATACACAGCCTGAACAATTAATGCCCAGAACCTAGTCGATGCGATGTCTGTTTCCCTCTTCGCATGATTCAGATAAGTTGTGAAATCGGTCCAAAGAGTCGAAGCGTAGTCGACTGGAACATTGTAGTAGATGCCGTAGTGTAGTTGCAGGAAGGTGTAGGAGGCTGAATCGAGACCAGAAGTTATCCCAGAGAGACTTCGTTGAAGAATGCTGAAGAAGTATCCCTAGACGGATGGCAACTTGTTCTTTTTGAAGGAACTCATTGATCGGGTGATGGGTGTGTGACCCATCTCATTTAGCATATTCAGAATCTCAGACTGAGAGGCCATCTGAAACTGTCCAGACACCAGAAGGTGAAGGATCCTTGCGAATTGCTCCTTCTTGACAGTAATGGTTTTCTTGTTATTAGCAGTGGTGATAATGTCAAAGGACAACGAGTTACCATCTGCATTCAGACGTGCAGTATGATGTGCCCTGTTTACCCAAATCTTTGGAACTTGAGCTGTTGCACTCATGACGTGTGACAGGGGTGAATGTTGCAGACATACCACCAGCATCGCCATTGTTGACGAGTAAGCTTCGAGGTCAAGGTTTGCAATATGGTTGGCAGACATGGGGTTAAGAACCGGAACAGAATCAACATCTCCGACAGTGAAGGAAATATCGTCGGTGGCCATTTGAATCGTTTGAGAGGTATTGAGAGTTGGGAGTATTTGAGAGTTTTGTTTGGAGGTTACAGAAAGAATGGAAACAGAAGGGATGAATGAAGGGTTTCCTTTGTTTAAATACTGGTGTGATGAGTGGAGAGAGAATGTGCTATTAATGCGCGTGTTGGAATGGTCGAATAGGGTGTTGCCACGTCATCCGTAAGTTGAGGGAACATTCCCTTTTTAGCGTTGTGACAGCTGCAGCATCCCAAGTAACCGTTGTGCTTGATGCTCATTGGTTCCTGCATATCCCAAAGTAAAACAAGAGTAAAAAATATCCCTGAAATCTCGCTGAATCCTAACTGATATTATGACGATTAGTTACAATAATAAATTAAACAAAGAAAAGAAAATATTTTTGGTGTTTTCAAATATTAGACAGTACAACCGAAGTCTGCTCATATTGTTGTCATGCTGCTCATCTGAAGTGATAACTGACACGCCTAGGTCGTCGTGCGGTCAAAAATAATAAAACCTAACACACACACTAGCACAGTGGTAGTCAGGGTCGATCCGCAGGAGCTACGTGGTCAGATCAGATGACAGATTACGAACTATAGTGTCACGCTATAGTCGGAGGACTTTAGTTTCCAAACCCTTGCCACTAAAACTCAAAAATCCTAGACTAAACAATCTCAAAACAAGCATAGACTAAGCTAAGCTTCAAACCAAACCTAGTTACTTTCTGAAATCAGAAGTGCATCTCTAATTCAGAAGTAAACAAAGGCATCCAACAATCCAAACATAAACCAAAACAAGGCATAAACTAAACCAATAACTAAGGTCCAATGGGACAGTCAATGGATAAAGTTCAAACCTAAAAGGCTAACCTAATTGGCTACTGAAATCAGCAAGGAAAAAAAGTCCAACAAGGTCAAATCAAACATCCAATCACAATCCAAACATGCAAAACCAAAATCAACCATCAAAACACCGAAAAACCAAGATTGCTTGTAACCAAATGATTCTCATTAACCAAAACGAATTCCACATGTACAAACAGTAACTAAATAGTTCAAAAACATGTTTAAAGCTTAATATCAGTGGTTGTCACTCCCAAAGATACTAGCTAACAATTACTCACTATCTAGCTAAATGAAAATAAATTCTAAAACATGAAAATACCAATTAAGAGGTTGCTGATGCTTAATCACGGAGTCAAAGAGCCTTGAGGTCGTTTTTCCACCGGGTCTTTGCTAGGGTTTTCTGCTGTAAATGGCTCTATTTATAGTTGCAATTTTCCCGCAGCCGCGCCCTGCAATTAAGTAAACCGCGGCGCGCGTACTTATCTTCTCCCGTTTCTTCGGACTTTGAATTTTGTTCCACCACCTTGTATCCGCGTCGCGCCTTCTTGATTCCCGCAGCGCGCATACGTATTTTCCTGATTTTATCTTCTTCTCCAAATTTTCTCCAATTTGCACGCTTTTGGTCCCTGTTTTCATTATTTTCTTCCAAACAAGTACTGGCACAAAAAGTGAGAATACCACGATATATATGATATAATTTCACTAAGAATAGGGCTCAACAACGACTAAAATATGTAATATCACTAGGCGTTGTCAAACACCCCACACTTGTGCCTTGCTTGTCCCCAAGCAAGAGAGTTTTTAATAAATTCTAACTAAGACTCAAATAATTTTTGACTGTGTTCAGTTTCAAAGCTTATTGCCTCAAGAGTTAGAGTGAAATAGTTCGCGAGAACCTAATCAGAATATTCTTTGGAATTCACGGCATTCTAGAGAACCCTTGATTACAAATTTTCTGTCCATAATGAAGTGTACTTACTCATTTAGATTCTAAAGGTCATTAAGGAATTGTCCTTGACTTTCGTTGTTGTCCGTGTAGCGAGCTTTCAGAAATACAATCCCAAACCAGACGATCTTAGGTGGTAAGGTGCATAAGTGCCTCTTCGAGGCCACCTTTTTCGGACCTATAGGCTCGAACAACAAAGGCCACAGATTGAAATTTCCTTCCTAAATTCCAATCCTAAAACAATCCAATCGTCTAACTCCTAAAACTCAACTTGTTTGACTAACTAATAGCATGATCATGACTAAATAGTATATCTTGAAAAACACTAATGCTATCACAATCACAAACCATTCGTTTCAAAATTACAATTTAGTAAAAATTTTGAAAAAGTTGCTAAAAAATTTTAAAATTGGTCTTTTCTGCAAAAAATTCAAAAACTACTCTTTCGACCGTCCACACCCCATACTTAAAACCGTACAACGTCCCCGTTGTACAAAAAAATATTTTAGAACAAGGGAGGAAGAGTTATCCCTTTGGACGGTAGATTGCTTGGTTGGTGTTCGGTATCACAGGTACAAATTCGAACAAAAAGTGTCCTTAATTTCGCATTCTGGAGTTGTGGCGGAACAGTGAACACGCCGGTGGTCAAGACAAGTGGAGGGGGCACGGTGACCCCACACTTTTCTGAGACAACTCCTCCCCAATTTGGTATAACATGCATAACTCAACAAAACATTAAATGCAAACATAATAAATAAACAAGCAAAAAGATAATTACACAATAATCTAAATGTATGTGTTGCGGATGACCGCGGCACGTGATGGAAGGACGCGCATCGCGGTAATTACGTGAGTTGAAATCAACGTCGAATGGGAAAAGACCGCGTCGCGTACCATAAGGGTGCCGCGGCGCGGTAATTTCAACAGATTACTCTATTTTCAAAACTCACAAGAAACAATTCAACACACAAACCATTACTGTATTATTAATATCTAATGCCTGTAGGAGGCATATTGTCCTAACCAACATCTAAAAACAAATCTTTAAACCAATCCTATCAAAAAAAATGCAAATCAAAAGAATGTACTAAAAATGTTCAAAATAATAATAATAATAATAATTACATCCCTTTCTTTTCAACTATGTGCAGTATCGTCCTCCTCATCTTCCTCTTCCTCCGGATCCTCTTCCATAGGCTCCTCTTCTTCCTCTTTAATCGTCGGCTGGGGTCTTGGTGGGACACACTTGTTCTTCGCCATGAGTGCAATCATACAGTCAGCTAGCCAGAGGAGTTGCGTTTGTGTATTTTCCGTTCTTTTATCAATCTCATGCGCTGCAGCCGACCGTTCTTTTATCAATCTCATGCGCTGCAGCCGACTGGATCTGGTGTTCCCGCATGTGGGTCTGCAAGGCTTTTTGAACTGCCTTCACTTCATCGGCCAAATATCGTGACTCCATGGTGGCCGGGGAAAGTCCTTGGGGTAAACTGACAGTCACCCGCGGTCACTTTTTGGAAGTTGATGGCTCGGTCCTCAGCACCGGAAATGGCGATCGCTCAGCTGTAGTGATCCCATCATCAACATAAATCACATCTCGGGAGATAGTGGTCGGCGGACTGAAGGGAACTGGCTGAACAAGTGTTAGTCCACGGGTGGTATGCTCGGATAGCAACCCGTAGGATTGGGCCAGTCTCATTACATAATGTCCCCCACCGAGAGCGATTAGCTTCAATGGTTCGTCTGTGATCTGCTTGAAGTAGTCAGCCACAAAATACGGAATGTTGCACGTATGGAGCATCAGCGTCAAACACCACATGAGATGTAGATCACGTGGTAGGACTCGTTCCTTGTCCGCACGAGGCCAGATCATAGTCGATATCAACCGATGCAACATTCGATGTGCCGGTAGATGCATCAGCCCCTCGCGTACGGTATTATCGTGATACCGCGTGGATGATATGGTACTCCAATAGTCAGCAGGAGAGAAGGAATCATCAGCATCATAGTTAGCACGTCGGTGGAAGGTGTCGAACCCCGGTGCCTCTGATTCTTCCTCAGTATACAGCCCGATACGATAACCAAATTCTCGTGGACTGCAGCTTCAGTTGTGATTACCCAACCGCAACTGCACCATTTCTTCAGTGTCCATCCCCAGCAGCTGATTATCAAAGTGGTGGCTTGCAAGAAATTGCAAAAGCACCTCCCCATAAATAGGTTCTTCCATGTGAACCACGTTTTCAATGGCCCGAAAAGTGTAGATAAGCTCGCCATTCTCGTAGCCCCCTTGGACCAACCAATCTTGCAGATGATCCATGATTCCCGATTCCTTGGTCAACTCCCAGTTGACCGACCGGGCGGGAAGGATTCTCTTGTGTTGCTGCACCGATCGGCGATTGTAGAAGCTATAAGCCCGTGTTCTACCAACTCCTGTAGCCTAGGAGTTTCAGTCAATTGATTCTGAACTTGCGGAAGAAGACATCGTGCCTGTAGAAATCACAAAATTGACAATTACTGCACTATTTTGTCGTTCGACGCGGCGCGCACGTAAGATCCCGCGACGCGTCAAATGAGCATTCATAGCCTGCGTCGTGGACTGTACAGGCCGCGGCGCGGTGAACGATTTTAGCAAAAAAAAATCAAGCATTCTATCCAATTCAATCCCGTTAACTCTAATCTAACTATTGGGTTTCATGCAGTACGGTACTATAAACCTAATTTGACTATCAATTGCATCCGATGACTATGACATTGTGAATTACAGCATCATTTAGGCAAGTTCAAGACTTAGAAAAGACAAAGAGAGGAAAAAGAAAAACTTACTTGATTTTCAGTGAAGAGAAAAGAATGCAGATGACTTGATTGATTGAGAGGCTTTTACCGCAGTGGAAAGAATCACGAATTTCGCAAATTGATTATATGCAGTTGTGGAAATTTTGGATAGCTTTCAAAACTCTGTTTTAGTGATTATATTTAATTTCAAATTAAGATAAGGTCGCGGCGCGGGAAGCTTCTATCTGCGTCGCGTATAAAAATCTGATTTTAAATGTAATCGCGAAAACTCAATACGCGCGGCGCGGATCCTAAGATCCCGCGTCGCGGTATTGCAAAATTACCAAAATGACCCCACACTTGCTCTTTACTCACCGTGATAAAAAAATGGATATGATGTGTTATTATGCAAGTGTACAAATGATGATCGGGTTGCTTCCCGATAAGCGCTAAGTTTAACGTCTTCAGCCGGACGTACACTTACCTGATTTATGCAGTATACACTGGAACATCTACCACGAATTCGACTGTCTCCACTTCCAGTTTCTGGAACGTGCCCGCAACTACATAAGGTTTGAGCCTATGTCCATTGACTTTAAATGGTTGACCACCTTTTAAGTCCTGAATCTCTACTGCGCCATAGTCTGTGATGCTGACCACCGCATAAGGGCCATTCCATTTACTCCTGAGCTTCCCGGGAAATATTTTCAATCGCGAGTTGTACAACCACACTTTCTGTCCTACCTCAAAGGTTTTCAAGCGGAGCTTGGCATCGTGATACCGTTTCATTTTTGACTTGTATATGGCCGTATTTTCATATGCTTCGTCTCGTAGCTCCTCTAATTCCGACAACTGAAGTTTCCTTTCCTTTCTTGCTTCCGTGTAGTCCATGTTGACTTGTTTGATTGCCCATAAGGCACGATTGGCAAGCTCAACCGGTAGATGGCAGCCTTTTCCATAAACCAACCGATATGGAGTTGTTCCAATCGGTGTCTTGTAAGCAGTGCGGTATGCCCAAAGCGCATCATCCAACCTAAGTGACCAATCCTTTTTATCGGTGTTGACAGTCTTTTGCAGGATTTCCTTTATTTGCCTATTAGATACTTCCACTTGGCCACTCGTCTGAGGATGATAGGGTGTTGCAATCCGATGATTTACTCCATAGTGCTTTAGCAATCTTCCAAATTTAAAATTCTAGAAGTGGGACCCTCCATCACTAATGATTACTCGTGGAACTCCATGCTTAGTGAAAATGTTTTTCTTCACGAATTTACACACCATATGGTGGTCATTCATACGGGTTGCCTATGCTTCGATTCATTTGGACACGTAATCCACTGCTACCAGAATGTAAACATAACCATGTGACGTAGGAAATGGACCCATGAAGTCAATTCCCCAGACATCGAAAATGTCTACTACCAAGATTGGATTCAAGGGCATCTGATCCCTTTTTGATATGTTCCCTAACTGCTGGCAGTTGAGGCATTCCTTAGCAGTTTGATGTGCGTCTCTGAAAATTGTTGGCCAATATAAACCAGCTTCGAGAACCTTGTATCCTGTCTTTTTACCACTAAAATGCCCTCCACATGCTGACGCATGGCAATGCTCCAATACCTCACCGATTTCACTATCAGGCACACATCGCCGAATTATTTGATCCTCTCCCACCTTGAAAAGGTCAGGGTCATCCCATATAAATCTTTTTGCATATGTGCTGAACTGCTTTTGTCTTTGTTTGGTCCAATGTGTCGGTATTGCTCCTGTAGCCAAGAAATTCACATAGTTCGCGTACCAAGGAGCTCCAGTGAGCTCCAGCAGCTGCTCATCCAGGAATGAATCCTTAATTCTTGCTTACAATCCTTCAGCTGGCAATCGAGAAAGATGGTCTACCACGACATTCTCTGCTCCCTTCTTGTCTTTAATCTCCACATGAATTCTTGCAACAGAAGTATCCATCTAATCAATCTAGGTTTAGACTCCTTCTTAGCGAGCATGTGTCTAACGGCACTATGATCAGTATAAACTACTACCTTGGACCCTCAAATGTGATCGAAACTTGTCTAATGCAAATACTACAGCAAGTAATTCTTTTTCAGTAGTTGTATAATTTAATTGAGCTTCAGAAAAGGTTTTACTAGCATAACAAATAACAACAGGTTTCCAAACAATCTTCTGACCTAATACTGCACCAGCAGCATAGTCACTGGCATCACACATTATTTCAAACGGTTGAGTCCAATCAGGCAGTTTTAGGATAGGAGCCTCAACCAATTTATTTTTGAGGATATTGAATGCTTTTACACATTCCTCATCAAAAATGAATGGTGCATCTTTCAAGAGAAGACCGCAAAGGGGTTTGGATATGGTACCAAAGTCTTTTATAAACATACGATAGAAACCCGCGTGTCCTAGGAATGATCTGACCCCCTTTCACTGATGTTGGGGGTGGCAACGTGGATATGACCTTGACTTTAGCACGATCAACTTCGAACCCTCTCTTAGAGACTACGTGACCTAACACTATCCCTTCTTTGACCATGAAGTCGCTCTTTTCCTAGGAAAGCACCAAATTGGATTCGACACATCTTTCCAATACTTTCTCCAATTGTCCCAAGCAGGCTACAAACGTCGGTCCAAAGATTGAAAAGTCGTCCATGAAGATTTCTAATCACCAATCATATCAGAAAAGATCGCCATCATGCATCATTGAAATGTAGCAGGCGCATTACACAACCCGAATGGCATTCTGCGAAAAGCAAAGGTGCCATAAGGACACGTGAATGTTGTCTTTGCCTGATCCTCTGGGTGGATTGCAATCTGATTGTACCCAGAATACCCATCCAAGAAACAGTAGTACTTCTGTCCTGCTAGCTTCTCCACGATCTGATCGATGAATGGCAATGGAAAGTGGTATTTAGACGTAGCAGTGTTGGGTTTTCGATAATCGATACAGACTCTCCATCCAGTTACGGGCCTTGTGGATACCTTGTCACCATCCTTCGTATCCACAACAGTTATTCCAGACTTCTTCGACACTCTCTGTGTCGGACTAACCCATTCGCTGTCAGAAATCGGGTATATGATTACAGCGTCTAACCATTTGAGAACCTCCTTTTTGACAACTTCATTTAGATTTGGATTTAATCTCCTTTGCGTATCCCTGGATGGTTTGGCACCTTCTTCTGTGATGATTCTATACATGCACGTGGTCGGGCTAATTCCTTTTAAGTCTGCGATCGTCCAACCAACGGCCTCCTTGTGCTTAGACAATACCTTGAGCAATTCCTTTTCTTGTTCCCCTGTCAAGCCTGCTGCTAAAATCACGGGCAAAGTATCCTTGTCCCCTAAAAAGGCATACTTTAAGTGTTCTGGTAGCGGTTTTAATTCCAGCTTCGGTGGTTCTTGTAAGGTGGGTTTCAGTGTCCTTTGAATCTCTATCGGTAATGTTGAAAATACGATAATCGATCTCCACGAATAAGGGTTTTTAAGCCGGTTACTGTGTGACAGATATGTATTTTATCTATAATATGCGGAATAAATAAGAGTTGCGGAATAAATATAAACTAAAATTAAATAACTGAAAGCTGTAAATAAATAAAATAAAGCGGTAAATTTAATCTAGACAGTATTTAAATGGACAGAAAGCGGTAAATAAAGTAAATGTTAGAAGTTAGAGGTTAGATGTAATAAACGCCATTATCAACGATAAAGTGTTTTTACAATAAATAAAAAGGTTAGAAGTTAGAAGTTAGAAGTTAGATGTCTCGGTTAAATACAGTCCACATATATTGTTGTTGTCACGGTTCAATTTGTATGTCTTGGATTTTTAGTACAATTGATTTATAAAGGTTTAAATAAATCAATAACAACACAAGTAAATTATTGGAATTATAATTTCAAAAGAACTTATCGATAGCAGATGAATATGGTGATTTTCTTTGAAGATTCGATTCTTGTTCTTTGCTCGGGTTTTCTTGCTGAAATGGTATTTCTTCGGTTTTGTGTTGGTTTGGACGTGGGTTTGCTTGTGTGTGTGTATTGTAGTTGTATTGGTGATGTATGGGTTTGGTGTCGGGTAGAGGTTGTTTAGAGGTTTGAAGTTTGGTGTCGAGTGGAGGTTTTGTTTCTTGCGGTTATATGGTTTGGTTCTTGTAGAAAGATTCAGAAATTTGAGTGTCTTGAGATGTTTGGTCGTGGGTTTCTTTGAGTGTATGTGAGTATATGTGTAAGGTCTTTTGGTTTGTGCTTTGAATGGCAAGAGGTGAGCTTCTTATTTATAGTTGCTGATAAACAGCGTTCGCGTCGCGACCAGGGCTTCCGTCGCGTCGCGAAGGTGCGTTTGTCGGGTTGCTTTTGGTCGGCCACTGGTTAGTGCGTTGTGTTGGTAGTCTCGCGATTGAAAAGTTGGTGGTGTCGCGTTGAAGGCTTCGCGTCGCGACCAGTAACCCCGTCGCGTCGCGAGTGCTGTAGCATTCTGGACTCTTGTGTTTTGTTTTTCTTCACGGCGCGACACCTGTGCCTGTCGCGTTGTGATTGCTGTAGCAGGGTGACATTTTTGTATTTTGCTCTTTGGTTCGTAGCATCACTTCCTTAGGTTTGGTTGTTTTCTCAAGGTTTCTTGGGTCTTGATTCATTCTTGTTTTTTATCTTGAATTCACGCAACCTGAAATAAACTGATAATATTTGTTGGATAAAAACAGTTCATCTTATTTCAGTGATGGTCACATACAAAAATATATTTTTCAACAATTTCCCCCTATGTGATCATTACTGAAATAAGAACAGATTAAAAGGTAAGGTTGAAAATTCTTGAAATTTGGATAAAACATTTATAAAACCATATCACTTGTTTTGAAAAAGTGTGACTAGATTTTACTTATGTTTTGAAAAAATGTTTGTCAAGAATATTTGTTTCTGAATCAAGGTTTCATGTTCAATAATCAAAGGGTTTTTGTATATGTACTTCCATAATATTCCTTAAGATTTTATAACATTTATAAAGACGACAAGCGATCTTAATAGGTCGATTCAGATGAACTCTCATAGGTATAGCTCACACGTGACTGAGGTGTTTTGGTTGTTCTGGGTGCAGAACTGGTGTATAATCACTAAAGATGAGTGATATCTCTCAGTCTGAAGGTGTTGACTTATGCTTAATGTGGATTTATACCTATATACTTTAGTCACTTGGTCTTCATATTAGATAATCAATCACATAAGACTGGTTTCGGCATTACTCTAAGGGTTTCTTCATTCATGCCATTGATGTTCACTCTCTCTCCGTCGGGAAATACATGTAGAGGGGTTTAGAAATTTTCATAGTGCATATTGCAACTAAGAATATTAAGTTTATGAAGGCTACAGTATCCCGGTAAGTCTTCGGTTTTGACAGCTATATTTGATAAAGCTTTTGAGAATTCGTTGTTTGAGAGATGTCTGTCTTTATGGATTGTTGTAATAACTCTTCTTTTGCTTTGGTGAAGTGTTCACCTTTGTTTTATCTTTTCTTGATTTTCGCGAATACCTTTTTGTAAAAGATATCTGATGTGGTTACCAGTTGTGATTTGTTGACATCATTTGTTGGATATGACTTTGCGTTTTGAGATTTTGAGTTTTCTTCTGGTTTTCTTGGATATGACTTTGTCGTTTCTTCAATTGTCAGACTTGCTATGCAAGATGATAAATCTTTTCTTGATGTGGCTTGATTGAGGATAGGGATAGGTGATATAAAAGACAGTTTGTCTAATATATAAGAAAATGATTGTATCGTCCCTGGTCATTTTGATATCTAAGCAAAAATGAGACTAGCATCACGGTATAAGAGTATAAATCCTATAAGTCATAATGAAAACACCTTTGCTCACAGAAATGAATTTCACTTAGCAGTTGAAGACGAAGCACAAATTCTCACATGGGTTTGGTTTTCATCTGAATCTCCTGATCTTATGTCCCTTAATAGATAAAATCGTTATAATTGAAATAAATTCAAAGGGAATAGGAGAATGTTCATAACGAAAATTTTGAGATTTGAACCTTCACTTTAATTTGAGAATCAATATGACTGAGAACATTCATCGAGCATAAGTATCTGAAAATTTAGTCAAGAAGATGTTAATCACATGGTTTTATAAAGACTTTAAAAGATAAAACTTTATTCTAATTTTTTGTGATTTTTGATTATGTGGATGTTTTTGGAAAATTTTGGTTATTTGAATGTTTTTGGAAAATTTTGGTTATTTGACTGAAAGTAAACACTCTTTTGTACAAACAAAAAGTAAGAGATTAGGGATGGATGTTATCTGGATTCAACATTCCTAGACGGCCTAGGAAGTATTGAAACTTGGTTTCGTCTAGAGCCTTAGTAAAGACATCGACAATTTGATCTTCAGTGTTGATGAAGTGCAATTCGATATGACCCTTTTGAATGTTGTCTTTGAGGAAATGATATCGAATGTCGATGTGTTTTGTCATGGAATGGTGCACGGAATTGTGAGAAATGGCAATAGCGCTGGTTGAGTCACAAAATATAGGAATTTGTGAGACTTTGTAGCCATAGTCACGTAATTGAGTTTGCATCCACATGACTTGTGAACAGCAGCTTGCGGCAGCTACATATTCAGCTTCTGCGGTTGAAGTGGACACGCATGATTGTTTCTTTGAAGTCCAACTTACCAGTCTGCCTCCTAGAAATTAGCAAGAACCAGATGTGCTTTTCCTGTCTAGTCTGCATCCTCCATAGTCGGAGTCGGTGAAGGCGTTAAGCTGAAAATCAGAGTTAGCTGGATACCAAAGGCCAAGAGATGGAGTTCCTTTAAGATATTTGAAAATTCTTTTCACAGCTATAGCATGAGATTCCATAGGATTGGCTTGGTATCTGGCACAGACACATGTAGAAAACATGATGTTGGGTCTGCTGGCTGTGAGGTATAGGAGTGATCCTATCATTCCTCGATATTTCTTTTGATCAACAGGCTTGCCATTTAAGTCTGCATCTAATTTGTAACCAAGGGACATTGGGGTTTTAGCTGTATTGGATTTGTCAAGAGAAAAACGAGTTAGAAGATTTTTGACATAATTTTCTTGATTGATGAAAATTCCATCTGATGATTGTTTGACTTGAAGTCCAAGAAAAGTAGTCATTTCTCCTATCATGATCATCTCAAATTTGCTCTTCATTAAATCTGCAAACTTGATACTCAAAGATTCATCAGTAGAACCGAAAATAATGTCATCGACATATATTTGAACGATTAACAGATGTTTATTAAAGATTTTACGAAAGAGAGTTTGATCAATTGAACCTCTTTTGAATCCTAATTCTTCTAGAAATGTTGACAATGTTGAATACCAGGCTCGAGGTGCTTGTTTTAAGCCATAAACTGCTTTTTGTAACTTAAAACTGTGATTTGGGAACTGTGGATCTTCAAAACCTGGAGGTTGTTGAATATACACATCATGATCAATCTCTCCATGTAAAATGCACATTTTACATCCATTTGGAATAGTTTGAAGTTCTTGTGTGCTGCATATGCTAGAAAGATACGAATGGCTTCGAGTCTTGCAACTGGAGCATAAGTTTCATCGTAGTCGATTCCTTCTTGTTGTGAATAGCCCTTGACGACAAGTCTTGCTTTGTTTCGACAAACTATGCCTTGATCATCAGTTTTGTTTCTGAAAACCCATCTTGAACCTACTACAGTAACATCGGGAGGAGTAGGAACAAGATCCCATACTTGGTTTCTTTCGAATTCATCTAGTTCTTCTTACATGGCTTTGACCCAGTTTGGATCTTTGAGAGCTGAATGGATGGTTTTGGGTTCAGTCATGGATAAGAATGCTCCATATAAACATTCATTTGAGGTGGCGGCTCTTGTTTGAATACCAGAATTGGGATCTCCTATAATTTGTTCTGCAGGATGATTTCTGGTCCATTTGTTTAGGCGAGTTTTTTCAGGTATTTCGATTGGTGTTTCTATGTCCCATTGTTCTTCTTGGTCAGGTGATTCTGTTGGGAATAGATTTTGGTTGTTGTCAGATATGTCTTTTTGGATTATAGGGTGAGAATGGGGTAATGAAGGTTCCCCCATAGATGATGCACTGGGATCATTTTGGACAGGTTGATTGGGAGTGTTCAAAGAGGGATTTAGTGTTGGTAATTCCCCCTCAACTTGATCTGCATTTTCTTGGTTTGATTGTGAAGTTTCTGCATCGGAGTTTCCTGTAGGAATAGTAGAAGATGTTAGAAACTCAGAATTATAAGCGGTTTTGGGTTGTTCAAAAAGTAAATCAAGATCGATTTCTATGTTTGTAGAAGGCATTTGTTGAATTGGATTTTGAAAAATATTATCAATCATTTTAGAACCAAAATGTTTACGATCCAATTTCCTGACATAAAATTCATCGAAATGAACATCAATACTTTCTTCAATTACTCTAGTACGTTTGTTCAGTACTCGATAAGCAGCTGAGGTAAAAGAGTAACCAAGGAAAATTCCTTCGTCTGATCTTGATTCAAATTTTGAAAGGTGATCTTTGTTATTCTTTATGAAGCATCGACAACCAAAAATATGAAAGAATTTGATGTTTGGTTTTCGGTTGTTAATGACTTCATATGGTGTTTTATGAAGATGTTTATGGATTAAAGAACGATTTTGAGTGTAGCAAGCTGTGGCTATTGCTTCTGCCCAGAAGTATTGTGGCAGATCAGCAAAGATGAGCATTGATCTTGAAGCTTCGCACAGAGTTTGGTTCCTTCTTTCAACAACACCGTTTTGTTGAGGAGTGTAAGGGGCTGAGAAGTTGTGTTCGATTCCTTTGTTTTTTAGAAATGAGTCTAGAGTTATGTTTTTGAACTCTAAACCATTATCGCTTCTGATTCTTCGAACCGGTCGTTTGAGCTTTAATTCAATCTGTTTGATGAAGTTGATCATTTCTTCAGGTGCTTCTGACTTTAGCCTTAAAAAGAAAACCCAAGTAAAGCGTGAATATCCATCAATAATAACAAGGATGTATTTCTTCCCTTTTATGCTTTGGGTTTTTGCAGGGCCACAAAGATCAATGTGCAGTAATTCTAGTGGTTTGGATACACTAGATTCAGAAATGCTTTTATGAGAGGATTTGGACAGTTTTCCTCCTTCACAAACTGCACAAAGAGTTTCATTATCAAGTTTCAGAAGTGGCAGTCCGCGAACAAGATCATTTGCAATCAACTTGTTGATGTAGCCGAAATTGAGATGGGACAGACGACGATGCCACAACCAACTAATATCAGCTGAAGCTTTGGATAAGAGACAGATGTCTGGGTTTCCATAGATAAGGTCCATATCTAGTGGATACATGTTGCCTAGACGATCAGAATTAACTAGAATGGCTTTGGTCTTGGCATCCATGATTGCGCTTCGTTGTTTGGTGAAAATAACTTCATGATTGTTGTCACAGAGTTGTGATACGCTGATTAGGTTGTGTTTCAGGCCGTCAACGTAGGCTACTTTCTTGATGGTGAAGTGACCATTTGTTATGTTTCCATAACCTTTGATTCTTGCAGTCATGTTATTTCCAAAAATAACATCTTGTTTGGATTCTGTGGGTTTGAAGTCTCATAGAAAGCTCTGGTTTCCTGTCATATGCTTGGAGCAGCCACTATCGATATACCATGTACCATCTTTGGGCTCTCCAGCACAAAGTGCCTGCAATTAGACAGAAAGTTTAGGTACCCAAACCATGGTGGGTCCTGATTTGTTAATGGTTTTTGATAACTTGGAATCATTGTAGTATTTGTTGATTGGACAGAATGGTTGAGGTTTAAGTTGATTTATTAGATTTTCCCAAAGTGAGATTTGTTTTTGAAAACCTGTCATTTGAAACGATTTCTGATTTTGTGAAAAGTATCCTATATGTGAAGTTCTGTTTGATAACCTTTCTTTGTATCTGGGATTTTGATGATTTTGAAAAACATTATGATGATGGAATGGAATTTGGTGAAATGATGGTTTCTGAAAGTTCCTTGAGAGATTGAAGTTTATCTCTTGAAAGCGATTTTGAATTGGTTTTTGAAACGGTTTTTGTTTTGGATTAAAGGTTTGTTTTTATGGCACAGAGACTGGTTTCAAAGGTTTCTCTTGGGTTTCTTTGAAAACAGTGGGCTTGCTTTGTTCTTTTGGTTTAAAGACAGCTTGAATGGGTTGTTTATTTGTCTGCTGTTTCTTTGAATACTTTTGTCCCAGATTGTTCTTTCCAATAAAGGTTGAGTTTAAAGAGGGAAAGACAGTTGGAACAGAAGTACTACCATTTTGATGATCAGAATTTTCTCCATTTAAGAAATTTTCAAGTTTGATTGTGCCATCATTCTTTGTTAGTTTAGTAGATCTCAATTGATGAGTTACTGAACTAGCAGAGTCTGATTCAGATTTTACAACTCTTTTGTATGACTTGTTGAAAAAAGTATCATCTGGGCTGCAGTTGATAACTATTTCATCATCTGAATCGTCCTCATTGGCAGATAAGAAAAAATCTGGTAGAGGCGATTTAGAGTTTTCACAAATTGTACCATTTTTCTTTTCAGTCTTTTCATTTTCAAAGGATTCTCTTCCAATTCCTGGTTTATAATTCGTATCAATTTTGCCAGTTCCTAAGTTGTTTGCTTTAGTGAAAACATCATCACTCAATTTTCTGGCAATATTGATAGAATCCAGTTTTCCTTGAAATCTTTGATTTTCGGATTCAAGAAATTTGATCTGCTTTGAAGAATCATCTAGTTTTAGAATTAAACTAGTGTTTTTGTCAGTTAAATCTTGAATTTTATGTTTTAACTGAAGGACTTCCTTTTCTAAGGTATCTTTTATTTCAGATGAAATAGCTGATTGATTTTTTATTTCTAAGTCCCTTTTTTGTTTTAGAGCTTCATTTAATTGTTCTAGGATGTGATTATTTTCTTCAGATTTTCGTTCAATGTCTCTTTCAAGTTTGTCTCTAGTCCTTGTAGATTCTCCAAATCTGAGTTGCAAGGTTTGTAATTCATATTTGTAGATATCAGATTTGACTATTGTGTCATGATACAGTCTGAGATCAGCTTTTAGACTGTTCTCAATCTTAGTCATGTGGGACTCAAATGGTGTTCTTGAAAGACCGAGATCTGAGATCATAGACCATACCTGATCGATGACATATGGAGCTCTTGTGGTTGGTTCATTGTCAGCCATGAAGCAGAAGTTTGACCGAGCTGGTTCAGTATATGTTTCGTCATCAGAAGTTGGCCAGTGTTCCACGCTAGGTTCGTAGAATGCCATCAAAGCTTTTTGCTTTGCTTTCTTTTCTTGTTTCTTCAGCTCTTCGACTTTTTGAGCATAGTAAGCTGAGTCTTTGACCTTGACTTTGGCTCGACAATCTCGGGCATAATGATTTAGTCCTTTGCATTTGTGACAAATGATTACGTCATCATCATCATCGTTATTGTCAGCCTTTTGGCTCTTAACGGGCGGTCTTTCAGATGCTTGAGTTTGTTTCTGTTGATATGGTTTTGAATAATTTTGCTGAGATCCGGAACTTTGGTTATTATAAGAGTTGTGATTATTTTGAAATCCACGATTCTGAAAGTTTTGTCCAAAAGTGGATCTTTGTTGAAAATTTGGTCTATGATGTGGCAAAAATCTTTCGAGATTAGTGTTTGCTACCAAAGCACACAATTGTTGGTAATCAGCTTCATTATTTGGATCAGACAAGTCACAAGAATTACTTAAAAAAGCTTGATTTTAATTTAAATCAGTTTGACTTTGATCAAGAAAATGTGTTTGGTTTTGAGAGGACGTTGTCAAAAGAGCAAGTGGTCCTCCAAAAGAAGTAGACGTTGGTGGGTCAATCGTGGATTCATACGATTGTAATTCTCCGTACAGATTGTACAAAGATTCAGTATGAATTGCTGGATTTCCCTGAATGATGAGTTTTACCATTTTCCAGCTTTCATAAAGGTTGTTTGAAAATTTGAGGTTTATCTCATGCTGTGACTTTTTGATGCCCAAATTATTCATTTTGATGGTAATGAGATTGAACCTGTCATGAGCATCATGGATGGTCTCATGTGAAAACATTTTGAAGTTGTCAAATTCGTTTAAAACAGATGTTTTCTTGTTTCCAATGATTCTCTCGTTTCCTTCAAAACGATTTTTCAAAGTTTGCCAAATTTGGTATGCAGTTAAAAGGATTATATCATTCATTTGGCTTAGAATACTGTGGGGTATTCCAGACACAAGTTCCTTTTTGGCTTGAAGTTCAAGTTTCTTCCTTTCATTCAGTATATCCAAGTTACTCGTAAGAGAGGTCATGTTATCTGGTAGAGATCCGTCTACACATTTCCACACATCTTCACTTATAGAGTTGAGATGATGATTCATACGACCTACCCATGATTTATATTCTTCGGGAATAAGAATGGGTGCTCGAGTACCTGAACCTATACTGTTAGCAATAGATACAGAATTTATGTTTGAGTAGTTTGCGGAAGACATCTTTGGTTTTTTTTTTTTTGTTAACGAAAATGTGATGTTAAAATGAAATTTTTAAAGAAAACTTATTGGTGGTTTATAAAAACGCTACACAAAAGTTTTCGACAAAAAATTTCAAAATAAATCACACAAGTAATTTTTTAAATGTTTTTTTTTTGTTTTGAACAAGTGATATTAAGATGAAATTTTTAAAGAAAACTTATTGGTAGTTTATAAAAACGCTACACAAAAGTTCTCAACAAAAATTTCAAAATAAATCACACAAGTAATTTTTTAAATGTTTTTTTTTTTGAACAAGTGATATTAAGATGAAATTTTTAAAGAAAACTTATTGGTGGTTTATAAAAACGCTACACAAAAGTTCTCGACAAAAATTTCAAAGTAAATCACACAAGCTCTGATACCAATTGTTGAAAATACATCGATCTCCACGAATAAGGGTTTTTAAGCCGGTTACTGTGTGACAGATATGTATTTTATCTATAATATGCGAAATAAATAAGAGTTGCGGAATAAATATAAACTAAAATTAAATAACTGAAAGCTGTAAATAAATAAAATAAAGCGGTAAATTTAATCTAGACAGTATTTAAATGGACAGAAAGCGGTAAATAAAGTAAATGTTAGAAGTTAGAGGTTAGATGTAATAAATGCCATTATCAACGATAAAGTGTTTTTACAATAAATAAAAAGGTTAGAAGTTAGAAGTTAGAAGTTAGATGTCTTGGTTAAATACAGTCCACATATATTGTTGTTGTCACGATTCAATTTGTATGTCTTGGATTTTTAGTACAATTGATTTATAAAGGTTTAAATAAATCAATAACAACACAAGTAAATTATTGGAATTATAATTTCAAAAGAACTTATCGATAGCAGATGAATATGGTGATTTTCTTTGAAGCTTCGATTCTTGTTCTTTGCTCGGGTTTTCTTGCTGAAATGGTATTTCTTCGGTTTTGTGTTGGTTTGGACGTGGGTTTGCTTGTGTGTGTGTATTGTAGTTGTATTGGTGATGTATGGGTTTGGTGTCGGGTAGAGGTTGTTTAGAGGTTTGAAGTTTGGTGTCGAGTGGAGGTTTTGTTTCTTGCGGTTATATGGTTTGGTTCTTGTAGAAAGATTCAGAAATTTGAGTGTCTTGATATGTTTGGTCGTGGGTTTCTTTGAGTGTATGTGAGTATATGTGTAAGGTCTTTTGGTTTGTGCTTTGAATGGCAAGAGGTGAGCTTCTTATTTATAGTTGCTGATAAACAGCGTTCGCGTCGCGACCAGGGCTTCCGTCGCGTCGCGAAGGTGCGTTTGTCGGGTCGCTTTTGGTCGGCCACTGGTTAGTGCGTTGTGTTGGTAGTCTCGCGATTGAAAAGTTGGTGGTGTCGCGTTGAAGGCTTCGCGTCGCGACCAGTAACCCCGTCGCGTCGCGAGTGCTGTAGCATTCTGGACTCTTGTGTTTTGTTTTTCTTCACGTCGCGACACCTGTGCCTGTCGCGTCGTGATTGCTGTAGCAGGGTGACATTTTTGTATTTTGCTCTTTGGTTCGTAGCATCTCTTCCTTAGGTTTGGTTGTTTTCTCAAGGTTTCTAGGGTCTTGATTCATTCTTGTTTTTGATCTTGAATTCACGCAACCTGAAATAAACTGATAATATTTGTTGGATAAAAATAGTTAATCTTATTTCAGTGATGGTCACATACAAAAATATATTTTTCAACAGGTAACTTCTCTATGTGAGCTCATTCTTCAGACTTCAAACCCTTCTCTCCTTCTACTTCTTTTTGCTACTCATTATTTTCAACACTTTCTTCTCCTTGAGTCTCACTCGCCTCTGATTGAAGTACCTCTAGAGTGTACTGCTGCACTAGCTCATCTATAATATCTACCTGATAACACTCCTCTTTTTCCATGCTACTTCCCTTTACGTTAGCATTGAAAATATTGACCTTGGCCTGTTGGTGCCCAAAAGATATTCCCATTTCTCCGGTGCGACAAGCGATATTTGCGTTGGCCGTGGCCAAAAATGGTCGCCCTAAAATGATCGTGGGTTCTTCTCCATTGGTCGCCTGACGACTGTCCAAAACTAGGAAATCTGCTGGGTAATAAAATTCTCCCACCTTGATGATGACATCAACTAACATCCCCCTGGGGATCTTTGTAGATTTATCTGCCAATTGCAAAATTACGTCGGTAGATCTCATGGTGCCAAACTCGTGCTTGTCAAATAACTGTCCATGTAATATGTTCACACTTGCACTTAAATCTAACAAAGCCCTTTTAATGTGCATATTGCCTAAATCTACTGAGATAAGAGGAACTCCAGGATCCTTCATCTTTGGTGGAAGCGCGTCCATTAAGATAGAGCTTACATTCTCAGGTAAGCTAATCATCTTAGGCAAATGGGACAAGACATGTTTCTTATGTATGCATATATCCTTGAGAAACTTAGCATATGTGGGAACTTCCTTAATGAGTTTAACTAGTGGAATGTTAACCTTAATTTGACTAAACAGTTCCCACATATCTTCTGCTTGTGGTCCCTTCTTCCCATATGGTCTTTTCTCTGGCTTTTCCAAAGCTGTGGGAAAAGGAACTGTCCCACTTGATTCTCCTTTCTCCCATGTACTCGTTTGCTTCTTCTTCTTCGCTTGTTCCTCCTTATCTTTCTTTTCTTCTTTCTCCATCTCTTTTTTTTCATCAAAGATTATCTCTACATCACTATCTTCGTCCATAGGCGGGGCTGTAACCTTGTTATCCACTTTCTTCCCGCTCCTAAGCGTGATCACCTCATTTACTTGTACCTTTGACGCCTGCGCCCTTTCCTGAGCTCTGTCCTCTTCCATCTTAATAATCAATTCTCCTAACTTCAGAATTGCTTCTGAATTACACTTCTCCACTTCCTGAAGCTTGACTAATATCCCAAAGCTTTCCTGTATACCAATGTTCATTCCTCCTGCTGGCGGTGGAGGATGCACCTGCTGCTGCCTCATTGGTTGTTGTCTCACTTCCCGTTGTTGATTGCTTTGTAATGGTCTTGGTGCGTTGTGAAATCGACCATACCCATGTACTTGACTAATCTCCTCATGCGTCATCGAACATTCATCGTGATTATGTCCTATACCCCCGCATGTGTTGCATACAACTTGCCCATGCAACACATATGCTCCTTTCTCTTGCTGAAACCTTGTGAGCATTTGATTAAACTTCTTACTCACAGCACTGAGCTCCTTCTGAATTTCTGTCTCCACTTGCTTTCTGCTTCCATGTTCGCTACATAAACTGTGTTATCCTTCATGGTTCTACTGACTTTCGATCCTAAGCACAACTGCTCCAGGAATCTCCAAGCGTCTTCTGGCTCTTGCCACATAAATGTCCCGCTTGACGAGGAATTTATCATTGCTTGATGTGTTTCACTGACTCCTTCAAAGAACAACTTCACTAACTGCCATTTGGGAACTTCATGATGCGGGCAGGATCGCAATAACTCTTTCAACCTATCAAACGCTTCATGGAAAGCCTCTCCAGGCTGCTGCTGAAAGTTTTGAATTTCTCGTCTGACCTCCGTTGTTTTACTAACTGGGTAGAATTCTTGTAAAAATTTCGCCTTGAGTAGTGATAATATTAGATGGAAGAGAAGTGAACCAATATTTGGCCTTATCCTTTAGTGTGAAAAGAAATATTCTTAATCTAAAAGCATCCCTATTGGCATTTCTAGGAGTATTAGCATTCGCGATAGATATGAACTCATACAAATGATTGTATGGGTCATCAGTTTTATATCCTCTAAATTGAGTTAATATTCCTATCAGCTGAGGCCTAATTTCTACATGATATTCTACATCATCAGGAATATAGATGGGCGATGAGTCATCATACTCCCGTGGCTGGAAGTGTGATGCAACCGATTGCCCCCTCGGTTGTGCAAAATGTAAAGGTTGGGCAGGATTACCATAACATTGAGGATCATTGTATCCCTGCTGACCTTGCGGTGGTTGATACTGTTGTATTCTTCTGGGAGGTCCCCGACCTCGGTCCCATGGTTGTTGTGGTGTTGGTGGGACCCATCCTTCATCTTCCTCATCATATCTCTCCTCGGTCTCTGGATACTGGTACTGTTACTGAAGAGGTGGCTGGTATTGTTGTGGTTGTGTAGGTTGGAATGTGGGTTGAGGTTTAAATAGAACTGGTTGTGGTTGGGAAAATGGTTGAGAAGTTGGTGTCTGGTGTCTAGAGATTGGGGTGCCATCACGGGTCGACTCTCCCCAAGACATCGCAAATGTGAATGGATTGGTGGATTGTGGTTGTGATACTGGTGGAAATGGTGGAATCGATGGCGGAGTGCATGATGGTATGGGTACAGGGGCTGAAACTGCACCACCAGAAGCACTCGTGCTCCCGAATTGAAACTCCGAAACCGGGGGAATAAAAGACATCCCCGTTGCCTCACCTGATGGTTCCTGGGCAACACTTACTGCACTACTACTGACATGACTGAAACTCATTGTATTTAAACTCCTACGTGCATGATTATGCGCGCAGTTCGCTCAATCTCTGAGTCAAAATGCAAAGGGGATAATTGCTCACCCCTGCGGGTACGCATGCACTAATGCAACACGCCCGCACAAATCAAAAACCAAAAACTAATCAAATGAAACTCAAAGAAAATCAAGAAACTAGAATTCCTACTAATCACCTAATCTAAGCTCACAGCTCCCCGGCAACGGCGCCAAAATTTGACACGCCTAACACACACACTATCACAGTGGTAGTCAGGGTCGATCCGCAGGAGCTACGTGGTCAAATCAGATGACAGAATACCAACTATAGTGTCACGCTATAGTCGGAGGACTTTAGTTTCCAAACCCTTGCCACTAAAACTCAAAAATCCTAAACTAAACAATCCCAAAACAAGCATAGACTAAGCTAAGCTTCAAACCAAACCTAGTTACTTTCTGAAATCAGAAGTGCATCTCTAATTCAGAAGTAAACAATGGCATCCAACAATCCAAACATAAACCAAAACAAGGCATAAACTAAACAAATAACTAAGGTCCAATAGGACAGTCAATGGCTAAAGTTCAAACCTAAAAGATTAACCTAATTGGCTACTGAAATCAGCAAGGGAAAACAGTCCAACAAGGTCAAATCAAACATCCAATCACAATCCAAACATGCAAAACCAAAATCAACCATCAAAACACCGAAAAACCAAGATTGCTTGTAACCAAATGATTCTCATTAACCAAAACGAATTCCACAGGTACAAACAGTAACTAAATAGTTCAAAAACATAAACTAAAGCTTAATATCAGTGGTTGTCACTCCCAAAGATACTAGCTAACAATTACTCACTATCTAGCTAAATGAAAATAAATTTTAAAACATGAAAATACCAATTAAGAGGTTGCTGATGCTTAATCATGGAGTCAAAGAGCCTTCAGGTCGTTTTTCCACCGGGTCTTTGCTAGGGTTATCGGCTGTAAATGGCTCTATTTATAGCTGCAATTTTCCCGCAGCCGCACCGCGCAATTAAGTAAACCGCGGCGCGCGTACTTATCTTCTCCCGTTTCTTCGGACTTTGAATTTTGTTCCACCGCCTTGTATCCGCGTCGCGCCTTCTTGATTCCCGCGGCGCGCGTACGTATTTTCCTGATTGTATCTTCTTCTCCAAACTTTCTCCAATTTGCACGCTTTTGGTCCCTGTTTTCATTATTTTCTTCCAAACAAGTACTGGCACGAAAAGTGAGAATACCACGATATATATGATATAATTTCACTAAGAATAGGGCTCAACAACGACTAAAATATGTAATATCACTAGGCGTTGTCAATAACACGAATATCCATTTATTATTCGAAAAGTATGGTTTTTGGTTTAGTTCAATAGATGAGAGCTGATTATTTTAGGAAGTCCTTTTGACATATACAAATTCGTACAAGGTTAATGTAGTGTGTATTCGTGTGTATAGCTGATCCCAGTGTGATTATTCCTACTTCGCCCTTATGTAAACATAGTTTGCGTTGTTAATTTTCCAAATATTACTTGGAGTAACCGTAGATGACAAGTCCTGATAGGAATTGGTACGCTTCTTAGTTTTATTTGAGTTTGAATGGGATTTAGAAAGATTATCTCCTCCGACTATGTTTTGAGAATCACGAGAGTTTTTCCTTCTTCTGTTATCGTAGAATAGTTTGTGTTTTTCAGCAAGGGTTTGAGTTTTAATCTGATTTCTCTTATCATTGAAGTTTCGATTATATGAAAAATTTTGATTGTGTGAGAATGTTCTATTGTTTGAAAATGTTCTATTGTTTGAAAAGCTTCAGTTATGTGAATAATTTTGATGTCGTCCGAAGGTGTTCTTCATCTGATACACTTCTTGTTTTCTTTTGTTAATTTTAAAATCCATTTCAGCATTTAAAGAATTTTCTAACATTTTATCAGATGAGTGAAAGCCTTCAGCTCTGACATTCATATTGTCCTCTTTTATTAGCGATAAAAGTTCGCAATTCTCTTCGAGTGAGACACTTGTTTAATAAAAATAGTATTTTGAAGTTAGCAACTTTAGGATATGTACATGCTAGTTCGACAAGTCTTTTTCTTTTATCAACACTGTATTTTGAGTAGTTAACCGAAGTGTTCAATATTTGGAAAGATTTAGGTTTTTCATTCAAAGAATCTTGTGTTTCCTCATAAGAGCACATCATAGCAGTAATGGTGCTTTCTTTAGTGGCACAGGTTTCAGATTTATTTAAAGAACATATAGAAGAGGATTTTTGGTGTGTTAAATCACTGCAGTCTATTTCCTCAATGTCAGAGTCAGTATCATTATCAGAAGCATGTACAATAACATTCTCAGAATCAGTTTTTGGTGCTTGAGGAAATGCGGGTAAGGACTTATCCATTACTTTCAACAGATCATTAGGACTCAGAAAATTTTCAAAAGGAACAATACCATGAGCATAAGTTGGATTTAGTAATTCGATTGAAGAAACAATAGATTCACATTCGTACGAAAGAGAATCTACATCTTTTAACTTTAACTCTATAAAAGGTAATAATTTTTTGTGATGATCCAAAGCAATATCCGAAGAATGATAAATACGTGTAATATATGCATATAACCTTTTAGCAGTTTCACAAAAAATATTCCTTTGTTACAATAATAATTCATTGTTTTTCACATATTGTTCCCTACTTTCTTCTAAAATTCCTATTCTCTGTTGACTCTTTTCTAGTGCTCCACGCATTCCTTCAAGCTTTCCCTTGAGCGAATTTACTTCCTCCTTGGCCTGACACACATCACTATTTGCTGAAACAAGTAGTTAATTCATATGCAGACAGTCAGAAGTAATTTTGTTAAGGTCATTAATAAAAAGTTCTTCAGGAATATTAAAGTTTTGTAGTAAGAATGATACCTGTTCTGGAATAGTAAGGCGAGCTTTGGACGAGGTGTTTGTTCCTTGTGCCATCAGACAGACACCAGTAATCTTGCTTTCCATTTCCTCATCCAAACTCTCATCATCGGACCATATTCCATGGCCAGTGTGTGCAGCAAACATAGCCCCATGGGTTGGTTTACGAATTTCATCGTCATCCGAACCAGATGACCAAATCTGATAAGTCCCATCACCATTATTAGGAGCAATGAGTGACAGGCTTTCAGTCTTCGCCCTTACCTCTTCCAGTTTCTTCGTATAGTGTGCCTCATCTTTGACTATTTCCTTTTTCTCATTTGCCTTCTTCAGCATGCAGTCTTTAGCTAGATGATTCTTACCATTGCAGTAACTGTAGTCGTATCCAGAGTTACCTAACAACGTTTTTTCAGGCTGAGGAGTTGTTTCAGACTTCGGTTTAGAGTATTCAGCCGGTTTAGTTGGCTGTTTTCCAATGTTTGAGTTTCTATTGAAGTTGGTTTTGTACTGTGGTCTTTTCTGAAAGTTCTTGTTGTTGTTAGAGTATAGAGCCTTCGTATCACTTTCTTCATCATCTTTTCCTTCATCATCAGCTTCAGTAACTTCATCAGATTCGGTTTTCGAAACGAAGGTAAGAGTACCTGCATTGGGCGGATCACCAGCTTCATCCAGAACGTCATACTCATAAGATTTGAGTAAATTGTAGAGTTCTTCAAGCGAGTATGAGTTGATTTTCTCATGAGCCCTCACCATCATGGTAATTTGCTTCCACTCCCTTCGGAGACATTGCATGAATCGAAAGTTAGTTTCATGCGATGTTTCCGAAACTCCATGTTTTTCCAATTGATAAACCACGTCAGTAAACCTTTCGAATTTCTGATCAATTTTCTCATTTTCCAGTTGTTTGAAATTACTGAAGTCAGCCAGAATGTTGTTGACTTTGCTCTTTTTCATGACATCAGTGCCTTCGTATCGCATCTTCAGTCTGTCCCAAATTTCTTTAACAGACTTGGACCCTCGGATCAGATTGAAAGCGACAGGAGGCAGACCGCTCTTCAGTTCTCTTATACACCATTTATCATTCTCGATCTTCATTTTGTTAGCAGCAATAGTTGATTCAGTTTTGACAGGAGGAGTAGTAGATTCACCAGATTTAGCAGCAAATCTGGTCTGGACATTTGCAGTAAAAGGCCCTTCCTTCAGAGATCTCAGAAGATCTTCATCGATCCCTGATAAGTGATCCTCCATACGATCAGCCCATTGATCGTAATGTTCAGGAATCAGCATTGGTGCCTTATTGTTGGAGCCGACCAATGCTGCGTAGTTCATCACAGTATTGTTCGTGTTGTAGGCCATTAAAAGATTAGATCGTTGCTGTAATAATATCAAGATTAAAATCTCTGAAACGCGGAAGAGTAGATTCAAGAACGTTTTGAACCCACGATTCAAAGAAAAGGTTTAATCCCAAAATTAGATCAACAAGCAACCTGCTCTGATACCACTTGTAAGACTAATTTGTCAATGCAAACAACGAGAACACAATTATATGAATATTCAAGCAGTCAAATGATTCTATTCAATGTAAAAAGACAGTGCTCCAAATATTTATGATGAGCAACTATTAAGAACGTTACAAAGAATAAAGCGATTGTGCAAAAGTACGTGCTAAACATCTAGGGTAGATGGTGTTTAAATACTAAGATCTAATTGGATAAACACTAATCCCAATTAGTTACAGATAAGCATACAAACGCTAGACATTATCTCTAACAAAAGATAAGTACTGAATATAACTGTCTTCTGATAAGTACATAGACTTCGTATCGTCAACCGCTACACATACTCTTCAACTTCGGACAAGAACATGTGTACTTCGGATGTCAAATCTCATCACAATCAGAATCCTAACAAAGGGTTCTTTAGAAAGCCATGAATTCCAAAGAACATTCTGATTATGTTTTCACGAACTATTTCACTCTAACTCATAAGGCAATAAGCTTTGAAATTAAACACATTCAAAAATTGTTTGAGTCTTAGTTAAAATCTGTTAAAAACTTTCTTGCTTGGGGACAACCAACGCACAAGTGTGGGGTGTTTGACAACGCCTAGTAATATCAAATATTTTAGTCGTTGTTGAGCCGTATTCTTAGTGAATTTATATCATATATATACGGTATTCTCACTTTTCGTGCCAGCACTTCTTTGGAAAGAAACAATGAAAACAGGGACCAAAAGTGTACAATTTGGAAGAAGTTTGAAGAGCAAAGGAATATCAGGCGAATTCGCACGCGCCCCGCGGTGAGTCAGCGATGAGGCGGTGGAGAACATTCAAATGCCGAAAAAACAGAGATAAATACATACGCACACCACGGAATTCATCTGTGTGAGGCGCCGTCGCTTAATTTTTGCAACTTTAAATAGAGTGTTTTAGGTCAAAAAAAGCAGCAAAGACCTGGCATAGGAACGACTCCCAAGGCTTCTTTGACTTCGAATTTCAGTTTTCAGCAACCATAAATTGGTATTTTATGTTTTTCTCTTTAATTTTCAATTAGTTCGATAGTTAGTAGCATTTGGCTAGTGTCATTGGGAGTGACAACCATTGATACTTAGTCTTAGTTTCTGTTTTGGATCAGTGGATCTGAGTTTTTGGTTAATGAATCATTTGGTTACCAGTAGTTTCATCTTTTAGGTATTTTATGCTTTGGAATGAATTATTGGATGTTTGATTGTGATTGGATGTTGGTTTGATCTTGATTGTTCTGAAGTTCATTTCTGATTTCAGTGACCAATTAGGGTTAGTTATTGGTTTGGACTTTAGTTTAGTGAATGCTTGTTTGGAATTGTTTTAGTTTATGATCTTTGGGATTGTTTGGCAAAAGTTAGGAACTAGATCCTCTGACTGTAGAGTGACACTACAGTTGGTAATCTGTCACCTGTCTCGACCACGTAACTCCTGTGGATCGACCCTGACTACCGCTATATTAGTACCGCTATATTAGTGTGTGTTAGGTATTTTCTTATTTTTGACCGCACGATGACCTAGGCGTGTCAGTAACATCAATGTCATTTATCATCTCGATTGATGTTCCGGTTATTGACACACGCTCCATCAACAATGATAAATTATGAGATACCCATTACCGCTTCTTTATGGGCCCCTATTAGTGTGCCGGTAAACCACACACGCTCCACTAACGACCCACATAGTGTAATGTGTAATTTCATGGATTAGCATACTTTTCACATTTTCCTAAGTAACTGGATTGGGATTTTATTAAGGTTCTAGTACTTTTGTCTCTAATAGCATTATACCTTTAATGAGATTAGATTTGTCCTATCAGATCCGTTCTGCTAACGACCCTCCACTGATCAAGGGAGTGGTGAGTGGGAGTTGACACCCATTCAACCGCCATTTTATAGGCAATCACCTTATAGCCCCCTTATAGACCAGCTTCGTGAATGAGGCATACTAGCGATCTGACTGACTTAATCTTATTCATATATGTATTAACTTTTAATAATAATATGTATAAGGCGTATTTTAAACATTTTAAAATATTTAGGTTTCTCCTTTAAATTTTTTAAATTAAAACAATTTAATTAAAATTTAAATTAAACCTAAAATGATCTAATGTTTGTCTTTTAATTAACAATTAATTAAATTAATTAAATCACACAAGGATTAACAAATTAAATCAATTAATTTAATCTTATTCCTTGCCTACTAAGCTTTCCAAAATAAGGGCCAAGGGTTTCCATTTATTAAATAATCATATTTATCAAAACTAGAAAACCCTATGGAGGCATCTTCAATTTTATGAAAATAAGGGGGATGGAGGCTAGGGTTTCTAAAACCATACAAGAAGTCGATCCACATGAGCCAAGGGTTTAATTTCTATACACCCTAATAACAGTTCAACTATTATAGCAGTTCAATAGAAAACATCTAGCTCTGATACCACTAATGGGTTTTAAGCAAACTATAAACTTAAAGCTCTTAAGTTCACATGCACCCTAAAGGATCTATGTTTTCTCTATTGAACCTATAACTAAGAACAAGGTATATTTAAAATTTCATAAAGAAAACATACCTTTTGATCCTTACATCTTTTGGAAGCAAGCACCACAAGTGTAATGCATCTAATGGCTCATACCCAAGACTTAGCAAGCAAGAAAGCAAGAGAGAAGGAGAGGAACTCGTTGAATAAGGCGTGAATAATGGGGTGGGGAGGGCCATTATTTATAGTCTCAAATTGATAAGTCATATGACATATAACTGCCATATTTGAACTCTTGATATGATAAGCCTTTTTATCATACAAGTCAATGCACTTATCATTACCATACATAAGCAAATCTCCCATATATGTATGTATGTATATATATATATATATATATATATATATATATATATATATATATATATATATATATATATATATATATATATATATATATATATATATATATATATGTATATCTATATATATAAATAAATAAATATATATATATATATATATATATATATATATATATATAAATATATATATATATATATATATATATATATATATATATATATATATATATATATATATATATATATATATATATATATAATATTTATTCTTTTCTCAACTATTGAACAATTATAATTTAACCCCTACATATATAATTAATCCAATTAATCCTAAAATTAATTCTAAATTAATTTCTGATTAATCATTAATTAAATATTTACAATTTCTAATTAATATATTATTCTCATAATATATTAACAAATTCAATATTCCTTTTTTGATTAATATATTATCCTCATAATATATTAATCTTTCTCTCTATAAGCAATCTTGTCATCTGCTAGGTTATGAGGGAAACCCAAAAGGACTGTGCTGCCATCAATTCAAGATATGTATTAGTTATAGTTATGGCATAGACACCTTAATCAAACAATGGTCACGTGCTACAATTGTGGAGATGGACTGCCCAAAAATTTTGGAGACGGGTATCAACTTAAGTGTGGGGTTGGTGTACCCCTACACTTTCGGTTGTACTGACGTATTCAACTGTTGCATCATTGTCTTTGGACAACTATTTCAACACAAAGGCAAGTACACAGATCAGCCTTGGAATGAATACCAATTCTATACCTCAAGTGGTTCTCCGTCTATCCAAAGGGGTATAATTCTTTTTCTCCCTTGTTATTCTTTCTTTATACAATGTGGACTTTTTATGGTTTAAGTTTGGGGTGGGATGGTCGAAAAAGCCAAATTTTAATGAAAATTTTTACAATTTTTACAATTTTCAAAATTTTTGGGGGAAAGTTTAGTTTTGTATCCTAGAAATTAACATTTGTGAAAATTTTAGCAAATTAGTATTTTTTGAGAAATACTGTTTAGTTGTTTACATGCTATCCTTAGTTAAAATAAGTTGAGTCGAATTCTGGAATTAAAAGTATGTTGTTGATAAAAGCATGTTAATTTTGACTTGAAAGTATTTTAATATTGGAATTCAGGAAAGAAAATTCAATCAGTGACCTATGATATTCGAGATGCTAAACCTAAAAAGGGTGGCCCTAGGGTACTTATGTACCTCATTACTTAGGAAGAACTGATATGAGATAATATTGTTGAAAGCTCGTTACACGGATTCCATAGAAAGTCATTGAGGTTTCTTTAGTGGCCTATAGAATTTGAATGAGTATGTTTGCATAGTTCTGAACTCTAAAATTTGTAATCAAGTGTTTCATAGAAAGTCGTGAATTCCAAAGTTATTAAAATCGTTAAAAAATGATGTAACGTATAGATTTTAAAGTGTTTCAAAAATTTGATTTTGGGAATTGACAAGAAGCTTTGAAACAAAGGATTTTCGAATGTGTAGATTTTATGGGATGCAAAACTAATTGTTTCTTAAAAGCTTTGGTATGGTTGTGTAACGTCCCAAATTTCGTAATAAAAATTTTGTTTTCAAAACGATTAAGTTCCATAAAACAGGTTGGAAATTTAAAACCATTTAATTCAAACTTGAAAATTTAAAACATTTAAAACCATACTTATCAAAACAGTTACAACATTATTCAGCGGAGGACTTGATTGCCAAAAACCTGAGATTCTGTACAGTCGCGCCGTGCTCCAACCCCAAGCTAGAAAATACCTGAAAAACAGTTAGGGTGAAAGAGTAAGCACAACGCTTAGTGATTTCCCCAAAATACCACACCATTCATCACATAAAGACAATCATCATCCTCGGGTGCCCAGGTACGACCAGTAAAGCATCGTTTGTTAGACTATCGCCATTCACAACCAAACCCAACCCAACTATTCATTAAAAAACTAATTTCTCTCTCTTTCACCTACACAACCCAATTAAACTCAAATTTTCACTCTCATTAACAACCTAACCCAAATCAATTTTTATTACATAAAATTAATTTATGATTCTTTTTCTATTCTAATAAAAATTATTTAAAAAAATCAAAACAAATAATTTACTTATTTAAGATATAAAATTATTTTAAACTACTTAAAAATATATATCAAAATATATTATTTTCATTAAACATGGTTAATAGAATAGATAAATAAAGTTACAATGTAACTTGACATATAAAATTACAGATATAGAAGGCGTAATGTACATATTATTCATGACTGCCAAATTTTTGCCACATATGCTCAATCAAATCGTTTTTAGAGTGATATGAGCTTCTCTATTATGAAGTTGTTCCCTATTAGTCATATAACTAGATAGGCTTGCAATTCGTTCAGTAGAGTATTCAAAAGTCTGTTCATAATCTTGAGTAGAGTTGCTTCGTTGCTGGAAATCCACGTTCTTCCCCGACATAGAGTAGTCTTGCCAAATCATCTTGGTTTGGCCTTCTAAGGTACTCTTCACCAAAGCATGAAATGACACCTTCTACGAAATTTTTAAGAGCATCGCTTGTTACAGTTTCACTCATTCTCAAATATTCATCTTGTGCATCTGCTGATGTATCATACGCCAACACATGCATAGCGCCAGTACATTTCTGCAATGGTGAAAGACCTTGTCTACCTGTGGCATCACGTCTTTGTTGAAAATATCTATCATTTGCTGTAACACTGGACACTATACGGAGGAATAGTGGTTTCCGCATTCGAAATCTACGTCGAAAGATTACTTCATTATACGTTGGGTTTTCGACAAAGTAGTCTTCCATCAAACGTGTGTCACCCTGCTCACGTTGTCGATCACGATACCTTCTTCTTGCTCTAGGCGGATGATCTCCTATGATCATGTTCGGCATGCTTATGAGTAATTCAGTAACGATGTCATCAAGTTGTCGATTTTGCTGAACAACTTGTGTTGCCCATGTATCATATTCATTCAAATTAGTTGAATCAGAACCCAATTGTGAGTTTTCATTATCAGATATTTCTATAGAGATTAGAAATGAAGAGTAAGTGTGTGATATGAAAATATGGTGCATTCTATTTATACAATAAAAGTAGTGATTTTTTTGTAAAATTTGATAAAGATAACGATAATGTTTATTATCTTTTGAAATCCACTTATCCAATAACAAGTTGGCACATGGAGATAATGTTTATACGAAAAAAATATTGATATCATATTTTAATAAATAATAAACCTGACAACTGTGCTATCAATAAAGAAAATATCAGTGATTATGACAGCTGAATGTGCAATAAAGGAAATATCAGAGATAGATAATAAAATTACTTAATTAAATATCTTACAAATACATGAAATTCAAAGTACATGATAAAATATCTTACAAATGCATTAAAATCATATTGAAGATACACCATACGTTGAATTGTGTTTAGTTTCCATAAAATTTCGCCATTAGAAAACGTTTCATGTTTTCTTCTTCGGCCGACAAGTGTTCCTTTTGTAACAATGTGTTAAGATGCACAAGTTGCATCTTCATTAGCTCTCTATCAGTGATTGTTTATTCTCTTTGTTGATCCACGTCGAGTTTTTTTTTCATCACTTCAACTTTAGTATCTCTAGTAAGCCTCATTGCACGAAGTTCTGCAGCAATTTCATTAGAAACCTTACCTTTTCCTTTTCTTTTAGCCTCATCTATACCTGTTGGGTGTTGAATTGATGTATCACCACTAGTTGGCGTCTCCGGGTTGGAGTAGTCCCCTTCTTCTGTAGTCCTTGATCTTTTGGTGCTACCGCCACTTTCTTCATTACCCATCTCACATGTAGGATGTGAACATGTTGTATCACGATCTTTCTGTAACGCCCACTTCGGGTGTTTACACATAACTTCATTTAAAACAACAAAGTCATTAAACTTGTTGTTCCCATTTGGCTCGTAAATTTTATGTGCTTCATTCTCAGTATCTTTCTGGCTCATCCCACTTCGTTTTCGATGATATGCTTCCTGGTAGGCACCAACCCACTTTTGGGCATTTCCGCTAAGTCGTTTACAATGACCTTTCATTTGATCTTCATTTCTGTTACCAATCTTTCCTCGGTTTTATGCCTGAGCTTCAACATACAGTTCCTTTACCCGTGCCGACAATGATGTTTTTTTCTGATTTTTGCCACGACCGCTATTTCCACTAGCAATACACCAAGCAGACATTAAAGCGATATCTTCAGCAAGATCCCATTTATTGCGTCGTGGTTGTTTTTCAGTATTTTGAGAGGTCTGAAGGTTTTCGGTGGTACGAACTTCATTTGGATTTGAAAAAACTCAGAATTATCATAATATTGGGTATTTGGATAATTTTAAGAGCCATCAAAATTCAAATTAAAACTATTTGGAAACGAAGGATCCATGACAACAAATACAAAATTGAAAGAGACTAAAAATAGAGAATCGAAATTGAATATGGAAGTATATCGATATTATAGTCTATTTTTATGGAAAAAATTTACAATTTTTGATAATTTGTATATATTTTTTTTATATCACACAACCCCAAAAGATAATAAATCTTATCTACTTATATATTATTAGATTTAAAACAAAACATAAAATGCCAATGATTTAAATAAAACATAAATTGCCAATTTTTATAATTGTTGAACACAATAATTTATTAAAAAAATGGTCCGATCAAGCTTGAGATAGAAGCACGGTTGGTTGGATGGGTCGCCACTATTGATTTTTTTATTAGTTTCATAGCAACTAACGTTTCCAAAATGTCGCCGATGGCGATAGTCTTAGGAATTAATTTTAGTTTAGTTTAATCTTTTATTTAGTGAGACTAAAATTGTAAAATATATTCTTTTTAGGGGCTTAATTGGAAATTCGGTGTGAACCGAACAATCCATGGTTGTTCGGTTTGGTCCTTGTGGTCGACGCCCCTATTTGGGCTTGATGGTTCGGTCCATGGGCTTAGGTCATTAGGTTTTAGGCCTAGAGTATTTAAGGCAAAATGTGCCTCCATTAGTTGTTGATTTGCCTTGGGGAGAGTGCTAAGCTAGAGAGAGAAATATTGTTCTTGGCAATCACAAACTTATGTACTAGTCTTTGTTAATCAAAGCGTTCATTGAAGTTAAATCTCCTTGTGTTCTTATTGTTTGATTGATATCATTGTGATCTAGAGTGAATTGGAAATTATAATTGGTATCAGAGCTTGTTTTAATATCAATGATCCTTTTGTTCTTGGAGATTTTGAAGATTTTTGAGTATTTGACTCGTTTTTGGACTGTTCTTGAGCATTTTCGGTGTTTTTGTGCACTTGTTCTTGGAGTTCTTGATTGATCTTCAAGTCATTTTCATTAAAACTTCCGTTTTTTATCCAAAAAGGAGTTTTCAGAACTGTTTTGGCGTGTTTCTGGGTTGCTTGGTCCGTGTTTTTGAAGTTGTTCGGCAGTGCTGTAGGGTTTCATTGGGGTTAATCGGTGGCGCTTTAGGGTTTGCTGTGGTTGTTCGGCGGCGGGAAAGAAGACTAGGGTTTTTGGGAGTTTATCGTTTGGTGGCACAATTGAGACTAGGGTTTAGTTTGATTGTTCGGTCCATTAAACCTCACTCGGTCTGCCCACTTTGGTAGTTCGGTGACTTAGGGTTCCCAAACTGTTACTCGGTTAGCAAGTTGTTCAGTCCTTGTGCTTGCCTTTTTGTTCGGTTCAAGTCTTTGCTCGGTTAAGCCTTTTGTTCGGTTGAAGTGTTGCTCGGTACTTGTGATTACTCGGTCAAACTAGTCTCGCCCTAGGTTGATCGGTTTCTTTTGGTTAATCGGTTCTTGTGAAGTGGTTCGGTGTGCTAGTTACTCGATTTTTATTGATCGGTCCATTGGTTTTTCGGTTCAGTCAGTTGTTCGCTTAAGCAGTTTCTCGCCCAAGCTGATCGGTTTTAGCTAGTTGTTCGGTCCCATGACATTTAACTTTTTGCAATTTTAAATTTGTGACTTAATTTTTCTCGAAACTTTAAAATTTTACCGATAGATCTCATAATGTCAAACGTCAACAGTGACCTCGAAACTTTAAAAATTTACCAAAGGTTTTACCGAATGGAAGTATCGTTTTGAACAGTACATTAAAATGGAAGATGTGAAGCTGTGGAAATGTTTTATATGTCCACCAGTTAGAATTACCATGACTAGAGGCGAAGTTTTGGTGGATAAACCGTTTGAAGATTACACTGACTTGGATTTTGAAAAAGTGGAACCAGATCAAAGAGCACTTGCTACATTTTCAATGGCACTTTCTCTAGAAATTGCTCAGGGTTTCCGTGAGTATACAACTTCTAAATCTTTGTGGGACGCCTTGATTGACGTGTATGAGGGCAATGAAGACATGAAGCAAAGTATGCAAGATATGCTTCGCCAGAGGTTCAACATGTTTAATCACGTCCTTGGAGAATCTTTGGAAACCCAACTTCAACGGTTCATTACCCTTCACACTGAGCTATCCACTGCTGGGATTACATTTCCCAAGATTGATGTTAACAAAAGATTCTCAATTCACTTCCTAGAAGCTGGGATATGAATGTGGCTGTCATTAAAAAAACCAAAGACTTAGGCAAACTTTCACTTTCTGAGATTATGGCAATCATAAAATCTTGTGACATGGATGACAAGCAGAGAGAAAAGAATCATGTTAGCTTTTACCAGTCTTCTAACATTGGAACCTCTACAAACAATGCTTTCTCTATTCAATCTATTGGTCATGCCACTTCTAAAGCCCATTCTGGTTCATCCTCTGTGGCACCTCAAGCTCCACCCATTGCTGCTTCTTCTGTCAAGACTCCAACTGTTTCTCAATCTCTTCCTCCAGGTGCTGAAGAGAAGCTTGGTTTGATGACTGGTCTTCTAAACTGTTACAATGCCTTAGTTCCTGGTGAATTGTTTCACCCTATGACTGCTGGAGACCTTGATCAAATCAATCCAGATGATTTGGAAGATATGTACATTTCTTGGCACATCGCTATGGCTGTTTATAGAGCCAAGAAGTTTACTCAAAGGACTGGAAGGAATACTTGGACAAATAACACTGGTGAGAGGAAGATGAGTCTCAGCAAAGAAAATTTGAGGTGTTTCAACTGCAACGAGCTTGGTCATTTTGCTCGTGAGTGTACCAAGCCAAGAATGGAGAATCCAGACAGAACCATGGTACCAGTTGGAACGAATCGTGATGGTGCTCATCCTCAGAATGCTGAAAGGGTGATGGTGGCTTAGAAATTTACCTAGGAAGATCAGTTGCAGGACTTGAACCTAAATGGAGACGGTAGAGCTCACCTGGCCCAGATTGAAGGACAGATGGATGTGGATGCAGCTGAAGGAGAGATGATGGATTTGCAGTTTGCTTTCATGGTCTCTACTACTCCTGCTACTAATGTGGTTAGTAAACTTTCTTGCTCTTCTCAGTCCTGAAATGAAAAATACTGATGTTTCTATCTCATGTGAAGATAAATTAAAATCGAAGATTGAGGAAGTTGAAGACTCGCCTGCTTTTAATCATATTAAAACTTGTTTGAAGACTAATTCTGATAATTTCTATGATGATGTTAAATTTGACATTAAGACTCCTGTTGATTCTAAAATTTCTTGTGATTCTGTATTAAAAACTGCTAGGGAAAAGAATTTGTTTGATAAATCTGTTGCTTGCACGTGTGTGTGTGGAAATATGTTGCTCAAATCTGGACCTGGACAAAATTCCAATGTACCTTTAAAAAGACAGACTTGTTTTAATTGTGGAACTGACAGTCATATTGCTAGAAATTGTCTCTGACACATGTATGGTTCTCAAAATGAATAGTTTTTGCAGAATGTACCAAAAGGGTCATCTCATAAAAGAAAATCCTCAAGGTCGCGTTCTAGAAAGAGAAATCAAAATAATAGAAATGCCTGCAATAGAACTACTTCTAGAAGTGACTATGGCTTACCAACTTTTGTAATACCCAAGTCTTATCAAGAATAAACTTGTAGCAGTTCTAATTTTAATTCTACTTCAAATGTCAATGTTCCCATTTGGTCAAAAGATAAGCGTTTTAAACCAAATGTGAAATGGGTTCCTAAAGGCAGTGTTAAAACATTTTCAAATGTCTCACCAATATTTGATCAACGTGACATGAGCTTTGAATCTGTTAAATGTGTTGATAGTGAAGGTAAACCCAGTTTCCGTAAGGACTGGGTCCCTAAATCTAATTGATCCCACGGCTTGTGCAGGAACAGTTTCGGAGGAATATCAGCAGACCTTGGTTTGTTGATAGTGGCTATTCTAGGAACTTGACTGGTGACATGTCCCAATTACACGACATTTAGAAATTCAACGGGGGATGTGTTTGCTTCGCGGGAGGTGAAAAAGGGATGATCACACAAAGAGGGACGGTGTCAAATGGTGTGTTGAAGTTTGAGAACGTTAATTTTGTACCTGAGCTCAAGCACAGTCTGCTGAGCATATCTCAAATATGTGATAAGGGTTTTTCGACGCACTTCACGAAGAAGGAATGTCTAATTCTCAACCCCGCCGTAGTCATTCCAGAGGAGTGGATTCTTGTTCGATCGGAACAAAAAAGCAATGCTTACATCATCGATATGAATCACAACACTCCCGAAAATGTCACCTGCTTATTCTCCCGAGATGCAGAACAAAGCGCGATGCTGTGGCACAGACGTCTCAGTCATGCCAACGCAAAGAACCAGAATAGTCTGGCAAAGAACAACATGGTTGCAAGACTTCCAATCAAGGACTTCATTACATTCGAGAAATGTATTGCCTGTGCTGAAGGCAAACATCACAGAAAGTCATATAAGCCCAAGCAGATCAATTCCAGTGATTCAATTCTTCAGCTGATTCACATGCATCTTTTTGGCCCGGTCAATGTTCTCAGTCTCAATCGCAGTTCTTAGAGTTTGGTTATTATTTATGATTACTCACGTTTTACATGGGTTTTCTTTTTAAAGAACAAGAGTGAAACTGCAGATCTGGTCATTAGTTTCATCAAACTCATTGAAAATCAAACGAATCAGAAGCTGAAAGCCATCAGATGCGACAATGGAACGGAATTCAAGAATGCAGTTCTAAACAAGTTTTGTGCAGACAAAGGTATCCTGCATCAGTTTAGTGTTGCTTAACAACGCCTAGTAATATCATATATTTTAGTCGTTGTTGAGCCCTATTCTTAGTGAAATTATATCATATATCTACTGGTATTACTCACTTTTTGTGCCAGCACTTGTTGGAAAGAAATAATGAAAACAGGGACTAAAAACGTGCAATTTGGAAGAAGTTTGAAGATCAAGGCAAAATCAGAAAATACGTACGCGCGCCGCGGAAATCATCAAGGCACGACGCGGTGATGAGGCGGTGGAACACATTCAAATTCCGAAGAAACGGGGATAAACCCCTACGCGCGACGCGGGATCCATAAAAGCGCGGCGCGGTCTCGAGTTTTTTGCATCTATAAATAGAGGCTTTTAGGTCGAAAAAACTAGCGAAGACCTGGTGTAGAATCGACCCCCAAGGCTCTTTGACTCCGAGATTCAGCTTCAAGAACCATCTTGTGGTATTTCTATGTTTTTACATTTAATTTTCATTTAGTTCAATAGTTAGTGTTAGTGGCTAGTATCTTTGGGAGTGACAACCATTGGTATTTAGTTTAGTTTCTGTTTTGGATTCTTTTGTTACTATTTTGGAACCTTGGAATCCGTTTTGGTTGATAATAATCTTTCAGTTTATGTTAAGTGTTGGTTTTTCGGTATTTATGCTTGTTATTGGATTGTGCATGTTTGTTTATGTTTGGATGCTTGAATGACCTTGATTGGACTGATTTCCTTTGCTGATTTCAGTGACCAACTAGGGTTGGCTTTTGGTTTGAACTTAGCCAGTGACTGTTCATTTGGACTTTAGTTATTGGTTCAGTTTATGCTTGATTTGTGTTTGATGTTGAGTTGCCTTTGTTTGCTTCTGAATTGGAGATGTACTTCTGATTTCAGCAAGTGACTAGGTTTGGTTAGTAGTTTTAGTTAGTTTAGGCTCTTTGGAATTGATAGTCAAAAGCTAGGAACTAGGTCCTCTGACTGTAGTTATGACACTGTAGTTGGTAATCTGTCACCTGTCTCGACCACGTAACTCCTGTGGATCGACCCTGACTTCCACTGTGCTAAGTGAGAGTGAGGTTATTTTCTTATTTTTAACCGCATGTCGACCGCTGCGCATGTCAAATTTTGGCGCCGTTGCTGGGGAGTTGTGAGCTTGAGAGTAGGTGATCTGTAGGACTTAGCTTCTGATTTTTAATGTTTGATTTTAGTTTTTTGGTTTTTGGTATGTGTACGTCTTCATAATGAACGATTACATGTACCCGGATCAACATTATGAGTATTATGAAAATCCGGCCGACACCTATTACGAGGATGATTGCTACAATGGATCATTCGATGATAATGGATGGCGAACCGAGGAGTTATCTCAACCTGAAAATCCTGCAATTTGGGCCCAATTATTGGAACTCATGGCTAGCACACACCAAGTGCAGAAGGACCAGGCTGATGCTCTTGAAAGATTGCAAGTTTCATTAGATAAGTTAGAGGAAAATTGGAAATGTTCACCACCCTCACCAGAACCTGAGGCGAGTGATTTTTGTACCAATGATAATGTGTGTGAACTTGCATCAATTGAATATGTGATGGAAGGGCATACACCTTGGGAAAGTCAAGAGACCACTGAGATGGTCGAAACGGTTGTTGAGGAAGAGGTTGTAGGTGACAATGCTACTTCTGACTTAGCAACCCTTGAAGTTTTTGATGTTTTTGAAAATGTTAATCTGGTGATAGTGAATCCATACCATCACCAGACAATTTGGTTGAGGAGGATGTTGTGGAGGAGGTTGTAAGTGACAGTACAGACCCCAGCCCAACGATTCCTGAAATTGTTGATACTATTGGGGAAGGGGGTGTAGATGACAATACTACCCCTGAACCTATAATTTTTGAAAATTTTGAGCATTTTGAAAGCAAGGATCTGGTGATGGGTGACTTTGTGCCACCATCAGAACAAACTAGTCACTCACTTTTGGTCCCGATCCACCTGTTGGACGATGATCAAGAGGATGATGCTGACGACTTGGTTTTTGAAAATAATAAACATGATTTTATCGCCACTCATGATCCATTCATGAATGAAAAATAAGATGTAATCAATACCATCGATGAGGACATATGGAAACATCCTGACATGTTGCATTCCGATCCCATTCGATTGGAAAATCTTTATTGGCATTACGTGCTTCATGTCAAGCCTACTGGGAGCGACACTAGGCGTGCTTCATGTCAAGCCTTTGACCTTGAAGAGATGCAGAAGGAAGGATCGAGCTTGGAGGTTTAAAGCCACTTCTAAACATTCACGGGAGTTAATCAGAAGGCAACAACCGGGTAGCAGCAGAAGGATTAGCAAGCCATTCGACCCAGCGAAGTGGAAGGAGCATGTGGAGAATAAAGGGACGGTGGTAACTGAAAATCAGCTAAGGAAGAAGGCATACGATCCACCGTAGCTGTAGAAGGACTGCACGTCTGGCTAAAGACGTTAAACTTAGTGCTTGTTGGGAGGCAACCCATCTTTTCATAGGTTAGGTACTGTATTCTTAGGGTAATTAGGAAATTATATAATCGTCATTTGTAGGTATTATTGGTCCAAGGTAAGTGTGGGGTTGTTTTGAAGAAATTTGGATTTTTGATGACCGCGCCGCGGTCAGTCAGATTGCAAGCCGCGGGATCGTAAACCAACCCGATGCGCAGGGGTTGATTTGGAAGCATGCGCGTCGCGGTTCGCTCATATCCGCGCCACGGGAATTGATCGGTCGTATTTCTTCGATATTAAGGTAAGCCGCGACACTATTCACACACACCACGCCTTGGAGCTCTGATCATCGGAAATTTCTCGTATTTTTTCTTGATCATTTCATTCTTACTACCAAGGTACGTCATTCTAACTAGCTTTTACGTGTTAAAACTAGTGATTAGGCAGTTGATTTTGGTGATTACTCCAAAAACTTAAAAACTTAGAAATCGCCAATGCTGACTCGTAGGATGTTTATTTTGCCAAATAATGACCCTAGATGAGTTAGTCGGCACTTAGGCTATCTTGTAGTGTATTTGGATTGAGTTTAAACAGGTTAAATCGTGATTTTGAACTTGGACTTGGAAACAGCCGCTCGCCGCGCCGCGCCCTGGTTCTTGGGTAGTGCCGCGGTGCGGTGGGGAAGAAAAGGACTTAAATTGCAAAATTTTTCCTTTTGTGCAGATGTCGTTCAGATTAGACCACAAGTTTCTTCAGTTCCCCGCTGAGCTGGACAGTTCAGTGGTGTACATTTCACGGAGGGATGCCCTCATCGGGTCGCCGGGTTCTCGAGGCGACGATCATCGATCGGGACATTCTGCGAGACGCCGGGCTTTGGGGCGAGATCGAGCCATTTTTGCACCGCACATGGGTCGATGGAGAGGCCAGATTCACATGCTGTGGCTGGGACAGACTCATGGCCACCGGGAAGGACACAGTATATACCGAGCTTCTGTTGGAGTTCCTATCTACTGTCCGTTTTGCACCGGGTTCTCAGGAGGCCCGTTCTAGGCTTGTTCGGTTTAGATTGGGGGGTGTGCACAGGGAGTGCAACCTCCGGGAGTTTGGGAGGCGTACTAGTATATACACGGAAGCAGATCTACAGCACCGCCACTTCATGGAGTTCCTTACGGCGTGTATTCAGGGGCAACCTGAGAGGGCTGCCAATATGGAGGTTTGGACACCGTTGTCCAATGTATTCTACGAGGCAGGGACATCTAGAGAGATTCATCTTCGCGACCCACTTCACCGACTCATGCACCGGATCGTCTCCACCTCCATCATGCATCGGGAGGGGGGCGAGAAGGTGTCCGGCGAGGACATGACGTATCTCTGGGTCCTCCTTGACCCCTCCAGGTTCCTTCACCTCCCGTTCGCCCTAGCCATCGCCCTGTCCACCCGTGCGACGGGTGCATCCGCCAACAGTCCCCTGGGCCGTGGGTATTTCATCACCCGCTTAGCCCGCTCGTACCAGATTCTTACTACTCCGGTTATGGCATCCTTGACCGCTCTACCTCCAGTTCGCACCACAGCGCTAGCCCTGGAGAAGATGGGGCTTATTGAGCAGCAGCGCCTGGGCCAGTTTGTGAGGGTGGCGACTGAGGCACCCCAGGACCCCCTGCCAGCTTACGCTCAGCCGGGTAGGAGACGCCGGAGGCCGGCGGTACCAGCAGATCCAGCGCCACCACAGCCACAGCAGGAGGAGGTGACAGAGATGAGGCAACTACAAGATCGAGTCACCAGGATGGAGGACCAGCTGGAGTGGATTGGGGAGGTACTTTTGGAGTTAGCCACACAGCAGGGACAGCGCCCCCGACTATTCCCAGCCCGAGCACATGATCATGAGGCTGGTTCTTCCAGGCCACCAGGTGGCGATTGATGTATTTTTCTTTTTCTTTTTTGGATATATGTACTGTACCTATGACACTACTAACTTTTGTTTGTTTATATTTTATTTGTTTATTCTGTTTGCATTTAATATTTAGTTCAGTCATGCATGTTATACCAAAATTGGGAGGAGTTGTTTCAAGCAAGTGTGGGGTCACCGTGCCCCCTCCACTTGCTTTGACTACTGGCGTGTTCACTATTGCACTACAACTCCAGAACGCGAAATCGAGGACCTTTTTGTTCGTATTTTGTACCTGTGATACCGAGTACCAACCAAGCGATCTACTATCCAAAGGGGTAATTCTTTCTCCCTTGTTCTAAATAATTTTTGTACAACAGGGACGTTGTACGATTTTAAGTGTGGGTGTGGACGGTCGAAAGATTAATTTTTTGAAATTTTTGCAGAAATGAACGATTTTCAAAATTTTAGCAACTTTTTCAAAATTTTTATTAGATTATAATTTTGAAATGAATAGTTTGTGATTGTTTATAGCAGTAGTATTTTTCGAGAGATACTATTTAGTTGTGATCATGCTATTACTTGAGTCAAATAAGTTGAGTGTTAGGAGTTAGAAGATTGGACTGTTTTAGGATTGGAATTTAGGAAGGAACTGTCAATCAGTGGCCTTTGTTGTTCGAGCCGGTAGGTCTAAAATGGGTGGGCCTTACACACCTTGCCACCTAAGATCGTCTAGTCTTGGATGGTATTTCTGAAAGTTCGCTACACGGACAACATCGAAAGTCATGGACAATTCTTTTATGGCCTTTAGAATCTAAATGAGTACGTACACTTCATTGTGGACAGAAAATTTGTTATCAATGGTTCTCTAGAAAGCCATGAATTCCAAAGAACATTCCAATTATGTTTTCACGAACTATTCCACTCTAACTCATAGGGCAATAAGCTTTGAAACTGAACACAGTCAAAAATTGTTTGAATCTTAGTTAAAATCTATTAAAAACTATCTTGCTTGAGGACAAGCAAGGCACAAGTGTGGGGTGTTTGACAACGCCTAGTAATATCAAATATTTTAGTCGTTGTTGAGCCCTATTCTTAGTGAAATTATATCATATATCTACTGGTATTACTCACTTTTTGTGCCAGCACTTGTTGGAAAGAAATAATGAAAACAGGGACTAAAAACGTGCAATTTGGAAGAAGTTTGAAGATCAAGGCAAAATCAGAAAATACGTAGGCGCACCGCGGAAATCATCAAGGCGCGACGCGGTGATGAGGCGGTGGAACACATTCAAATTCCGAAGAAACGGGGATAAACCCTTACGCGTGACGCGGGATCCATAAAAGCGCGGCGCGGTCTCGAGATTTTTGCAACTATAAATAGAGGCTTTTAGGTCGAAAAAACTAGTGAAGACCTGGTGTAGAATCGACCCCCAAGGCTCTTTGACTCCGAGATTCAGCTTCAAGAACCATCTTGTGGTATTTCTATGTTTTTACATTTAATTTTCATTTAGTTCAATAGTTAGTGTTAGTGGCTAGTATCTTTGGGAGTGACAACCATTGATATTTAGTTTTAGTTTCTGTTTTGGATTCTTTTTTACTGTTTTGGAACCTTGGAATCTGTTTTGGTTGATAATAATCTTTCAGTTTATGTTAGGTGTTGGTTTTTCGGTATTTATGCTTGTTATTGGATTGAGCATGTTTGTTTATGTTTGGATGCTTGAATGACATTGTTTGGACTGATTTCCTTTGCTGATTTCAGTGACCAACTAGGGTTAGCTTTTGGTTTGAACTTAGCCAGTGACTGTTCATTTGAACATTAGTTATTGGTTCAGTTTATGCTTGATTTGTGTTTGATGTTGAATTGTCTTTGTTTGCTTCTGAATTGGAGATGTACTTCTGATTTCAGCAAGTGACTAGGTTTGGTTAGTAGTTTTAGTTAGTTTAGGCTCTTTGGAATTGATAGTCAAAAGCTAGGAACTAGGTCCTCTGACTGTAGCTGTGACACTGCAGTTGGTAATCTGTCACCTGTCTCGACCACGTAACTCACCCTGACTTCCACTGTGCTAAGTGAGAGTGAGGTTATTTTCTTATTTTTGACCGCATGACGACCGCTGCGCATGTCACTGCTCGTACTCCACAACAGAATGGTGTTGCTGAGCGACGGAACAGAACTCTTATTGATGCTGCGCGTACCATACTGTGCGATTCTAAACTGTCGGGCTGAAGCCATCAACACAGCCTGCTATTTTCAGAATCGGGTCATGATCAATAAACCTCAAATGAAGACACCTTACGAGATTCTTTATGGTCGCAAGCCAAATGTTTCACATTTTCGCACTTTTGGCTGCCCCTGCACTCTTCTTCATCTTGAAGCTACTCCGAAGTTCAACTCCAAGGCGGATGATTCTTACTTCGTTGGATATGCGAATAAAATCGCATATCGAGTGTACAACAAGGCCACAAAGAAAATTGTGGAATCATTTGATGTTCACTGGCTAGTAGAGAATCCAACTGATGCCCGTGTTGGACCTGACTGGTTGTTTGATTATGCTGAACTGTTTAAACCTTTCTATGTGCTTTCTGATGTTGTTTCAGGTGACAATCCAGGCCCCAGTGGTACCAACAGTGATGATGCTGAAGATTTCATTCCTAATCTTATCACTCCTTCAGTTATTATTCAAGATCAAATTCATATTGACGGTGCACCTCCTTTTTTTGCTACCATAACTGCTCCTGATGTCTCATCCCAAGTTGTTGGTGATACTCCAGTTGTTGAACAATCAACTACCCCTGAAGACGTTATTCAACCTGATCCTGCTGATCTTTTCAATTCTACTCTCATGGATTCTCTCTTTCCTGAAAGCATTCCTGACGAGTACATTGCAAGTACCTCTCACGACTTTAGAGATTCTGATAGAGGTGCTTCGGGCGTAGAAAGGGTTGAGAATATAACCAATCTTTGGATCTCTACTGCTTCGCTCCAATATGAAGTTCCCTCAAGAATTCAACGGGACCACCCAATTGACAATGTTATTGGCCATCTGGATGATGGTGTCTTAACGAGAATCCAAAGTGGTCAAGTCAACGAGTGTCTTTATTCGTGCTTCATCTCTCAAATTGAGTCGAAGAACGTAGAAATGGCACTCAATGAACCTAGTTGGGTGGATGTAATACATGAAGAGCTGAACCAGTTTGAGAAGTTGAATGTTTGGCAATTGGTGGAACTACATAAAGGAAAGAAGGCTCTGGATACAAGATGGGTGTTTCGCAACAAGCAAGATGATTCTGGAGTGATTGTGTGAAACAAGGCATGCCTGGTGGTTCGAGGCTTTAGACGGATAGAAGGACTTGATTACACGAAAGTGTATGCTCCTGTGGTGCGACTTGAAGCGATTCGGATCTTCCTTGCCTACGCTTCTTACATGAACTTTATCGTCTACCAAATGGACGTCAAGACAGCTTTCTTGTACGGAGAGATGAGAGAGGAAATTTATGTTGATCAACCTCCTGGCTTCGTCAACTCAAAGTTTCCGAATCATGTCTACAAGCTTGATAAAGCCCTTTATGGTCTGCATTAAGCTCCTCGTGCTTGGTATGCTACCTTGACAAAACACTTGTTGCGGCACGGTTATACTCGTGGAAGTATTGATCAGACTTTGTTCATCAAGCACTAAGATGATGATCAAATCGTTGTCCAGATCTATATGGATGATATCATCTTTGGTTCAACAAGCGATGTTCTGTACAAGGAGCATGATAGATGGTGATGAAGAAAAGATTTGAGATGAGCTCGTTGGGAGAGATGACGATGTTTCTCAAGTTGCAAGTGAAGCAAAGTTCAACGGGTATCCTGATTCATCAAGCAAAGTATGTGGAGGATACTCTTGCAAGGTTCGGTTTCAAGGATGAAAAAGAAGCTAACACTCCAATGCCTGAGTGACCTCTGCTATCTTCAGACTCAGACGACCAATAAGTTAATCAAACTTACTATCGTTCGATGATCGGTTCGTTGATGTACCTGACTGCTTGCAGACCGGATATCATTTTTGCAGTTTGCCAGTGTGCTCGCTATCAGGCTAATCTTAAACCTTCTCATCTTGATGCTGTCAACCGGATCTTTAGATACCTTAAAGGGAGACCAAAATTTGGTCTCTGGTATCCAAAGAACCGTGAATTTGATCTTTACACTTTTTCAGATAGCAACTACGGAGGTTGTGAAACTGACAGAAATTCCACCAGTGCTGGATGTCAGTTTCTAGGAGACAGACTGATCTCATGGCAACGCAGAAAACAACAGACCATGTCAACGTCTACAGCTGAAGCTGAGTATGTTGCTGCTTCGGCCTGCTGTTCTCAAGTCATTTGGATCCAGTACCAGCTCCTTGATTACGGTATGAACTTTCTTGACACTCCTATCTTTTGTGACAATGAAGCTGCTATCCAAATCGTGAAAAACTCGGTCCAACATTCTAAGACTAAGCACATTGATATTAAAATTCATTTTATCAGAGATTGCTTCGAGCAAAAATTGATCCATTTGGAAAAAGTCCACACTGATAATAATGTGGCGGACTTATTCACAAAACCTGTTGCAAAAGCTCGATTCAATGTGCTAGTCGAGATGCTGAAAATGATACGTTTCACTGATTATTAAATCAGTTCTGTAAATATTTTTACTTTAAATTTGTTTAGGTAAATTTGTACATGTTTTATTTCCGCTATTCTTCCCATGCACAAATTTAGGGGAAGAAGAAAAACAAAATTTGACTCATTCCAAGGCTTCTTCGATACCTTTCGAAAACAAAACAAAAATCAGAAAATTTAAAAATACAAAAATATATTTTCATTATTTTTTTTATAATTTTCATATCTTTCCTTTCAGAAAATCCAAAAATATGTTTTATTTTTATGTCTTTCCTTTTAAAATCTTTTACAAGTGGTATCAGAAATTATAGGTAACTACAATTGGTATCAAGAAAAACAAACAAAAATTACAAAACTTAAAAAGACAAAAAGATTTTAGATTTTTTTTTTATAATTTTCATATCTTTCCTTAAAATTTTGAAAATCTAAAAACAGTATCACCTACCGACGACACACTGAGTTTGTACCACTCACTGCTGAGGTAATCTTTTAAGTGTTTGTGATCCTCATTGATACACCTCAATGAGTGTGAAGCACTGACAACCGCTTCTTATCCAATCAAAAGTTTTTCTTGTGTAACACCAAGTTCTAGACACTTTGAGAGAAACCACTCGAAGTCGAGAGTTAAAAAGTTTGTGCCGATGGTGAGATTACATGTCGTAATCTATCACACGCACCAATCCTTTCTTAACCACCTTTACATTTCTGATGCAAGAAATAGACGATTCATTACTTTAAACCAAGTAATGATGATATTTCAACATTCTATGCTAATAATCTCTGCTACAACACCAGTAGTAGATGTGAGGCATCAATAACCTTTCTTACATAACAAAGCTTCTAATTCAAGAGTTGAACGATTCAGTGTAATAAACCATACATTGATGACAATTCGAAAGTCTAGCCGATGGGTATGTCTAATAGCCAAGACATATTACATGCTCATACCTCTCCTGAACTCATAACTTCTTCTAAACAAATGTTTGTGATTCAATGTGATATTACCTCACATTGATGAAACATTGCAACTCTGGGTCAGTGATCGTTGTTATTCACCACAATAGCTGTGAGACCCTAACAACTTTACTTGATTCAAAATTGGCACTAGGATCGTACACTCTGCAGAGTTTGGATACCATTGAACGTCTCGCCAAGAGCCAAGTCAACTTGTTGACTTGTAAACTACATTGAGATCTTTGATCAAGGATATGCAGGGGCCTAAATCAAAACGGCCATGAGTAGTTCTCCATTACTCAAACAATCGCAGTGCGTTCCCCCGGGTTCACACAGATACTGCGCGAGAAGTCTCATTCTGAGCCAAGGATGAATCCTTGAACAACTGTGGTGAGAGTTTCTAACTCCGTGAACCACAAGATTTGCTGATTAGTGAATTGTATCGAGAAGCACCATACAAATGAAGCGTTCAAGAATTACGACACAAAATTTGTTCCTGAAGAAGGTGAAGCTAAACTCCATGTGAGAAGTTGTTTGAACTCCTCCTCGGCCAACTTGTTACTACATTAACACCTGAAGTGATCAAATGAAGAGAAGAAGAGTCAGACTCCAGTCAAAATCAAAGTCAAATCAAAAGCTGGATGTGCTGATTCTAGACATATCCTAATGCCTAAGGAACTTACCAATCCAAATCTAAAGACGACCTGCATCGAAGACGAAGTTGTTGCTACAATGTGATGAATTTTATCAACATTCACTCCTGTCGCCTGCTCGGCCAACTTGTTACTACATTAACACCTGAAGTGATCAAATGAAGAGAAGAAGAGTCAGACTCCAGTCAAAGTCAAAGTCAAATCAAAAGCTGGATGTCCTGATTCTAGACATATCCTAATGCCTAAGGAGCTTACCAATCCAAATCTAAAGACGACCTGCATCGAAGACGAAGTTGTTGCTACAATGTGATGAATTCTATCAACATTCACTCCTGTCGCCTGCTAAGAGGAAGGTTTTCCTACTAAGGAGGAGATTGTCCATTTAAGGGGGAGATTGTTGAAAATTCTCTATAGTGTTCAACCGAAGACCAAGAGAAGCCTGAAGATAAGTCAAAGCATTAAACCAAGGGGAGATTGTTAGGAATTAATTTTAGTTTGGTTTAATCTTTTATTTATTGGTACTAAAATTGTAAAATATATTGTTTGTAGGGGCTTAATTGGAAATCCGATGTGAACCGAACAACCCATGGTTGTTCGGTTTGTCCTTGTGATCGACGCCCCTGTGTTGAGTGTTGAAATCAATAAGATGAACAAGTAATGACTAGTGATTTAACAGTAGTTCAAGTAATAAGTAATCAAACAGTAATATGAATAATCAAGAACAGTTAAGGAATAGGATGAATTGGATTACTTATGCCGAATGCTTGATTGATAGATTTAGGGTTTTACAATGGGACGATACCATCTCGCTGTTTGACACGGTATAGTATCACTGATATTTATACTTGATCAGTGATACGCATAGTACAACTTTATTACAGAGAATATCCTATCAGAGTACTAACCAATGGGATACTGGATTCATGCAACACGTAATGTACTATTACGCGTGCCTACAAAAATATTACAGCTGGAAGTCTTCGGATCCTCCAGGATATACCCTTCGGAGTCTTCAGACTTCGGGGACTTCTATTGTTGTTTTACTTCGGGGTCTTTGACAGTGGGACTTCAGATGTTTGAGCACTTCAGCACAAAAGGTTTCAACAATCTCCCCCTTTGTGTGAAGTGCATCCGAACCCTATCTTTGAGTCATGTAGTGTTTGTTGAATGTTTGCTTCAGGGTGTGCCTCACTGTCAACCACCAGTTAAGGTGTTCTCTGACTTTCTTCTTCTGCTGCCAATTGTTCACAAAGCAGTTGTTTACCAGGGCAGTACTTGAGTAATTGACTCCGAAGGAAAACGTCCCATGAAGTCTATTTCAAAAAATTTAATGACAACAGATTCTTTGTCACTAGAGAATCCTTTGAACGCTACACCCAGGGCTTTTTAACAATTTTCCCAGCCTTCAAATGATCAAAATTTTCAATAGTGGTAGGCGGGGGTGCAAGGGATTGGTTGAAGAGTTCGGCTACAACAATGTCAAACCTGGCTACTGTTAGAAGATAGTTTCTGAAGAAGGAGGAGATATGATTTTTAGCCAGTATGAAGACCCCCAAGTCTTCGCACTCATTGCCAGCAGACCATTTTAGGATATCAAGAAGAGATATGAAGTCCGAAGGATTCATAATTGGGAAGTCAGCAATGGTGAACCTCGAATCTTCTTCATTGATTCCCCGAAGTACAAAGAAATTGAGGTTCTGAAAACCTACATACTCTTCCCCCTTCTTGATCGAAATGATTTTTACAATTTTCTTCTCACTCCATACATAGTTCGGTGCTTGAATGAACTTAGCATGGAATGCGATTTTTCTTGTCTTGAATTCAGAAAATTGTTCCCTTGGCACTTGCCTTTCAAATTGCAGAAAGGCAAAGGTCTTCGGATTGTAAGGGATATCCAGTTACTGATTTATGCCTATCTTTGTTTCAAGGCTTTTGAGTGGAAGCCTGTTGTTGACAGAAAAATCATTAAAACCAATGGCTGTGATTAATTCCTCGGTCCATGTTTGGTTTTCTAATGCAATTCTGTTGATTAAGAGGATCTTGCTGAACTCCTCTTCCCTTTCTCTATGGACTTTCTCCATGTGAGAAGCAATCCTTATCTCTTTCACCACCGCCTTTGAACCAGAGCCACTGGCTTCTGTTGTTGTTGTGGTTCCAAAGGTGGGACCAGCCTTAGAGAGGATTGGAATGAAGGATGGTCTACCTAAGACGGTGGCTTGATATGTAGTTTGTGGTTCTGTGGTTGTGTTCACTGGGACTTCGGAGGTTGTAGTTTCTAAGGAATGAGACTCCAGTTCTGATTCTCCCCTTTGTGAAGGATGAACAGGTTGTTCACTTGAGCAATCTGTTGGGGTCTCCCTGGTTCAGCTTGAGAACGCTCCATCTTTAGTGATACATTTATCATGGGTTGAAGTGTGTTCTTCAACTTTGTAACCACGTCTGTCAAAATTGCTTGATTGGTGTTGTGAAGTTCATTTGCAATGATAGCAACTGAGGAAGATGACAATTACGCAGTAAGCTCTTCCACACGTTTGTGGGCATCAGACGGGTGTTTAGCAAAGCCGGTCTGGTATTATGAGTTGAATGATTCTGTAGAGCCACGAAGATCATTCAGTTCCTTTTTCACTTCGGAGTTCGATAACTCCAACTTTTGCTCCTTAAGCAGCCGGTGTTTTTCTTCTATCTGCTTAACCACAATGTTGAGCTTTCCCTCCAGTGCTCGCTGAATTTCAATCTGTTGATCGATGATTCGTTTTTCCGAAGCCTTGACTAGTTCTTCCATTTTTCCAGTCAAGGCTTGTTGTGCCTCAGCAATTTGGTCCTCAATACTGGTCTCAGGTTTCTTCGTGGGATCGAAACCAGTATTGGACTGGAGAAGCGCATCCAGTTTGCGGTTGAGAATCTTGTATTGTTTGCCGAGTATGAAGTCTAAATCCTCGAGATTGTCATCTTCATTTTCCTCAATTGTAATTGGTGCCATATGGAAGGCATCCAGAGCCTATTCGGTTGATGGGGGTTTTGAGGATATGTTGGCTTCAAAATCAATGTCTTCTTGGAATGGATAATCAGGTAATGATGTATCCAGACCAGAGGAAGGGATGTTCAAAAATTGTTGTGAAGCGGATGAAATGGGTGGTAAATCTGTGGAGGTTGATTTTGGTGGTGAAGGAGGTGGCACTTCGGATGAAGTTGTATGTATTGTTGTCGTTTGCTGTGCTGTCGTAGGAGGTGGTGGTGGAGTTATATGAGGTGGTGTAGGTGGTCTAGTTGTTTTAGATGGAGATGTTGGTCTTGTGGTGGCAGGTGGAGTGGGAGGTCTTGTGGTCTGAGGAGGTGAGAGAGGTCTGTCTTCATGTTGTTCTTCTTCTTCTTGAACTGTGGATGAAGTCTTGTTTGATTCTGAAGACTCATCCACAATCGTCAATTTCCTTGACCTCTTTGGCTGTTTCCTCTTCGGAGTAGTTTGCTCCGAAGCCTTCCTCTTTTTCTCCACTTTCTTAGGAACACTAGGTCCACCAGTGACTTTCTTTTTGGCTTTTCCTTTTGGTTGTGCCTTGGTTGACATGGCTTGAGTTGTATCACGAACAAGGTAAGGAATTATGAGGGTATTGCGATAAGTATTTACTTCATCACAATCCGTAGACACTTTTGAAAGCATAACTTGAGGAATTTGGGCACAAAAGAGTGCAGGTTCATCATCTAAGGCTGGAATAGCAACGGGTGTGTATTTCATTTCAGGAAGAGAGGGATCAGGAACATACCCTGCTTTCTGATAGTGGGCATGAACAACAATTGCCTAAAATCTTGCATTCGAAATTTCAGTCCCCTTTAGACTGTGGTTGATGTGAGAGCAGAAGTCAGCCCATAGAATAGATGTGAAATCCACTTTGACATCATAGTAGATTCTGTATAGAAGACCTTGGAACGCCACGCTTGCAGAGTCTAATCCAGATGTTCTTCCTGAGAGACATCTAAGGAAGATACTGAAGAAGTACCTCCATAGATCAGGAAGTTGATTTTTCTTGAACATGCTTATCTTTTCAAGCAGAGGTTCGTAGCCCATTTCATTGAACATAAAGACCAGTTGATCAGCAGACGGAACAACCATTTCCTTAGAGTTGAAGATAGGGAGACGAAGAGCCTCAGCAAAATTTTCTTTTGTCAGTTGGACTTTCTTGGTTATTCCTTTAGAATCAATGGCCTCATAGAACACGGATTTGACATGATTGTTGGAATCAAACAGAGCATTGGATGTGTAATGAGCTCTGTGAACTAGGGTTGCAGAAATAAACGGTGTATAAGTTAGAGCGAAACCAAGAACTGACCTCTTCAGACATTCAACCAGAGAAGCGATTGGTTGTGGATAGAGTTTGAGATCATTACGAAGAACCAGGTTCGTAGATTGATTCTTGAGAGCAGGGATGGAAATTGCTTCAGTTGTATGAGATGATGCTTCAGCCATTTTCGAGTGATCGAGAAAGATGAAAGGATTCTAGGGTTTCTTGAGAGAATTTTTGTAGAGGGAATTTGATGACTTTGTTCGCGTAAAGAGAAGAACTGAAGCGGTGAATGGTTTATATAGTATTCGTGGTCCCTAGGCCATTTAATGCACGTTTAAATTGGTCCAGTGAAATCCGAACACCTCAGCACCTGTGCGTCCCACTATCCCTGCAAAAGTGGAAACGTTCGGCTATCAGTTGCAATGATTTGAAATTGAACCGCCTTTTTCCTGAGATCTTTTTGTGATGATTTCCCTTTTATTTTCTAAATGACAGCTGTAAGAGAGCTAACGGTCGTTTATTTCGAACGAATGTTTGTCTCTGAGATGTATCAAAAATGTGGAAATCACATCTGCATTAATTTTGACTTCGGATCATTTAGAACAAGTGAAATTAATGTTGTGTTTTCTGTAACTCCGAAGTGTACTGATTGTTATCAGTACTCCGAAGCAATTGTTTTGTTGGAGAAAGTTTTGTTTTACTTTTGATTTACTCTTGTTGATGCATTCTGACTTCTAATCATAACTTCCTTGATTATTGAGAAAATAGATTTTTAACACTTTATCATTCAGAGTCATTCAGATAATGTTGGAAGACCATTTTTCATTCCAAATTTTGTTTGATTAAACATCAGTCATAAGATGCATAATTCTAATTTCCCTGAATCTGAAATTGATTTCGCAGTTTTGCAAGAGTATTTTAATTCTCATTTATGTTTCAAATTTTTCATACAAAAAGATTGAGACATTCACTGCATAGAAATTTAGAAGGATTTCACTTTTGAATTGAGCATCAGAAAATTTATTTGATAGCTTGGATTGAACTTTGAAGAATTCTTTTGAAAAATTTATTCCATTTCGTCAATTGAGGTGTTTGGATACTATTCTCTGATGACAAGCCTTTGAGATTCGTACGCCACCCCAACTTTATCATTTAAGATAGATTACTTGAAATGTTCATATTTTCTATATGGTACTCAACTATGTTATAGGAGTTCCTTGTATTATCATTTAAGATAGAAGAATAAGCCTTTGAGTGCTGATTTATCTTTATTTTTGCACTCCATTGTTTGTCTTTTGCTTGTCTGTTGTCTTTGATTCTTTTGACATTTTGACTTTTTGTTTCCATCTTCAATTTTTTTTTTCATTTCTCATTTTAGAAACTGATCTTTTTCTTTTGGAGTTTCATATCCGAAGAGCTAGGATTTCACCATGTAAGAAAATTCGATGGTGCTTTGTATTTATTTATTCAATCCTTTGTTTTTGAGAATTTTCATGTAGTTCAATTTTGAAACAAGAGCGAAGAGGTTTTAAATTTGCTTATCAGTCAATGTCAGTTTCAATTTTGAAGAAAACTTCGGAACACATAAATTATTCTGAGTAGTTTTTGAGCTACTCGATTAGTTCAATGATGAAGCGAGTCAAGGTCAATGGGGAAGTTAGAAGTAAACATTATGTGAGGGATATTCGAATCAATCAAGACTTTGTTTTGTAAAACGATCTTAACTTTACTCCGAAGTCTGTTCTTTTACCAATGTTTCAAATCAATTCCCAAATACCCATTAGTGCAATTAGGTATGATCAACAAAATCTAAAATCAAAGTTTTACTCCTTTATTTGATTAAATCATGAAAGAAGATTAGATGTTGTCATTTGTGCATCAAATACTGTTTATTAACACTTTTTACGTTTCTTTTCTTTGATTTTTCTTGAAGAAAATCATTTAATAATTTTCCTTAAGATGTGAAGTCAAAAGATGTTTCAAAGATTTTAACATTTATGAGATTTTGTTAACATAAAATGGTTGTACCGAAGTGCTCCGAAGCGAGAAAGGGCTTCGGAGTGCTGCGGTGCAACATTTAGGTTGGTTTACTTGTTTGACTGCGATGGGCTCCGAAGCGACAAAGGTCTTCGGAGTGCTGCGTAGTGTTATTAATTTTTGTTTTTCAAATTAAAAAGACTAAGGAAAGAATGGGCAAATCTGAGTTTTAAAGTAAAGTGGATCCATCAATCATTCCAAGTCTACGAACAATTCTTGTGAATACCTCTTCATTCAAAGCTTTAGTGAAGATGTCTGCCAATTGTTCAGTTGTGTGAACAAAGTGTACTTCAATATTCCCCTCCTCAACATGACTTTTGATGAAGTGATAGCGAAGAGCTATATGCTTCGTCTTAGAATGTTGTACAGGATTGTGGCATATACGAATGACACTTTGTGAATCACAGAACAACAATATTTTTCTCATGTTGATGGCATAGTCCTTCAGTTGGCTTTGAATCCAAATGATTTGTGAGGTACAAGCCGCAACAGCCACATACTCAGCTTCAGTAGTTGAAATAGAGACACAAGTTTGCTTCTTAGATTGCCAACTGATTAGCTTCCTATCAAGGAATTGACAACCACCTGAAGTACTCTTGCGATCTATAGAGCATCCACAAAGGTCTGAGTCTGAGTAGGCTTGAATGTAGAAGCCTGAATGTGCTGGGTACCAAAGCCCATAAGCAGGTGTATTATGAAGATATCGAAAAATTGTTTTAACTGCAGCCAAGTGAGGTTCTCTTGGGTCAGCCTGGTATCTTGCACAGTTGCAGACTGCAAACATGATATCTGGCCGACTACCTGTGAGATAAAGCAAGGATCCAATCATGCTTTAGTATTGCTGGACGTCAGTCTTTGGTTTGTCCAATGAAGGATTCAGCCTTGTACCTGTAGGTAAGGGAACTTTTGCTTTGGAACAGTTAGTCATTTCGAAGCGTTCAAGCAAACACTTCGTATACTTTTGTTGATTGATAAAGATCCCTTCCTTTGATTGTTTTATTTGTAATCCGAGAAAGAAGTTAATCTTTCCCATCATACTCATCTGAAACTTGCTTTTCATGAGTTTTTCAAAGTCTTTTGTGAGATTTGGGTCAGTGGATCCAAAGATTATGTCATCCACATAGATTTGGACTAACATCAAGTGTGATCCAACTTTCTTTCTGAAAAGTGTTGGATCCACTGATCCCTTTTTAAAATTTGACACTTTTAAAAATTTTGTCAAGGTCTCATACCAAGCTCTAGGAGCTTGTTTTAAACCATAGATAGCTTTGTCTAACACATAGCAATGGTTGGGATGCTCTTTACTTTCAAAACCAGGTGGTAGTTCAACAAAAACTGTTTCTTCGAGATCACCATTCAGAAAAGCACATTTGACATCCATTTGATAGACATCAAAGTTTTTATGTGCGGCATAAGCCAAAAATATCCGAACTGATTCGAGTCTGGCAACGGGAGCGAATGTCTCTTCGTAGTCGATCCCCTCTTATTGATAGTAAAAGTTGACAACCAGCCTAGCTTTGTTCCGAACCACGTTGTCTTCGATGTCTAACTTATTTCTATAAACCCATTTCAGAATGACGATTGAAGCATTAGCAGGACTTGGAATTAGCCTCCAAACTTTATTTCTTTCAAATTCCTCTAATTCCAACTGCATTGCTTCAATCCAGTCAGGGTGATCGAAAGCATCCTTAACATTCTTAGGTTCAACTTTTGACATAAAGACATTGAACATACACAACTCCGAAGTTTTGTTTAAATCAAGTTGTTTTTGGTGAAGTTGTGCATGAGTGAACACCCTATCTCGAATGTTACCGATCACTTGTGATGGTGGATGATTTTTCGTCTATTTGTCTAAAGGAGGATAGTTTGGATCAAAATCGGGTGGTCCTTCAGAATCAGTATCCACAATATCTGAAGGATATCCCGAAGTGGATGGAAAATCATTCATTATTAAATTGTTGTTCGAGTTAATTGCATTTGGATGTGGTGTGTGTAAATGTGAAGATGAGTTTAGAGAATGCTCCCCCTCGACAGCAGCGGGTGTTGAGGAAGTGGTTGCTCTATCCGAAGCGACTGGAGTGCTTGAGTTTGGAGTAGAAATATCTGGCTCCCCCTGGATTGATGAATGAGGAGACATGATGGGAGGGATTTCCTGTATTGGTGAAGTTTGATTGTTGCTTGGCTCCCCGTCAACACTAGCATCCCCTTCATTTTGGCTTGATGACTCCCCCTCGACAGATGATGGTTTTTGTATACTACTTGTGGAAGAGTCATCGGGTCCGTCTGTGAGTTTGGACAGTTCGGACTCATGATTGTCAGGTGCCCTGGCTTCGGAGTCCACAGCCCTCACAGGTGGATTGAAGAAGTATGCAAAGTCTGTATCAAATGTAGTGATTGGCACAGCATCCACAGCAGGCTTTGGAAAGATAGATGACATTGGGAATGGATGCAAAGACTTCTTGATGTAGTAATCATCAAACCTCAGGTTGAATGTTTCTTCAATTTTTCGAGTCCTCTTGTTCATCACTCTATAAGTTTTTGAGTCTTGAGAGTATCCAAGGAAAATTCCTTCTTCAGCCATTTCATTGAACTTAGTCAGATGATCTTTCAAGTTCAAGATGAAACATCTATAACCAAAGATGTGAAGAAATTTGACATTTGGTTTTCTTCGGTTGAGTACTTCATAAGGTGTAATATCAAATCTCTAGTGAATGTAGGATCTATTTTGAGTGAAGCAAGCTGTAGATATGGCTTCGGCCTAAAAGTACATGGGTAGGTTTGCAAAATTTAGCATTGTTCTAGCTGCTTCACACAAGGAACGATTTCTCCTTTCTACAACACCATTTTGTTGTGGAGAGTATGGTGCCGAGAAGTTGTGCCTTATGCCCTTTGTTTTCAAGAATCCATCAAGAGTTTGACTTTTGAACTCTGAACCGTTGTCACTGTGCACGGTTCGTACCTTCCTGTTTAGCATCACTTCCATCTTCTTTATGAAGTTAATGATTTCTTCAGCAGCGTCTGATTTGTTTCTGAAAAATAAGACCCAAGTAAACCTTGAATAATCATCAACTATCACAAGAATGTATTTCTTCTTTCCGATTGATTCAACTGCGGATGGACCACACAAGTCCATATAGAGAAGTGAAAGGGGTTCAGTGATTTTAGGATTGATCACAGTTGGATGCCTTTATTTTTTTTGCTTACCATGCTTACAAGCAGAACAAAGTGAATCATTGTCAAATTTGAGAGCAGGCATTCCACGAACCAAATCCATGGCCACTAACTTGTTTAAGTCTTTAAAATTCAAATGCGCAAGTCTTCGGTGCCAAAGCTAGCTAACATCAGAGTTGGCTTTTGAGAGAAGACATAAGGATTGCCCACCAGTTACAGGCTTTAAATTTAAGGGAAACATTGATCCCTTCCTTTCAGATTTTAGCAAGACTTCGTTTGTTTCTTCTTTTGTGATAACACTTCATTGGTTGTTGAATATAACTGCATTACCCGTTCCAACCACCAATTGAGATATACTCACAAGATTGTGTTTTAACCCTTCAACAAATGCTACTCTGCTGATTGTAAATTGACCATTTGTAATTTTACCATAACCCCAAATTGGGCATGTTTCATTGTTCCTAAAGCGTACATTTCCTGCATCTTCCAAGGTCCTATAATCCCTAAGATATTCCCTCTTCCCTGTCATGTGTCTTGAGCAGCCACTATCCATGTACCATTTTGCATCGTACTGCTCATTAGACATTACATGAAATTAATCAAGAAGGAGTTGGTACCCAATCAATCTTGGGTCCTCAGGGTAAGCAAAGGATTATTGGATCCATTTTTCTACGGCTTCTTCTGATATTTCATTAGCATTTAAGTTTATCAGATTCTCCGAAGCCTCATGTGATGAGCATGATTCTGAAGAGTCTGAACATGATTCAAAGGAGTTATTTGTCATTTTTGATGAGTCCAAAGTGGTTGACAGATTGTAAGTCTTCAGAACCCATTTTTGTTTAGATGATTTTGATTTCGAGGTTTTTGATGTATTCTTTTTACATGAAATTTTGGAACTCATCGATGTTTTTGAATATTTGGTTTTAGCAGTGAGATTTTCTTTCAAGTCATTTCTTTTCCAATTTTGTTTGGGATTTTCAATTGTTGATTTCCTAGAAATTGAACTACATAACGTAGAGGTACAAAGGTACTCTTCGTATGCTAATTTGAAATCATTTAGTGAAAGATTCTTATCTTTAAACAGATGCAAATTTTTGTCTAGCCATTGATGGAAAGTATCTATCAGATTGTTGCCTTTGGAAAAAGTTTTCTTTGTGAGTTTTTGAAATTTTGGATTGGGAAAGTTTGGTTTTGTTGGTGTGAAATTTGGTTTGACATGTTGATTTTTGACTTCTGGAACCCTTGAATCAAATGGTTTTGTTCCAGAAGTTGAAGCAATTGCCTCAGCTGATTTCGAATCTCCGAAGGGAGTTTTTCTTTTGACAAGATTTAGAATTTGTTTTGATTTCAAATTTTCAGCAATAGGTTTTTGAGTTGGTTTTGTAATCGTTATTGCTGATTTTGACTTTTGAAGAGTTTGAGGTCTTTTCAAAATCTGAGGCTTTTGTGCTAGAGGCTTGGAAATAACAATTTTTGGTTTTGCACTGACCGTTTCAGAAAATTGTGACAACGGTACACTTTCACATGATTCCATTAATTGAAAGACATCCATCTTCGGAGCTATGGGTTTCTCCATAACTTCAACTTGTTTGTCATTTTGATTTTTGTAAATGTGATTTTCATTTTTGACATCCAAAAGGTATGACATATGTTTGGGAATCTTTTCTTTTTCATAATAAAGACAATTGTAGATGTTATGACCATACAAATCTTGTTTTCTTATGTTGATTTTTACTTCCATTCTTTCATTCATTTCGTTTTCAACCATTTTAGAAGATGAAAAGAATCCTTCCTCAGTCACAGTGGAATTATCCTCCTCAAGAATTTTTTCTAAATCGTGTTCAACCAAAGGTAATCCACCCGATTTCACAAGAGACACAATCATCTTCGGATAGATACAGGCCACTTGAACTAGTCTTTTTGAATTGTCCTTAAGATAATGATCATAAGAGACACGATCATCTGAGATTTGTAATTTTGATTTCACAATTTCTTTGTTTTCAAAAGTTTTAGTTTCTCAAATAGCTTTTGCTTTTCCTTTGTCCTTCAAAGACAGTTGTGACATGTCTTCGGAGGGCGGTGCGGATGCGGAGGATGATTTCAATAAAGTTAATGAAGAACAATCAATTTCCTCCATATTCGAATCGCTTTGAGAATCACTCTCAGATGCAGTTTCAACAGTAACTGTTTCTTTGTTTTCTATTTGAGGAATATTCTTTTTCGAGATTGGGATTTTTTGTGGCAATAATTTCAACAAGTTATCAGCAGTGAGATGTTTTTCTACATATATCAGACCATGTTTATACGAAGAATTTGTCACTTCGGACCCAGATACTATAGATTCACACTTATAGGATATACTATCAACTTTCTTAAGCTTAAACTCAATAAAAGTTAATAGTTGTCTATGTTGAACATTGCACACGTCGGCTGAATGATAAATACGTGTAATATGAGCACATAAACGTTTTGCAGTTTCACAAAATATGTTGCGTTGTCTCAAAATTACATCATGATTGTTTAAAAGTTTTTCTCTATTCTCTTCTAGCAATGAGATTCTTAGGATGGACTTTTCTAGGGCTAGCTTGAGACTTTCTACTCTCCCCCTCAAGCTGAGAATCTCCTGCTCACTGAGTGCCTCCTTATTTTTCACGCCAATGAGCATTTTATGCATCACAGAACAATCACGAGTTATTTCATTTATGATAGGAGTTGATAGAGAAATAAGAATTTTAAAAGATGAGAGAAGTTTGGATACCTGCTCAGGAATTGTCAGACGTGTGTCATTAGCCATTAGACAAATTTCCTCCTCATCATCCGAAGTGTCGTCAGACCAGGTCTTCGGAATCCTTGCAGCAACTATCTCATTCACCTCCGAAGTCTTGAAATCATTACCAGTTGTTGTTTCATAACCCGGCTTCTCCTTATCAGCTGTTTCATCAGAAGTACTTTTTCAGAAAGCTCTTACCAGCATCATATGCCATGAAAGCAATATGAGTTGGCTTTCTTACTTCATCATCTTCTGAATCAGAAGACCAGACTTGATAATATCCTTGATGATCCTCAGCAGCCATTAGGGCTAAGTCTTTGGTCTTTTCCCTCACTTCTTCCAATTTTCTTGCATAGTATGCTTCATCCTTCACTTGAGGTTTCTTCTCATTTTGTTTGCGAAGCATACAATCTTTAGCAAAGTGATTTTTGCCCCGACAGTAATTGCAGTCATAGCCTGAATCACCAGAAATCTTCTTCTCTTCGTTCTTCTCTTTTGATGACTCCGAAGTCTGTAATTCTGATGGCTTCGGAGTTGAAGACTTTGAGTTTTCCTCCTTCGGAGTGAACATCTCAGGCTTTGGTTTTGGATTGAAGTTAGGTTTCTTGAATTTCTTGACAAACGATTTCCCTGAGTTGTTTTTGATGAAAGGTTTCTGAAATCTTCGGCTATTACCAGCATAGAGAGCAACTGTTTCTCCATTGTTATCAACCATATAAGCAGCAACTTCCTCATCACTATTTTCGTCTTCATCTTTTGAAACAAGTGCTAATGAACCAGACCCAACAGACTCACTCCTTCGACCAACAATATCCGGTTCATGAGATTTGAGCAAATTGTACAGATCAGCTAGCTTGCACTTCTCAATGTTCTCATAGGATTTGACCATTAGCATGATGGGTCTCCTTTCCTTTCGAAGACTATAGAAAATTTTTTTGTTGATCTCCTATTGACTTCGTGTCTCACCATACTTATCCAGGGTATAGATCATATTGCTAAGACGTTCATAACATGCTTCAAGAGATTCATTCTCTTCTTGTTTGAAGTATCCAAAGTCAGCTAAAATTTCTTGAACCTTGCTTGTGTGGAGAATCTTGTCACCTCCAAAACAAAGGGCAAGATTGTCCCACATTTCTTTGGCAGACTTCGCATCAGCTATGTGGTGACTGACATCAGGACCCAGTCCACTTCGTAGTTCACGCATGGCCCTTTCGTCATATTCAAGTTCCCTCATGTCTGCAGCATTTAGAACTACAGCTTCTTCTCCATCAGGAACAACAAAGCGACCGGCAATGTCGGTATGAGGACCATCAGTTAAAGATCTCCATAGATCTTTATCTAGTCCAATCCGATAGTCCTTCATTCTTCCAGCCCAATAGTCATAGTAAGAGGTTACTAGAACGGGTGCTTTTGTTGCAGAACCAATGAGATTCGCATAATTAAGCATGTTGGCATAAGTTGCAGTAGAATCAGCCATTTTGAGTAGATTTCAACGAGGTATTTATTAGGAAAACGTGTTGTGGAGTCGTGTAACAGATGCGGAAGACTATATCTGAGAAACAATTTAGATCTAGAACTGTAACACGGGAATGGATTCCTATCAACAGGTTTTTGAACTGACCTGCTCTGATACCACTTGTTGAGTGTTGAAATCAATAAGATGAACAAGTAATGACTAGTGATTTAACAATAGATCAAGTAATAAGTAATCAAACAGTAATATGAATAATCAAGAACAGTTAAGGAATAGGATGAATTGGATAACTTATGCTGAATGCTTGATTGATAGATTTAGTGTTATACAATGGGACGATACCATCTCGCTGTTTGACACGGTATGGTATCACTGATATTTATACTTGATCAGTGATACGCATAGTACAACTTTATTACAGAGAATATCCTATCAGAGTACTAACCAATAGGATACTAGATTCATGCAACACGTAATGTACTATTACGCATGCCTACAAAAATATTACAGCTGGAAGTCTTCGAATCCTCTAGGATATACCCTTCGGAGTCTTCAGACTTCGGGGACTTCTATTGTTGTTTCACTTCGGGGTCTCTGACAGTGGGACTTCGGATGTTTGAGCACTTCAGCACAAAAGGTTTCAACACCCTGCTTGGGCTTGATGGTTCGGTCCATGGGCTTAGGTCATTAGGTTTTAGGCCTAGATTATTTAAGGCAAAATGTGGCTCCATTAGTTGTTGATTTGCCTTGGGAAGAGTGCTAAGCTAGAGAGAGAAATATTGTGTTTTTGGCAATCACAAACTTATGTACTAGTCTTTGTTAATCATGCAGCGACCCTCGGGCTTAAACATCATCGAGTGCCCAGGTACGACCAGTCATGCATCATCCTTGATCATGCAGCATCTCTAGGATTTATCAACTCATTCTTTGATCTACGGGTGCCCAGGTACAACCGGTCATGCATCGTCCTTGATCATGCAACATCTCCTGGATTTATCAACTCATTCTTTAATCTTCGACTGCCCAGGTACAACCGGTCATGCATCGTCCTTGATCATGCACAACCCTCGGATCGATCAACTCATTCTTTGACTCTCGGGCTTGCCCAGATCCGTCGACAAACACATAAGGCACATACCAACATGCTAATACACATACTAGTTAAGCTACTTGCGCATGTAAGTTCACCCATATTATAGTGAGAAGACTCACCTGATCCACAATCTCAAGCTTGACAACACTCCATGTAAGTGCCCTCAGATCCCGACAATATGAACTTCCTAACAGGGATACACTTCTTTTAGAACTTCCTAAACCCCAAACATGATAAACTCCTAAGACAGGTACCACGTACCCTTAATTTTGACCAAAAGTCAAATTGGTCAAAAAGTCAACAGTCAAAGGTCAAAGTCAAAGTCAACGGTCAACAGCCAGTTAGCGTCGCTATCTTCCTAAGATAGCGTCGCTAACCATAAACAGTCTCAAAACTTCATTAAGCTCTTAATCCATTCAGCCAGGGTGTCAAGTCCTTCCAAAACTTATCCAAAATATCTATTAACCCATAAAGTTCCCACATTTGTGATTATACATGCCCAAAACTCTAAACTTAAGTCCAAAAGCTCTAAACTAGCCAAACATCCATACGAACAACCCAAGAGAGCTTGGCTCACTCTCTAATTTGACTTAATGGCTCTAGAAATGCTACAATAAGCATAAATGTCAGAACTTTACTAACAAGTTCCAAAGACCAAGCCAAAAAGGACCAAAAATCCATTTCCACAATTAAAACACTAGATCAACCTTGCAAACATAAAAAATAATAAACCTTATACTTACATAGGTCCAGAAATGCAGATCTTGATGACTCAACCTTGGAGGTTACCTTCTAGCAACACCATCCATCTTCCTTTCTTCAAGAATCTTCCAAAATAAGGCCAAAATCACCAAAACCACTCCAAGAAGGCTAGAGAGAAAAGAGAGACGTTTTTAGGAGATGAAATGTAGCAAATGGTGGCTACCTTAGGGTTTGGCATCCTTATACATGGCCCATAACTCGAAATCTAGGGTTTTGGCTCAAACAGAGAGGTTAGCGTCGCTAACCTTATGTTAGCTTTGCTAACTAGAAATCGTGCCTAGGGATGAGCAAAGGAACCGAACCGGCCGGAACCGGTCCGACCGAACGTGGACCCGGACCGGGAACCGGAATATGGTGAAAATATGGAACCGAACCGGACCCCCGGTTCTACCGGTTCTTGCCGATTCTTAAAAGTTAGAACCGGTAAACGTTAATTAGATGAAATGAATAACCGACAAGTGAGTGACGTGGCATATGTTTGCAGTCAATCGCATGTAATTTGTGGGTTTGCATTCTCCATAGACCACGATGCATTCGAAGTGCATGGGTCAAAGTCAAGGCTACATACTACAAACACACAAAGACAAATAAATGTTTTACTAGGTCAAGTGGCATGTGTACATGTACATCATCATCATCTTTTTTTCTTTAATAATTCAGTCATTTTCCTACAAGTGGGAAAATGGGAGTCATGGAAATCGAAAAATAAGGAGTGTGAATAGTTTGTTTAAATCTTGACTGTGATCTATAAATTTAGAATTGGGTGAAGGATAATTGAAGACAAATTGGCAAATAATACGGATTGCCGGCCGATAAAGGGACGAAAATACAAGATTAGTCATTAGATTAATTTAGAGTCGTTTTCGAACTTGTCTTTTTTAGAATTAAAGAAGAAAATTTATTATAAAATAATGGATGTTTTCGTAACTTTTTGATTATAAGTGAACAAGAAGTTAATGATGGGGAAGTGGATTATTGCCATCATGCTAGTGGACCAAAATTTTCAATCGGAGGATTTACAGGAAATTCTCATGGGAGAATATGTTAGAATTTTTAATAAAGATTTAGATGATGGATATTACTAAAGATGTGTTTAACAACGAGTCAAAACATTGCAACAAAATAAAATGAAAGAAAAAACAAAGTCTAATATTCGAAATCCAACATCTATTAAAAAAATTGTTAACCACAAAATTTCAAGTTTCCCAACAAAGAAAAAATAAAGTCTAATATGTGAAATGCAACATCTATATGACATTATGACTAATTTCCCGATCTTTTTCACGTTAGCTTCAAGCTATGTATAGCATCCGCAATGTCTATATATAATACAAAAGAAAAACATTATTACTTAATAAAATGTGACAATTAGTAAAAAGACGTTAAAAATATAATGTAACAAGTATTACCAATAGCGAGATCATCATCATTTAACACGTCGTGTACTTCGTCATAGTCATATATATGCAAGCTACTCTTTTTAGCCATTTTTTAGTGCATATCAATGCCTCCACAATCACAACGGACAAGTTTGAACGATAGTCGGTAATTACTCGACGACCGTTACTAAATGTGGATTCGGATGCTACAGTGGAAATTTGCATCCCCAAAATATCTATTAAAAAACAAATTAGTGTATAATACACGACATGAATTTATAAAATAAATATGAAAAATTGAAATAAAAAATGGTTGATACCTCTTTCCATTTGAGCAACGATCGGGAACCACACCATGTTGTTTTTCCACCATGTGAGGATATCATATCCTTGTTCAGGTCCGATTGGGTCCTCGTTTAAGTATCGTTGTAATTGACTTTCTGAAGAAGACGAGGGGACACTTCCCGGGGTCAGATAGCTTCCAAAGAATTCGTGTTCGACATCAAAATCAACAACTTCTTTAGGAGTTTCTTGTTGCGACGACGAGGCCGTGTTTGGACTTTCCAAGTATGTCTTGAAAAAATTGTCCAATTATATTCGATATCAACAACCTTTGCACGTGCCTTCGATTCTATCTCATCAACGGACCACTGATTATCTTTGTTCTTGGCTTTAAGCATTTGGGTAAAAACAATTTTCATAAACTTTGACTTCCATTGAGCATCTAACAATGTGGCAAAGAAGACATAATCACTTATCTTGTCGTAGTCACCCCAATATTTGTCATATTTTTCTTTCATCTCCGGTACCATAAACATAAAATCTGGTTTGGCTCCATGTTTTCTAAGATGTTGCTCTATGTCTAGGATCTCCCGGGTATACGTATGGATAACAGGCTTTGATGAACACGAATCTTTTTCGGTTTTCTTCTTAAACGTCTCAAGGAACTCCATCATCGTTTTGATCTTCTCAAAGTCTGAATGCGTCGGTATCCTTTCCACACTTTTCAGAAACATTGGATCTATCAAAAAGAAGAAAGAAAAAATAATCAAAACTCATATTACAAGCAAAACTCAGATTACAAAATAAGAAGAAACAAGCAAATATTAGATTACAAAATAAGTTCCACCTTGATGGCTATGTTCGCGAAACACTTCTTTCACATCGTATGTCGAGCTTAGGAATTCAAAGGTAGAGTTGCACCATGTTGGAGTTTGACCACACAAAAACCTTTGCGTTTCTACAGCCGCATCCTTCATGGCTTGTTTAAAGGTCTTGATCTATTGCGGGGAGGCTCTAATGTATTTAACCGCCTCTTGAATGCTTTTTACATGGTAAACTTCATGCTTTAACCCCATTTTCACAATTAGGTTTATGATATGGGCCATACACCTAATGTGAAAATGTTTTCCTTTCTCGTAAATGCTCGGAAGTTCATTAACAATTATGTTGATTGCCGCGTCGTTCGTCTTGGCATTGTCAACCGTCATCATCATGACATTCTTCATGCCCCACTCGTTTATGCAAATTAGCAACTCCCGAGCCATGTCTTCAGCTTTGTGAGTATCAAATTCTCTAAAGTTGACTACCCTTTTGTGCATGACAAAATCTTCATCATTGAAATGGGCCAGGACAACCATATAATTTATCTTTTGACACGAGGATGTCCATGTGTCGGTTGTCAAGTGGATGGCTGTTATGGAGTTGCTCAAATGTTTGTATAACTTCTGCCTCTCCATTAAATGGAATGACACAACATCACGAGAAATTTTATGCCTTGAAGGCAATTTCACCCTACCATTGAGGGCGTTTACAAATTCTATGAAGGCCTCGTTTTCAATGAATTTGAATGGTAGTTCCCCGATGGTGAAAAGCCCTATTAAGGCAAGTTGGATCCTCGTATCATCATGTTTCCATGTGTATACATGGCCCTCACCATTAGGAGCTTTTGTGAATGACAACTTTTGTTGCTTGTCATCATCATCATTCTGTTGGTTGTCCGGATTTAACTTGCGGCCATTAAAGTGCTTGTTTAATGAAGCTGTACCGTTCTGGTTTGCATCCACATCTAGTAATTTTAAACAATAGTTACATTCGGCCCACTTCCTTTCAATTCCATCTTCCTCTTTTATCCATTCTATCTCGAAGTAATCCCAAACAGGAGCTGTACAGTTTTCTCTACCCTCATCTCGTCTGATTGGTTAACCCGGTCCCTTAACGCTTTTTGAGTAATTTGTTTTTTCTTGGGTTTTGGTTGTGTTGGGTATTTTTTTGTGTTCGCTTTTTTGGTAGGGTTGGTTTTTTTGTTGGTTTTTTGGTTGTGTTTGTTTTGGTTGGGTTGCAAATTTTTGTTTCTTTGATGTTTGTTGTTCTTGTGGCTCCTCTTCCTCGTTTGATTCATCAGTTGGTATATCATGGCATGCCGGTGTCTCTTCTATATAATCTTCATCAGAATCGTCTCCATAACCCTATATTCTCAAAATAAAAAATATAATTAGTACATTGTTAAATGGTGCTGAAACAGAAAAAATATTCCGATTTGTTATGCTATATTGCGGGGCTTGTATCTCATTCAATTTTTAACCAAATCAAGAGTTTTTATAGTCTACAATTATCTACAAAACCTAAACTACATGTTGCAAAAAGAATCAGGTAAATAAAACTTAAATTGAGTGAGATATAAATGTTTTAAGCAAAAATCAGATTACAAAATAAGTGCTGAAACGTAAAAAAAATCCTGATTAGCTATGCTATCTTGCGGTGCTTGTATCTCATACAATTTTTAACCAAATCAAGCATTTTTATAGTCTAAAATTATCTACAAAACCTAAAATACATGTTGGAAAAAGAATAAGGTCAATACAACTTAAATTAAGTGAGATATAAACGTTTTAAGCAAAACTCAGATTACAAAATAAGTGCTGAAACGTAAAACAAAATCCTGATTAGTTATGCTATCTTGCGGTGCTTGTTTCTCATTCAAGTTTTAACCAAATAAAGAGTTTTTATAGTCTAAAATTATCTACAAAACCTAAACTACATGTTGGAAAAAGAATCAGGTCAATATACAACTTAAATTGAGTGATATAGAAACGTTTTAAGCAAAACTCAGATTATATAATAAGTGCTGAAACAGAAAAACAATTACTGATTTGCTATGCTATCTTGCGAGGCTTCTATCTCATTCAATATTTAAGCAAATCATGAGTTTTTATAGTCTAACATTATCTACAAAACCTAAACTACATGTTGGAAAAGAATCAGGTCAATACAACTTAAATTGAATGAGATATAAACGTTTTAAGCAAAACTCAGATTACCAAAAGAACAATAAGTGCTAAAACAGAAAAAAAATACAATTCTTACTTGGTTATCTAAGTCTTTTCCAATCCAATTAGCCGGATTACCACCTGGATTATTAGCATCATGATCATCCGAGTTTCGGTATCTTGATGATGGTACACTTGGTAACCCATTCAAATCCTACATTGTCAATATCCTACATTGTTAAATTGAACTAAAAACATACAATACAAATATATAATCTTACTTGATCTTCATGAGCATCCATATTTGAAATTATTGAAGGTGAATGTGGAGAAGATGATGATGGTCGTCAATTGAGGGTAGGGTTTAAGGGGGGTTTAAGGGGTTTTTTTTCTCGTGGTTTTATTTGGGTATGGATTAAGGGATGCTTTATTTGGGTACGGATTAAGGGATCAAATCGTGGCTTTATTTGGGATTCATATCATGGAGGAGATATTCGTGGGTGGCCATATCAGAAGATTAGACGGATGAATCATGTGGAACCCACCTCATGCGTTTTATTTTCTTTATTTGACGTTGTCTAGAGTGAGTTATAAAGATCAACGGTGAGGTGTCGATTTGTATTGAAAAGTATTATGTTGGGTTGATTCGGAAAACATTTATGTGATGTTTTGTAAATTGTTTGTGTTAGATAAGGTTAAAAACTTTATTGTAATTTAAAAAGAGGAATATATAAGGAACGAAGGGATTTGAAGTTGGCGTGTATTATCCACAACAATTTGGTACATCGGCTAAAAATTAAAAAGTAAAAACCATCCCACTCAATTTCACGTATCAATTATTTTATGTACTTATTTGATCATCAATAATTATCATGTAAAATATTTATAAAACTGACGGTAGATTTTAGATATTGTAAATGCATGTGTTGGATGGATTCCGTAATATGACAAAACGCGCTAATTTGAAATAGGTTGATATACATGTAGTATGGCAAGTAATGTTTTGATTGACTACTATACAACATAATTGAAAATCTTGCCGGTCCGGTTCCCAGTTTTGGGCCGGTTCCGTGGTCCGGTTCCATCGGGTTCCCTGTTCCGAAAATCCCAAAATATTGAGACCCGGTCCCGGCTCGATCGGTACTTTCGGTTCCCGGTTCCCGGGTCGGTTCCGGTTCGGTTCCCAGTTCCAACCAGTTCCCCGCTCCATATGCTCACCCCCAATCGTGCTATCCCACAAACCTGCCGAACTTAGCGGTGCTAACCCTTAACTTAGCGACTCTAACCCACTTAGCGGCGCTAACCCTTAACTTAGTGACTCTAACTGCATATTTTCCCAAAATTTCATTCCTTTAACATTGAACTTGGGCATTTCGGGATTAGGGCCTTACAACTCTCCCCAACTTAACGGGATTTCGTCCTAGAAATCCTTTCCTTACTCACCCCAGATCGCACTCTTAAACCTCAAACCAATCCATGATCATTAAAATTCTTACATACCCGAAATTTCAAAACTAGAAGGGCTCATCACCGACCGCTAGGTGCCTAATCTATGCCGACCCGCAAACTCCAGAATTCCTTACAAAGCCCCATGACTACCAAGCCTAACTTTCACTACCTTAGATGACACTCAAATGCATAACACCAAATAACTTATCACGTAACATCACCCATCGATTTACCAGCCTATAAGCACTATGTCGAAGAGTATATACACAACCAAGGTCCAAACACGTTGTACACCACCCATACACTGCCCATCGGGCTATTCCCGCACTATCATCATACATGGAATCACAGGTTCCCCATTCCGTTCAGCTTGTAATTGAACTGGCAGGCTTTTCCCTATTCCACCTTCTCAGGTTCTCCGCTCCGCCCAGCTCACGACTAGACTCACAGTCCTTCCCTAACTCACTCCTTTTAGGTTCTCTGCTCTGCCCAGCTTACTGCTGGACTCGCAGTCCTTCCTGATTCATTCTGTTTCCCCTAGTTGCATGAACAGATCAGGCGACCAAGAGAAACACCCTCGATCTAGCTATTCAGAGACCCAATGCCTAACCTAAACTTGACTAAAAACCTTACCTCTTAACAAAAGATCCAACTTTCCAATAATAACACTAAGGCCATCAACCTACTGGCGACACCACATCATTGACAAGAATCCAGCTCCGTCCCCAATCAATTCCAAGCAACCTAACACGCCTAAGAACATTCAACTGGAAACCTGATAAGCAGAACGAAACAACCAACTTCCCCAACTCAACAATCGAAACATCGTTGGACCGACCACACACATCGTTACCCGAACGATACATACGAGATAATGAGAGCACAACCAAGCTCGATCGGCTCAACCTCTGATGCAACCTCCTATTCAACACAGCAACTTCTAGACCTTACCACTGGCCTACGAGACCTCATCCTGATTTCTGCACCCTACAATCACCCTTAGATGACAACATGGGAGTCAACTCAACTCTTAGAACCAAACAGACGTTGACTAACCAACGATCCTCTAACAAAGACGGTGAAGCACACACTTATTTCTGTAGTGTACGGAAATGCGGCTCCCGGCTGACATTTCGTACCACGCTCGATCTGAACAAACTCCCACTCGCTCCGCAATGAATGCCAGAAAATCACACCCGCATAACAAACATCCATATGCTTACTCCACAATCACCTCCGCCAACCCTTCGTCATTCTAGCACAGACGACGAACCCTACCCACGACGATCCACTATGCGGAGATCCATCCATAACCTTCAATCCAACGAAAAGGAACAGCTACAATCCTTCGCCTTCTGACCCAACAGTTCTCCCCCACTTAGGGTTCGAACCACTATTGGCGAACTAAACGGCCACTACAACTCTAACGGAAAAACAACCCTCGACCCACTGCCACATTCACTCATGACAAACCCTATCTTCACATGCCTTCTCAAAAATAAATCTCGAACCAACTACCCGATTCCAAATCCACAACAAGGAGACCACAAAGCAGGAGAGCGAAAGCATAACTATGAAAAAATACCGGCAACATTCGAAGAGGTTCCACCTCTTCATCAAACATCCTGCTCACTCATCTCAGGCCCCACCCGGCCTCACAAACTCGACCCGAGCCCCGAATCATTTTCTCTTGGGTCAACCTTCCTCATTCTAAAATCACGCAAGGTACATGTTACAACACCTACAAGGCATATAACACACATGATTCCCTCGTCTACAGACTTCCTAAGTCCCTTGGGTCTCCCTTCGTTCTAGGTACGAATCCTGTGCTTCCAATAGTACATGTCTTTTACTACCTTCCACACCTATTCGTACTTGTCCCGAAACTCGTCCGGATTCCATAAGTCGCTTCACTTCTTTCTAATGGGCATTCATATATCATTCATACACCCTGCACCGAAGTTCCTAACACTCTTCCTAGTCAACCTAGGATTTCCACATCTCACTCGCACCGTAATAACTTCCGCTCGTACCATCAGGTCATCTCGTGAACGCGTAATTGTATGCTATAAGAACAGATAGACAGTCGAATAAATGTCCCTGCCTTAAAGTCATAACCAAACAATGAACAACCAATAAGGATGGTTCAAGTATTGTAAGGCTATCTGATCCTATCGCATACAATCCTAAAGCATTCCCTTAACTTCCTAATGCTACAAGCATTGCTCCAAAAGGCACAAACAAGGAACACATAACAAGCAGCACAAAGTAAGCAACAAACAAGGCAAGATGCATCCTTATGATCCATGCCAATTCTATCATGCAATTTTCTGAGTGGATCCTCAGCCTACTTCTAGCATACATCATATCATCAAAACATAATTGTTGGATTAAGTGTCTAAGCCATAACTAATCATTTTGTATTTACCTAATTAATAGTAGCAAAGTCCATTTGAGTTGCCCTCATAGTTGGAGGTTTGGTAGAAAGTCCAGGAGAGAGAAAGATTGATTTATTATATGATTAATAAATCAATAGAAATAAAATAAATAGTTTATTAATATATTAAAGTGATAATATATTAATTAGAAACTATATTAATTAATTAGAAATTAATCTGGAATTAATTGGAATTAATTTGGTGATTAATTTAATTAATTAAAGGTGTAGGGACTAAAATGGTAATTATTCAATAGTTGAGTAAGTGACATTTTTGGCAGGATAATAACCAGTAAAATTTATATATTAGATGTATATAATTGCGAAATTAATAAGTTAGGATAAATATGTTTTAATTGATAAGATAAAGGTTTATCTTATTTGAATTCAAAAAGGTTTATCTCTAAACACTTATCTGGTTATCTGCTGGAGGCTATAAATAGGGACCCTAGGGGACCTTATTTCTATGCCATTTTACACATCTCCTCTCTAGAATTTCGTGACCTATCCCTCTGGCTCCCTGGGTGTGATCTCATTTGAGGCAGGACAGTTGTGCTGCTCAACTTCAGGATTAAAACCAAAGGTTGGTTTTTCTGATTTATTTCTTTAGTAATTTTTCTTCTGGCCATTAGGAATTATTTATATGTTCAAAGTTAGAAAACATAGATCCAATTTAGGTTGCATGTGACAACGCCTAGTGATATTACATATTTTAGTCGTTGTTGAGCCCTATTCTTAGTGAAATTATATCATATATATCGTGGTATTCTCACTTTTCGTGACAGTACTTGTTTAGAAGAAAATAATGAAAACAGGGACCAAAAGTGTAACGCCAAGACATGTTTTATTATATAATTATAATAAAAGGGCAAAATGGTCATTTTACATTGGAAGGGTAAATTGGTCTTTTGGACAGAAAAGTATTTGGTTTGAAATAATATTTTGAGTTTTGGACTTAAAATGTTATAAAAACTGAATTTGGGTCGTTTTACCGAAAAAGGGTATTTTGGTCATTTGACCATGTGAAGGACCAATTATGTAAAAATAATGTTGCGTGTGGCAAAAATATAAGAAAAGAGAGTTTTATTGTGATAAAACTTGATTATTGTGGTAAAAGTTCAAGAAATGGAACTTAGGGACCAAATTACAATTTTTGGAAGTATAAATAGTTGGAAATTTCTCCCACATGTGCAGAATTTTGGGAGAGCTACGGGAGAATGCTTGGGAACGATTTTTCCAGAAATTTGAAGGGTTCTTGAAGAATTGAAGCTAGTAATTCGATTCTTGGCTTCAATGTGAAGAATTGAAAGCTTGAAAGGTAAGTATCTCAAGTTCTAGCTTGATTGTTTTAATGGATTATATAGAAACTGAAATTTGTAAATTTCAGTTATGATTATGTGGTTTAAATGGTTTAATGTTTCCATTAAGTCATGCTAGAAGGACTTAATCAAAGAATATGGAAGTAGGTTGCCATTTTTGATGAAATTGAGAATTTTGCCAAGAACCCTAAATCATGAATTTGTGTGATTAAGGTGTTTTTAATGGCTAAAAACTTGTTATTAGTCAAAGGTTTTGGTCCTAGAACAATCCCTAATCATTAAGTCGAGTATTAAGGGCTTAAAATGAGAAAAATGGGATTTTATAGCATAAAAATCGGGATTTTCTGGCCTGCTGTTCGTCGATCGCGACCCGACCCAAGGGTGGATCGCGACCCTACTATGCAGGCGCGGTGCGCCCTTGGCCTGGGCGCGATGCGCCTCCCAGGCAGGGGATCAAAAATGCTAACTTTCGTTTGGCTTGTCCGTTTTAGCTCAAATTTGGACCATAGGCTCGTTATGGTCTGAAAAGTTTGGGAAAATTTTTATATTGAGTTTCCGACCCCTCGGGGGCACTGTAGATCGATTCGAATGCCTCGATGAATAGTAAAATTCATAAAAAGTTAGTAAACGGAAAGTTTATTAACTAGGCATTATTTGTAATGATATTGTATTGAACTCTAGTGTATTAGAGTCAATGTAGATGATTATTAACCTATTATCATTTGGTAATAAATGGATAAATAGGTATGGGACAAAATGGTTGTGGTGCACGCAAAGGCAAGAAACAACCGAAACTGAAACGCAGCTAGCATCCAGGTGAGTAATCTCACTAATACCATATGTGATATATGATGATTGAGTTGTTACAGGTTGAAACTGATTGTGGGACGAAATTGATGGTTCAAAGATACGTTTGAAGAGACAAGACCAGATAAGCCGTGTGTTTGTAATAGACAAGAACGGAGCTATGAGTCAAACCTATATAGACAAGACCGGATAAGCCGTGAGTCATTGCGATGACAAGAACGGAGCCGTGAGTCTAGGCAACAGCGGGCTAACCCGTGAGCCAAGGCAACAGCGGGCTAACCCATGAGCCATAACTAATTCTGGATTTTATATCCAATGGGTGCGGCCTTCGGGCTATGACTCCGGTGTGGCCTTCGGGCTAAGATTTGGTGCGGCCTTCGGGCTATGACTCCGGTGCGGCCTTCGGGCTATGTCTCCGATGCGGCCTTCGGGCTATGATATTTGGTGCGGCCTTTTTGGCTATGATTTTGTTACAGGTACATGGTGCGGCCTTTTGGCTATGATATCGGGTTATTAAACCCAGCTGGTGCGGCCTGCGGGCTAGGAATTATATACTGATAATGTTTTGGTGCAGCTTATATAGGTATGACACAGGGTGCGGCTTATTTAGCCATGATATATGGTGCAGTCCATTGTGACTAAGAAATATCGGACAGAAATGGTTAGACATGATTATAGATGCAAATAACTAACGTGGCTTGTTAATTACAGGTCACTATGATTCAGCATGTAGGGCTACATAATAGGATGTGAAATCCTAGAGTATATATGGTCAGCCAGTAAGGCTAGGAGTTTGGATTCGAAATCTAGACAGTTATATGATTGTATTTTGATACATGTTATTTGCAGATTTGATTACTCACTGAGCTTTATAGCTCACGATATTTGTTATTGTCCTTGCAGGTTAGCATGATACTGATAGGGGACAAGATAGAGTCCGTGACTATGAAGTGGGACTCATAGATGCTGTCAGTAGCAGCCCGGCTTTAAAGGAGACATGGTATTTTATACTCTCCTTGATACGCTTGTACCCGTTTTTGTTAAAATATACCCCTTTGTTATGGTTTTATGTATTGAAACCTTTGTTTTAAAATGAATTTTTTAGGGGTGTTTTTGTTCTAAAAGTCAGGTGTTACAAGTTGGTATCAGAGCCGTGGTTTAAGTGAACTAGGTGTCTATAGAGTAGATTCCTGGACTTAAACCTGTAGACAGTAGACACGATGTACCGTTAGGTGTATATAAGTTGTTATTATACATATATAACCTAACTATTGCTGACTTCTAACGTATAAGAAGTATGAGCAGCGAATCGTATTTTGAGGAATTTAGGGCGTGCAGCTTTGAGAGGCGAACCAGCCCTTTCCCAAGGCTCCATCGAATGAGGGGCAAAGAGACAAGTAGTAGAAAATCCACATGACAAGCAACAGTAGTTGCTGTGGTCAGAGAAAGAAATTTGGGTGCTCACCCTGATTGATATCAAGGTGAAAGAAACGTAGCTGAGACTACAAGAAAAAGCAAAAAACGATTAGTGGACGCTTCAGGAGAAGTTACCACAGACTGGGTCTAACCTTAAAGGGAAGGGACCAGAACGAAAAGATGATGTATTGTAAGAAGTGCAGGAAAAGCACTCAGAACATTTTGGAGTTGAGACTCTATCGTTGACATGCTGAAATTGCAGAAAATGGGAGCATATTGCTCGAGTTTGTTGTATGGGACGGAAGTGGTTCCACCGTGGAACTATAGATCACTTCCTTATGAAATACTCACATGCTAAATGTGGAGTAACGGGTGATGAACCCAAGAAAGAAAGAAGAAATGAACGGTCAAAAAGGACCAATGGTATTATGAGCATTCCAGCAGATTGTGGAAGAAGCTCGTGAGGAGACTGATATGATCTCCGATATAATTGTTTTGAATATAACTCGTGTATGTTATATTTGATCCAGGAAGCTATGCTTTGGATCGGTGACACTGATGTCTTGTTGGAATATTTCATCAACGATTTTAGATGAAATTGTGGAAATAGCTATAGTAGATAGCAAATATGTTCAAGATATTGAACACCTGGAAGGTAGTCTGCCTAGGATTTACGGGACCATTCTTCCCTATAAATCTAGAGCCGATGCCTACCAAAGAATTTGAAGAAATTGTGTACATGAATTGGTTAGCAATGAATGATGCTAACATGAATTGAAGAAACAAGAACATTATGGTTCTTAAAACAGAAATGAAGCGGATGAAAATCCATGGTAAATGACCGTTGTTGAGAATACCGGTTATTTTCCTTTGCTTAAACTCGGAAAAGAGTTAGTAAAGGAATGATGTTGTAGTTGGCATACGTGGTTTGGGCCAAGCTAAATAAAGCGGTGATAGTAGTGTACTACTTTAAATAATTTCTCGGATGTTTCTTTTGAAAAGAACTTCCAAGATTTCTGCCAGATTGGCGAGAAGAGCTTATGATTAAGCTGGTCTTGGGAGCCGTTCCTGTTATCTAGGCTCTATATTGATTAGCCTCTGCAGAGATGGCAGAGTGGTAAAACAATTGGAAGAAATTGTTTTTGAATTGGGGTCTTATATGACCGAATGTGTCATCGTGTGGAGCCCTATCTTGTTTGAAAAGAAGAAATGTAAGTTAATGTGTATGTACATTGACTACGGAGAATATGATATTCTCGAGATCAGACTGAATATGAGGTACATTTGTACCAGATACTGGAGTTACTTCACTGAGTTAAGTGATATGTTAAATTCTCCAAGTATGAAAAACTTGGCTAAAAGAAGTTTCAATTCTTTGGGCATGATAATAGTGCCAAAGATGATAAAATAAATCCAGCGGAAATGATTATGTGATAAAACTGGAACCGCCTGAAGAATCGGACTGAAATTGTAGTTCCTTGGATTGGCGGTTTATTATAGGAGAGTTGTAGAAAACTGCTCCTCGATTGCTGGTTAGCTGACTAAAGTTGACCAAGAAAAGTGAAAAAGTTTGGATGGTAGAAAGACCACAAATATCTTTTCAAAGGTTGAAATAAACCTTGTGTGACGCTCCGGTGGTAGCATTATTGCTAAGCGGAGAAGATAAACTGGATTATAGAAATTGCATCCAGAGTTGACTTTGGATACATGATATTGCAGTAGCAATTATGACTTTGACATTGAAGCTTTGGAGACACTACTGATGTGGTGTAAAGCTTACTGTTTATACGGATCATATAAGTTTGAAATACTTAATTGATCAAAAAGAAGTTGAATATGAGATAACAAAGATAGATGGGTTACTTAAAGATTTCGGTCATGAAATCTTGTACCATCTCGGAAAGGCGGATGTGATTATAGATGCCTTGAATTAGAAAGAGTATCTTTTGAAAGATACAACCACATGCGTGAGTGTGGCGAATTGATTTCCTGAGTTGATTCAGGTAGCACAAGAAGAAGTGTGCAAGTCTGAAAATGTGAAAAGTGAATGAATGATTAGCTATTGAAAGAAGCTAGTTGGAAAATCATGGCGATTTAAAACCCTTGGTGGTTGTGTATGTGAGTTCCAAAGCAAAACGAGATATGAAAAATTTACCTTAAATGATGTATATTTGGGTAAATATGCAGAATGCCCGGGGCAATACCAAACTGTGTAGGATGATATAATCTATGTATTGGTGACCGGGGTTAAAGAAAGACATTGAAAGACATGTGAAAAGTGTTTGACTAGTGTGTAAATACAGTCAAATCATTAGAAACATACGGAAAATTTAACCGTTGTAGATCCCAAAGAAGAAATGGGACGAAAATATCATAGACTTTGTAATAAAGTCTTTGCAAATACCGCATGGGTATGACACCATATGGGTAATTGCAGATTGACTGATGAAATCAGTGTAGATTTATACTGACTAAGGAAGAAATTAAGATAGAAAAGTAGTGAAAAACTACATAGAAAGATAAATATGCCGACATGCGCTGCAGGTGTCGACTGTTTCGGGTTGAGACACTAGAATTAATTGCTGAATTTAGCATTAATTTCTAGAATTAATAGTTCAAAAGTACTGGTAAGTACTGCATAGGAATTGCAGAAATGATAGACGAGGCGAGAAAATGATGCAGACTCTAAAGATATGCTTGAAATTTGCATAACAGACCTTGGTGAAAGATGAGAAGATCGCCTATCCTTGGTAGAACCCGTAGATGATAATAGTTTTAGTACCAGCATTTAGATGACTCGTATAATGTATAGTATAGAATACCGTATTATCCTTCGATTTATAGGATTGAAGATGTGGAACAGCTGTTGACTAGATACTAGACGATGATACAAGTTAAAAAGAAGACTTGATAAATACGAAAAAAATTGAAAAATGGCTAAGAAGCAGTAACGGTAGTACATGAACCATAGAGTAAAACCGTTGCAATTCCAGATGAGGAATGTCGGGGTAATCAAAAGATCCCTTGGAAAGACTAAAAATCTGTTTGGGACAAAAAGAAGGTTAAGTCCTCATTTATTGGACCTTTCCATATGTTCCACAGAGTAAGAATTTTGGTGTACTGAACGAAGTTTTGTGATGAACTTCAAGATAATTGTAATGTTTTCTATGGGTCTCATGGTTCTGAGAACATAGATTGATAAATTCTAACGAATCCCTCATGTTGAAATGAGGAAGATAAGTGATTAAGGTGCCCGGGACAACCGGAGGAGTGATATGCGAGTGGTCATATAACCACGAGATAAGAAGACTAGTATGGTTAAGTGCTTAGGCAATACCATAGAGATCCCGAGATGATGCGGAAGACCGAAAACGAAACGAGAAAGAAATACCCTCGCTTGATAGTATGATTTCGGGGACGAAATCTTTTGAAGGAGGGGAGAATTTGTAACGCCAAGACATGTTTTATTATATAATTATAATAAAAGGGCAAAATGGTCATTTTACCTTGGAAGGGTAAATTGGTCTTTTGGACAGAAAAGTATTTGGTTTGAAATAATATTTTGAGTTTTGGACTTAAAATGTTATAAAAACTGAATTTGGGTCGTTTTACCGAAAAAGGGTATATTGGTCATTTGACCATGTGAAGGACCAATTATGTAAAAATAATGTTGCTTGTGGCAAAAATATAAGAAAAGAGAGTTTTATTGTGATAAAACTTGATTATTGTGGTAAAAGTTCAAGAAATGGAACTTAGGGACCAAATTGCAATTTCTGGAAGTATAAATAGTTGGAAATTTCTCCCACATGTGCAGAATTTTGGGAGAGCTACGGGAGAATGCTTGGGAACGATTTTTCCAGAAATTTGAAGGGTTCTTGAAGAATTGAAGCTAGTAATTCGATTCTTGGCTTCAAAGTGAAGAATTGAAAGCTTGAAAGGTAAGTATCTCAAGTTCTAGCTTGATTGTTTTAATGGATTATATAGAAACTGAAATTTGTAAATTTCAGTTATGATTATGTGGTTTAAATGGTTTAATGTTTCCATTAAGTCATGCTAGAAGGACTTAATCAAAGAATATGGAAGTAGGTTGCCATTTTTGATGAAATTGAGAATTTTGCCAAGAACCCTAAATCATGAATTTGTGTGATTAAGGTGTTTTTAATGGCTAAAAACTTGTTATTAGTCAAAGGTTTTGGTCCTAGAACAATCCCTAATCATTAAGTCGAGTATTAAGGGCTTAAAATGAGAAAAATGGGATTTTATAGCATAAAAATCGGGATTTTCTGGCCTGCTGTTCGTCGATCGCGACCCGACCCAAGGGTGGATCGCGACCCTACTATGCAGGCGCGGTGCGCCCTTGGCCTGGGCGCGATGCGCCTCCCAGGCAGGGGATCAAAAATGCTAACTTTCGTTTGGCTTGTCTGTTTTAGCTCAAATTTGGACCATAGGCTCGTTATGGTCTGAAAAGTTTGGGAAAATTTTTATATTGAGTTTCCGACCCCTCGGGGGCACTTTAGATCGATTCGAATGCCTCGATGAATAGTAAAATTCATAAAAAGTTAGTAAACGGAAAGTTTATTAACTAGGCATTATTTGTAATGATATTGTATTGAACTCTAGTGTATTAGAGTCAATGTAGATGATTATTAACCTATTATCATTTGGTAATAAATGGATAAATAGGTATGGGACAAAATGGTTGTGGTGCACGCAAAGGCAAGAAACAACCGAAACTGAAACGCAGCTAGCATCCAGGTGAGTAATCTCACTAATACCATATGTGATATATGATGATTGAGTTGTTACAGGTTGAAACTGATTGTGGGACGAAATTGATGGTTCAAAGATACGTTTGAAGAGACAAGACCAGATAAGCCGTGAGTCTATAATAGACAAGAACGGAGCTGTGAGTCAAACCTATATAGACAAGACCGGATAAGCCGTGAGTCATTGCGATGACAAGAACGGAGCCGTGAGTCTAGGCAACAGCGGGCTAACCCGTGAGCCAAGGCAACAGCGGGCTAACCCATGAGCCATAACTAATTCTGGATTTTATATCCAATGGGTGCGGCCTTCGGGCTATGACTCCGGTGCGGCCTTCGGGCTATGTCTCCGATGCGGCCTTCGGGCTAAGATTTGGTGCGGCCTTCGGGCTATGACTCCGGTGCGGCCTTCGGGCTATGTCTCCGATGCGGCCTTCGGGGTATGATATTTGGTGCGGCCTTTTTGGCTATGATTTTGCTACAGGTACATGGTGCGGCCTTTTGGCTATGATATCGGGTTATTAAACCCAGCTGGTGCGGCCTGCGGGCTAGGAATTATATACTGATAATGTTTTGGTGCAGCTTATATAGCTATGACACAGGGTGCGGCTTATTTAGCCATGATATATGGTGCAGTCCATTGTGACTAAGAAATATGGGACAGAAATGGTTAGACATGATTATAGATGCAAATAACTAACGTGGCTTGTTAATTACAGGTCACTATGATTCAGCCTGTAGGGCTACATAATAGGATGTGAAATCCTAGAGTATATATGGTCAGCCAGTAAGGCTAGGAGTTTGGATTCGAAATCCAGACAGTTATATGATTGTATTTTGATACATGTTATTTGCAGATTTGATTACTCACTGAGCTTTATAGCTCACGATATTTGTTACTGTCCCTGCAGGTTAGCATGATACTGATAGGGGACAAGATAGAGTCCGTGACTATGAAGTGGGACTCATAGATGCTGTCAGTAGCAGCCCGGCTTTAAAGGAGACATGGTATTTTATACTCTACTTGATACGCTTGTACCCGTTTTTGTTAAAATATACCCCTTTGTTATGGTTTTATGTATTGAAACCTTTGTTTTAAAATGAATTTTTTTTAGGGGTGTTTTTGTTCTAAAAGCCGGGTGTTACAAAAAGTGTGCAAATTGGAGGAAGTTTAAAGAAGAAGGCAACATCAGGAAATTACGCACGTGCGCCGCGGAAATCAAGAAGGCACGACGCGGATCTAAGGCGGTGGAATAAATTCAAATGTCGATAAAACGGGAGAAGATTAGTACGCGCGCCACGGAAACCATAATTGCTGCAGCGCGGCTTCGTAAAATTTGCAACTATAAATAGAGGTGTTTTCAGCCGAAAACCCGAGCAAAACCCTGGTGAATAATCGACCGTGAAGGCTCTTTGACTCCAAGAATTCGCTTCAGCAACTACCTTTTTGGTATTTCAGGTTTTTATGTTTAATTTCTTTTAGCTTAGTAATTAGCATTAGTGGCTATGGTCTTTGGGAGTGACAACCACTAACCTTGAGCATTTTAGTTTACTGTTTTTTAGTGTTGGTTACTGTATTGGATCATTGGAATTCGTTTTGGGTTTATAATAATCATTTGGTTACAAGTACTATTGGTTTTTCGGTGTTTGATGCTTGATATTGGATTGTGCTTGTTTGTTTGGTGTTTGGATGTTGTTTTGACCTTGATTGGACTAACTTCCCTTGCTGATTTCAGTAGCCAACTAGGTTATCTTTCTAGGTTTGAACTTTAGCCAGTGACTGTTCAGTTGGACCTTAGTTATTGGTTTAGTTTATGCCTGGTTTATGTTTGATTGTTTGCCTTTGTTTGCTTCTGAATTAGAGATGTACTTCTGATTTCAGTAAGTGACTAGGTTTGTTTGGAGTTTAGTTTAGGTTTATGTTTGGTTGGATTTGTTTCAGTTTATGTTTTCTGGGATTAGTAGTCAAAAGCTTAGGAACTAAGTCCTCTGACTATAGCGTGACACTATAGTTGGTAATCTATCACCTGACTTGACCACGTAACTCCAGCAGATCGACCCTGACTTCCACTGTGCTAAGTGAGTGTGTTAGGTTTTTCTTATTTTTGACCGCATGACGACCGCTGCGATGTCAAATTTTGGCGCCGTAGCCGGGGAGTTGTGAGCTTGAGAATAGGTGATCTGTAGGACTTAGTTTCTGATTTTTTATGTTTGATTTTAGTTTGCTGATTTTTGGTATGTGTACATCCTTATAATGGGTGATTACATGTACCCGGATCAATATTATGAGTATTATGAAAATCCGGCCGACACCTATTACGAGGATGATTACAACAATGGATCATTCGATGACAGTGGATGGCGGACCGAGGAGTCATCTCAACCTGAAAATCCTGCAATTTGGGCCCAATTATTGGAACTCATGGCTAGCACCTACCAAGTGCAGAAGGACCAGGCTGATGCTCTTGAAAGATTGCAAGTTTCATTAGATAAGTTAGAGGAAAGTTGGAAATGTTCACCACCCTCGCCAGAACCTGAGTCGAGTGATTTTTGTACCAATGATAATGTGTGTGAACCTGCATCACCTGAATATGTGAAGGAAGGGCATACACTTGGGGAAAGTCAATAGGCCATTGAGATGGTCGAAATGGTTGTTGAGGAAGAGGTTGTAGGTGACAATGCTACCTCTGACTCAGCAACCTTTGATGTTTTTAATGTTTTTGAAAGTATTAGTAATGTTGATCTGGTGATGTGTGAATCTATACCATCACCAGACAATTTGGTTGATGAGGATATTGTGGAGGGGGCTGTAAATGACAGTACAGATCCCAGCCCAACGATTCCTGACATTTTTGAAATTGCTAATGTTTTTAGGGAAGGGGGTGTAGATGATAATATTACCCCCGAGCCTGTAATTATTGAAAATTTTGAAAAAGTTGAAAGTAAGGATCTGGTGATGAGTGAATTTGTACCACCACCAGATAATGTTAGTCGCTCACTCTTGGCATCGATCCACCTATTGGACGATGATCAAGAAGATGATGCTGACGAATTGATTTTTTAAAATAATAAACATGATTTTATCACCACTCATGATCCGTTCATGAATGGAAAATTAGATGTAATCAATACCATCGATGAGGATATATGGAAGCATCCCAACATGTTGCCTTCCGATCCCATTCTGTTGGAAAATCTTTATTGGTACTGCAAGCCAAAATTTCAAATTGAAGATAGCACGCGAGACATTATCAAACGAGGTGAGAAACAACTACTGGGAGCAGCACTGGGCGCGCTTCATATCAAATCTGTGATCTTGAAGAAATATAGAAGGAAGGATCGAGCTTGGAGGTTCAAAGCTACCTCCAAGTATTCATGGGAGATGATCGGAAGACGGCAACCGGGCAGCAGCAGGAGAACAGGCAAGCCATTCCACCCAGGAAAGTTTGAGGAGCAGTGGGTCAACAAAGGGACGGTGGTGACTGAAAATCAGCGAAGGAAGATGGCATACGATCCACCGTAGCTGTAGCAGGAACAATACGTTTGGCTGAAGACGTTAAACTTAGCGCTAGTTGGGAGGCAACCCATCGTGTCATAGAATAGGTTTTGTATTTCTTAGAAGTAATTAGGAAAAATATCATCATTAATTGCTGGTACTAGTGGTCCAAGGCAAGTGTGGGGTTGTGTGAAGAATTTGGAAATTTTAATGACCGCGTCGCGGTTTGTTCATATGTGCGACGCGGGATCGTAAACCAACCCGATGCGCAAGGGTTGATTTGGTGACAAAAGGCGCCGTAGTTTGTGCATTTGCGCAACGCGGGAATCGATCGGTCGGAATTCTTCGATAAAAAGGTAAGCTGCGACACTATTCACACACACCACGCCTCGGAGCTCTGATCAACAAAAATTTCTCGTGTTTTTTCTTGCTCATTTCATTCCTACTACTACGGTACGTCATTCTAACTAGCTTTTACTTGTTAAAACTAGTGATTAGGTGGTTAATTTGGTTGATTTCTCCAAAAACTTCAAAACTTAGAAATCGCCAATGCTGACTCATAGGGTGTTTATTTTGCCAAATAGAGACCCTAGATGAGTTAGTCGGCACTTAGGCTACCTTGTGGTGTATTTGGATTGGGTTTAAACAGGTTAAAACTCGATTTGGGGTTCGATTTTGGAGACAGCCGCTCGCCGCGCCGCACCCTTGCTCTTGGGCCGCGCCGCGGTGCGGTGGGGAAGAAAAGGACTTAATTGCAAAATTTTTTCCTTTTTGTGCAGATGTCGTTCAGATTGGATCACGAGTTTCTTTAGTTTCCAGAGGGACCAGCCAGTTCTGTGGAGTACCGATCACAGAGAGACGCCCTCATCAGTCGTCAGGTTCTCGAGGCGACAGTCATCGATAGAGACATTCTACGAGATGCGGGGCTCTGGGGTGCGATAGAGCCGTTTTTGCATCGCACCTGGACCCATGGGGATGCTTCATTTACTTGCCGGGGCTGGGATAGGCTCATGGCCACCGAGGAGGACATTGTCTACACTGAGCTCCTCCTGGAGTTCGTTTCCACTGTCCAGTACGCACGGAGGTCGACAGACCCGCGTTCCAGGCTGATACGGTTCAGACTAGGAGGTGTGTAGAGGGAGTGCAACCTCCGGGTGTTCGGGAGGCGCACCGGTATATATACGGAGGCGGACTTACAGCACCGCCACTTCATACAGTTCATGGAGGCATGTATTCAGGGGCAGTCTGAGAGGGCTGCTAATACGGAGGTTTGGGCACCATTGTCCAACATTTTCTATGAGGCGGGGACCTCCAGGGAGAGCCATCTCCATGATCCACTCCACCGTCTCATGCACCGTATGGTCTCCACCTCCATCATGCAGCGGGAGGGGGGCGAGAAGGTGTCTGGTGAGCATATGACATTCCTCTGGGTTCTTCTCGACCCCTCCAGGTTCCTCCACCTCCCATTCGCCCTAGCCGTTGCTTTGTCCACCCGTGCTATGGGTGCGTCCGCCAACAGTCCATTGGCCCGTGGGTACTTCGTCACCTGCCTGGCCCGGTCATACCGGATACTCACCGCCCGCACTGTCGCTTCTTTGACCGCTTTACCTCCATCTTGCACTTCGGCGTGAGCATTGGAGAATATGGGGCTGATTGAGCAGCAGCGCCCGGGACAGTTTGTGAGGGTGGTGACCGAGGCACCCCAGGACCCCCAGCCAGCATACGCCCAGCCTGGCAGGAGACGCAGGAGGCAGCCCGCACCAGCAGACCCAGCACCACAACCACAGCAGCAGGAGGATCCATCAGCTATCCACCGATTGGAGACCAGGGTCGCCAGGATGGAGGACCAGTTAGAGTGGATCGGGGAGGTGCTTTTACAAATCGCATCGGCACAGGGCCAGCAAACCCGACCATTCCCAGCCAGAGCCCATGACTATGAGGCTAGACCTTCCAGGCCACCAGGTGGCACTTGATGTATTCTTTTTCTTTTTCATTTTTTGGGATATATGTACTGTATCTATGACACACTTTTATCTTTTGCTTGTTTATATTTTATTTGTTATGTTTGCATTTAATGTTTTTGTTGAGTCATGCATGTTATACCAAATAGGAAGGAGTTGTCTCAGACAAGTGTGGGGTCACAGTGTCCCCTCCACTTGTCTTGACCACCAGCGTGTTTACTATTGCGCTACAACTCCAGAATGCGAAATCAAAGACCCTTTTTGTTCGAATTTGTACCTGTGATACCGAGTACCAACCAAGCAATATACCGTCCAAAGGGGTAACTCTTTCTCCCTTGTTCTAAATAATTTTGTACAACGGGGACATTGTACGGGTTTAAGTGTGGGGTGTGGATGGTTGAAAGAGTATTTTTTGAAATTTTTGCAGAAATGACCGAATTTTCAAATTTTTAGCAACTTTTTCAAATTTTTAATAAATTGTAAGTTTTGAAACGAATGGTTTGTGATTATTTATAGCACTAATATCTTTCAAGAGATACTATGTAGTTGTTATCATGCTATTAGTTTAGTCAAACAAGTTGAGTTTTAGGAGTTAGACGATTAGAGTGTTTTAGGATTGGAATTTAGGAAGGAAATGTCAATCTGTGGCCTTTGTTGTTCGAGCCGGTAGGTCCGAAAAGGGTGGCCTCGAAGAGGCATTTATGCACCTTACCACCTAAGACCGTCTGGTTTGGGATGGTATTTTCGAAAGCTCGTTACACGGACAGCATCGAAAGTCATGGACAATTCCTTAATGTCCTTTAGAATCTAAATGAGTAAGTACACTTCATTGTGAACAGAAAATTTGTAATCAAGGGTTCTCTAGAAAGCCATGAATTCCAATGAACACTCTGATTAGGTTTTCATGAACTATTTCACTCTAACTCATAAGGCAATAAGCTTTGAAACTGAACACAGTCAAAAATTATTTGCGTCTTAGTTAGAATTTATTAAAAAAAACTCTCTTGCTTGGGGACAAGCAAGGCACAAGTGTGGGGTGTTTGACAACGCCTACTGATATTACATATTTTAGTCGTTGTTGAGCCCTATTCTTAGTGAAATTATATCATATATATCGTGGTATTCTCACTTTTCGTGTCAGTACTTGTTTGGAAGAAAATAATGAAAACAGAGACCAAAAGCGTGCAAATTGGAGGAAGTTTGAAGAAGAAGGCAACATCAGGAAATTACATACGCGCGCCGCAGAAATCAAGAAGGCGCGACGCGGATCTAAGGCGGTGGAATAAATTCAAATGCCGATAAAACGGGAGAAGATTAGTATGCGCGCCGCGGAAACCATAATTGAGCGGCGCGGCTTCGTAAAATTTGTAACTATAAATAGAGGTGTTTTCAGCCGAAAACCAGAGCAAAACCCTGGTGAAAAATCGACCGTGAAGGCTCTTTGACTCCAAGAATTTGTTGAGACCATTTGTGCTGAAGTGCTCAACTATCCGAAGTCTGTCTGCCCAAAGCCCCAAAGTAATAAATAAATAGAAGACCACGAAGTCTGAAGACTCCGAAGTGCTACGCATGGAGGATCCGAAGACTTCACAGCCTGTTCATCTGTCTTTTGTGTGCACTCGTATAGTACAATACGTGTTGCATGAATCTTCTATCCTATTGGCTAGTACACTGATAGGATATTCTCTTTAAAAGTTGTACTATTCGTATCACTGATTCAGTATAAATATCAGTGATACCTTGCCGTGTAGAGTGTGAGATTACGAGATAGTAAAAACCACAAACATAGAAAACCCTATTGTAAAACCATATCTTATAATCAAGCATTCGACACAAGTTATCCATTTCACATTGTTCATTCATCTTACTTATATTATCCTTGTGTGATTGATTGTGTTATTCGTATAATCTTTGTTTTAATTCGTCTATTAACTGATTTAAACACTCAACAACAAGTGGTATCAGAGCAAGTCAGCTCAAAAACCTGATAGTAGAGCTTGAAATTCATTGCCTCAGTTCTAGATCTGACTCGATTCTCAGATCTAGGTTTCCGCAACTGTTGCTGATCTCTGTTACTTGTTTTTACTGAAAAGATCCGGTTGAAAACTATCAAAATGACTGATTCGACAGCAACATATGACAATATGCTTAATTATGCTAACCTCATTGGTTCAGCAACGAAGGCCCCAATTCTAGTGACTTCTTACTATGATTACTAGGCTGGTCGAATGAAAGATTATCTTATAGGACTCGATAAAGACTTATGGAGGTCTGTGACTGACGGTCCACATACAGACATTGTTGGTCGATTCGTTGTCCCTGACGGAGAAGAAGCCGTTGTCCTCAATGCTGCTGACATGAAGAAGCTTGAAAACGATGAGAGGGCCATGCGTGAACTTTGAAGTGGCTTAGGTCCTGACGTAAGCCATCACATTGCTGATGCGAAATCTGCAAAAGAGATGTGAGACAATCTCGAACTCCGTTTTAGAGGAGATAAAATCCTTCATACCAGTAAAGTTCAAGAAATCCTTGCAGACTTTGGAAACTTTAAGCAAGAAGAAAATGAATCCTTGGAAGCCTGTTATGAACGTCTAAGCAACATGATTTACACCCTAGACAAGTATGGGGAAACAAGAAGTCAACAAGAGATAAATATCAAATTTCTTTACAGTCTTCGCAAGGAGTGGAGGCCAATCATGTTCATGGTAAAGTCCTATGAGAATATTGAGAAATACATGCTGGCTGCCCTATATAATCTGCTGAAATCACACGAACCTGATGTGGTGGGTCGAAGAAGTGAAATGGCTAGTTCTGGACCACTTGCCCTCGTTTCAAAAGAAGATGAAGGATCAAGTGATGAAGACATTGCTGCCTATATGGTAGATGATAATGGAGAGACTGTTGCTCTTTATACCGCCAACAATTGTAGATTCAAGAAACTCTTCTTCAAGAACAACTCTGGGAAGCCATTTGTGAAGAACTTCAACAAATCAAACTTTAACTCCAAACCCAAACCAGAAATATTCACCCCAAATGATGAAAACTTAAAATCTTCAACACCGAAGCCATCTAAAAAATAGACTTCGGAGTCATCCAAAGAAAAGACCGAAGAGAAAAAGGTTTCAGGTGAGTCTGGCTATGACTGCAAGTATTGCCATGGCAAGAATCATTTTACAAAAGATTGCATGCTTCGCATGCTAAACGAAAAGAAACCACAAGTAAAGGACGAAGCATACTACGCAAGAAAAATGGAGGAAGTTAGAGTGAGGACCAAAGATCTAGCTCTAATGGCTGCTGATGATCGACAAGGATCTTATCAGGTTTGGTCTTCGGATTTAGATGATGAGGAAGTGAGAAAGCCATCTCATAGTGCTTTCATGGCCTATGATGTCGGTAAGAGCTTTCTAAAGGACACTTCGGAGAAGTTTGGTGATGAAGAGAAGCTAGAGGTTGAAGCAACTACAGGTCTTGGTTTTGTGACTTCGGAGGCACATGCGATGTTTGCTGCTGGTACTCCGAAGACTTGGTTTGAAGACTCTTCCGATGACGATGAGGAGGTATGCTTGATGGCAAACGACACTCGCCTAACAATCCTAGAATAGGTATCAAAACTTCTTTCATCTTTTAAAATTCCTAGTTCTCAATCTACTCCAATTATAAATGAAATAACTCGTGATTGCTCTGTTATACATAAATTACTCGTTGATGCTAAAAATAGGGAAGTACTCACTGAGCAGGAGCTTCTAAGCTTGAGGGGGAGAGTAGAGAGCCTGAACCTAGCATTAGAAAAATCCAATCTTAGAATCTCTTTGTTAGAAGAAACTAGAGAAAAACTTTCAAACAACAATGATGTACTTTTGAGACAGCGAAACATATTTTGTGAAACTGCTAGACGACTGTATGCTCACATTACCCGTATTTATCATTCCGCTGATGTTGCAATGTGCAACATAGAAAACTGTTACCCTTCAATGAATTCAAGCTTAAGAATGTTGATAGTGTTACTTATGAATGTGAATCCATAGTCTCAGGATCCGAAGTGACTAACCCTTCGTACAAACATGGTTTAATCTTTGTTGAAAAACACTTAACTACGGAAAATTTGTTAACACTGCTGCCTCAAGAGATTCCAATCTTGAAACAGCATGTACCTCAATGTGAAAACAAATCTGATGTTGTGGTAGAAACTGTGTCTGAAAATGATTCTGAATCTGATTCGGATTTGGAGGAAGTTGATTGTTCAACCTTATCCTTGCATAAATCATCCTCTACATTCGCATCACCATCCGAAGACATCTCACAATTGTCTTCGAAGGATAAAGGCAAGACCAAAATTGATTGTGAAAATGAAAATTCAGACAACTTGGAAATTGTTAAAACTAAGACTCAAATTTCTAATGAATGTGAATCTTATGAAGATTATCTCAAAAACTCTTCCAAAAGACTAGTCCATGTTGCATGTGTTTATCCTAAGGTTTCTTATTTCAAAAACTCTATCTTTGTGAAACCTGGTGGTGCTCTTTTAGTTGACAATGATTTACAAAAGATGGTAGATAAGGATAACTCCACAGTCACTGAGGAAGGATTCTTCTCATCATCTAAAATGTTTGAAAATCAAGTAAATGAAAACATGGAAGTAAAAATCAACATAAGAAATCAGGAGTTGTATGGTCACAACATTTACAATCGTTTGTGTTATGAAAAGGAGAAAATACCAGAGAAATTGAAAAAATCTTTTGAATACTAAAAACAACAATCATGTTTATACTAACCGAAACTACAAACAAATTCAAGTTATGGAAAAACCCATAACTCCGAAGATGGATGTTTTTCAGTGAATGGAATCAAAAGAGAGTGTACCACATGCTGAATCTGCTGAAAATGAGGAATCAAAAATTAAATCTGAGATCTCTTATCCCTTAATGCTTTTCCCACGTTTTAAAGATAAGAACAAAACACAAATCGCTCCGAAGCCTGTGGTACACAACTTCAAAATTTTGCAAAAACCTCAATTTCAAAATCAGGCATCAACTTCCAAAACAAAAACTACTGTTGTAATTTCGAAACCAACAGTGACGATTTTAAAATCAAAACAAACCCAAAATCTTGCAAAAAGGAAAACACCCTTAAAAGTTTCAATACCTACAAATGCAGTCGCTTCAACTTCTGGAACAAAAATCACTGACTCAAATTTATCAGAAGTCAAAAATCAATTTTCCAAACCAACATTTGTCCCTACAAAACCAAACATTCCAAATCCCAAAGTTCAAAACTCAACGAAGAATTTTTTTTCAAAAGATTACAATTCGGTAGACACATTTCATCATTGGCTAGACAAAACTTGGATCTGTTTAAAGATAAAAATCTTTCATTAAACGATTTCAAATTGGAATATGAAGAGTACCTATATGCCTCTACATCATGCAGTCCAATGTCAAAGAAATGAACAATTGAATTTACAAAACAGAATTGGAAAAGAAATGATTTGAAAGAAAATCTTACCATTAAAACCAAGTCTTCAAAATCATCATCTTCTAAGTCTTCAAAATCAAAATCAATCAAACAAATATGGGTTCCGAAGTCTTGCACCTTGTTAGTCTCTTCGGACTCATCTGTTAAGTCAAAAAACCTCTCAGAATCATGTTCAAACTCTTCGGAATCATGCTCATCACATGAGGCTTCGGAGAATTTAATAAACTTAAATGCAAATGAAATTACCGAAGAGGCTGTAGAAAAATGGATTCAAGAATCATTTGCTTACCCTGAGGACCCAAGATTGATTGGGTACCAACTTCTTCTTGATTGATTGCAGGTTATGTCTAATGAGCGGTATGATTCAAAATGGTACATGGATAGTGGCTGCTCAAGACATATGACTGGGAAGAAGGAATATCTCAGGGACTATAGAACTTTGGATGATGCTGGAAACGTTCGCTTTGGTAATAATGAAACATGTCCAATTCGGGGATATGGCAAGATAACAAATGGCCAATTCACAATCAGCCGAGTGGCATTTGTTGAAGGATTGAAACATAATCTTGTGAGTATATCTCAATTGGTGGTTGGAACGGGCAATGCAGTTACATTCAACAACCAAGGGAGTGTAATCACCAAAGAAGCAACAAAAGAAGTCTTACTGAAATCAGAAAGGAAAGGATCCATGTTTCCCTTAAATCTAAAGCCAGTAACCGTCGGGCAATCCCTATGTCTTCTCTCTAAAGCTAACTCCGATGTTAGTTTGTTATAGCACCAAAGACTTGCCCATCTGAACTTCAAAGACTTAAACAAATTAGTGGCTATGGATCTAGTTTGAGGTATCCCAGCACTCAAATTTGATAATGATTCTCTTTGTTCTGCTTGTGAACATGGGAAGCAAACAAAACAAAGGCATCTGACATTGATCAATCCCAAAATCACCGAACCCCTTTCATTTCTCTACATGGATTTGTGTGAACCATCCGCAGTGGAGTCAATTGGAAAGAAGAAATATATTCTTGTGATAGTTGATGACTATTCAAGATTCACCTGGGTTTTATTCTTAAGAAACAAATCAGACGCTGCTGAAGAAATCATCAACTTCATAAAGAAAACGGAATTGATGCTCAATAAGAAAGTCTGAACTATACACAGTGACAATGGTTCGGAGTTCAAAAATCATACTTTGGATGGTTTCGCAAACTTGCCTATGTACTTCTAGGCTGAAGCAATTTCTATTGCATGCTTTACTCAAAACAGATCCTACATTCACAAACGATTTCACATCACACCTTACGAAGTGCTCAATCGAAGAAAACCAAATGTCAAATTTCTTCACATCTTCGGTTGTAGATGCTTTATCTTGAACTTAAAGGATCATTTGACTAAGTTCGACGATAAATCAGAAGAAGGAATCTTCCTTGGATACTCTCAAGACTCAAAAGCCTACAGAGTCATGAACAAGAGAACTCACAGAATTGAAGAAACCTTTAATCTAAGGTTTGATGACTATTACATCAAGAAGACCTTGCATCCATTTCCCATGTCATCGATCTTTCCAAAGCCTGCTGAAGATGCTGTTCCAATCACAACATTTGACACAGACTTTGCACTTTTGTTCGATCCACCTGTGAGAGCTATGGACTCCGAAGCTAGGGCACCAGATAATCATGAATCCGAGCTGTCCAACCTCACAGATGGACCTGATGACTCCTCTACAAGTAGTGTACAAAGACCATCATCTGTTGAGAGGGAGCCATCTAACCAAAGTATGGCAAATGCAAGTGTTGAGGGGGAGCCATCAAATCGAAGTGAAGGCTCAGCTGGTATAGAAGGGGAACCAAACAACAGTCCAAGGAGAGCTAACACTCCGATCTCATCCCCTCAATCAATCTCCAATATCATATCCCTGTATCCAACAGTCCAGGGGGAGCCAGAGATTGCTACTCCGAATTCAGCCACAACAATCGCTTCGGATAGAGCTACAACTTCCTCAACACCAACACATGTCAAGGGGGAGTACACTCTAAACTCAACTTCACAAATGCACACACCACAAACTAACACAAATTCAAATAATCACTTACTAATGGGTGATTTCCCTTCCACTTCGGGATATCCCTCAGACATCGATGACGTCGATGCTGAAGGACGTCCTGACTTTGATCCAAATTATCCTCCTTTGGATAAATGGAAGAGAAATCATCCTCCATCACTTGTCATCGGTAATGTTCATGATAAAGTATTGACTCGTGCACAACTTCATCAAAGACAAGTAGAACTTAACAAAACTTCAGAGTTGTGCATGTTCAATGTCTTTATTTCCAAGGTAGAACCTAAGAACGTTAAAGATGCATTTGATCACTCAGATTTGATTGAACCAATGCAGTTGGAATTAGAAGAATTTGAAAGAAACAAAGTTTGGAGGCTAATTCCAAAACCTGCAAATGCTTCAATTGTCGGTCTCAAATGGGTATACCGTAACAAACTAGACACCGAAGGCAATGTAGTTCGGAACAAGGCTAGCCTGGTCATCAAGGGTTATTGTCAACAGGAGGGGATTGATTATGAAGAAACTTTTGCTCCTGTTGCCAGACTCGAATCAGTTCGGATATTTTTAGCTTATGCTGCACACAAAAACTTTGATGTCTATCAAATGGATGTCAAATGTGCTTTTCTGAATGGTGATCTCGAAGAAACCGCTTTTGTTGAACAACCACCTGGCTTTGAAAGTAAAACTCATCCAAACCATTGCTATGTGCTAGACAAAGCAGTCTACGGTTTACAACAAGCACCAAGGGCTTGGTATGAGACATTGACTAAATTTTTGAAAGAATCAAACTTTAAACAGGGCTCAGTGGATCCAACACTTTTTAGAAGGAAAGTTGGATCTCACTTGATGTTAGTCCAAATTTATGTGGATGACATAATCTTTGGATCCACTGACCCTAATTTGTCAAAAGACTTTGAAAAACTGATGAAAAGCAAATTTCAAATGAGCATGATGGGAAAGATTAATTTCTTTCTTGGATTACAAATCAAACAATCTAAGGAAGGGATATTCATCAATCAACAGAAGTATACGAAGAGTTTGCTTGAACGCTTCAGAATGACTAACTGCTCAAAAGCAAAAGTTCCTTTGCCCGCAGGTACAAGGTTGAACCCATCATTAGACAAATCAAAGACTGACATACAGCAATACCGAAGTATGATTGGATCACTGCTCTATCTCACAGCCAGTCGCCCTGATGTCATGTATGCAGTCTGCAATTGTGCAAGATATCAGGCTGACCCAAGAGAACCTTATTTGGCTACGGTTAAGACCATATTCCGATATCTTCATGGCACTACTGCTTATGGTCTGTGGTATCCAGCAAACTCTGGCTTCTACATACAAGCTTATTCAGACTCCGATCTTGGTGGATGCTCTACTGATCGCAAAAGCACTTCGGGTGGTTGTCAATTCTTAGATGGAAAACTAATCAGCTGGCAATCCAAGAAGCAAACTTGTGTCTCTATCTCCACAGCAGAAGCAGAGTATGTAGCAGCTGCAGCATGTACCTCACAAATCATCTGGATCCAAAGTCAACTGAAAGATTATGCCATCAACATAAGAAAAATTCCTTTGTTCTGTAACTCTCAAAGTGCAATTCGTATATGCCACAATCCAGTTCAACATTCCAAGACGAATCATATAGCTCTTCGCTATCACTTCATCAAAAGTCATGTTGAGGAGGGGAATATTGAGGTGCACTTTGTTCACACTACAGAACAATTGGCAGACATCTTCACAAAGGCTGTGAATGAAGAAGCTTTTACAAGAATCGTTCGTGGACTTGGGATGATAGATGGATCCACTCTTCAATAAATCTTAGATTTGCTCATTCTTACCCCTCTCTTCAGTTCAAAATTTTGAAAATTCATAATACTCCGCAGTACTCTGAAGTAAAATAACACTTCGGAGCTCATCGGAGCAAAACAAGCAAAAACACTTGGAATTGCACCGCATCACTCCGAAGTAAAATATCACTTTGGACCTCTGCGGTCAAAATTATCCTTCAAAATAAACACTTCAAAGTTGAAAATCAATGACACATATTTTGACTTCGCCTGTTAGGAACAAAAATAAAAAGACTTCACATCAAAGAAAATCCATAAAGGTATTTGGGAATCGACTTGAAACATTGGTAAGGATACAGACTTCAAAGTGAGGTTAAGGCTATTTTACAATTTGAAGCCTTGTTTGATTCTAATATCTTTAACACAATGTCTATTCCTAATCACCCTTCGGAACTTGACTCGCTTCAACTTCAAATTAATCATGTAGCCTCAAAACTACACAGGATAACTCAAGTGCTCCGAAGTTTTCCTCCAAAATAGTACTAACATTGTCTGATATGAAAATCTAAATCTCTTTTCATTAGTGGTACAAAATTGAACTACAAGAAGATTTTCACCCACAAGGATCGTTTGAAACAAAAATAAAAGGCACCAAAGAAGGAAACAATATGGTGATGTTTTATGTCTTCGGATAAAGAAAATCCAAAATAGAAAAGATAAAACGGAAAATTGAAAAAGGATCAAAAAGATAAATAGAAAACAGTTGTCAAAAGAATCAAAGACAATCAAAGATAAAAAAAATAAACAAGGGAATGCAAAAGCAAGAAAAATCAGCATTCAAATGCTTATTCTTCTGTTTTAAATAACGATACAAGGAACTCCTATAACATAGTTGAGTACTTTGTAGAGAATATGAACATTTCAAGTAATATATCTTAAATGATAAAGTTGGAGTGGTGTACGAAACTCAAAGGCTTGTCATCAGAGTCTAGTATCCAAACACTTTAACTGATGAAAGGGAATAGATTTTTCAAAAGAATCTTCAAAACAATCCAATTTCTAAAACATTTATGATGCTCAATTCACGATTGAAAATTTCTTTATATTTCAAACGCAAAGGATGTTATCATTATTATATTTGAAAATTTTGAAGCACATAAGCTCAACTCAAAACATGTTTCCAAATGCGAAATCAAGTTAGTGATGGGGTGATTAGACTTATATATTGTTGACTGATATTGAATCAAGCAACCTTCAAAATGAAAAATGGACTTACAACATGATTCGGATGATTCTGAACATTAACTTGTCAAATCCTCTTTTCATAATATTCATGGGAGTTAAAGATAAACGTTATATTGCATCATTCAAAATCCACCGAAGTGAAAACAACACTCTTCGGAGTCAATTGTAACCTGATGTTTTCACTCTGATAAAGACTTACAACGGTTACAATTTTCTTCAAAGAACCGAAGTCAATTTATTACTGAATTGAATTTCACATTTATGATTATCTCAGAGACAAACATTGTTTTGAATTTAATAACCGTTGTTATCTGCTGTTATACAGCTGTCATTGAGATAATCATGGCCAATCCTAACAATAAGATCGTGTGAAAATGGCGGTTCAATTTCAAATAATGATGACTGACAGCCGTACGGTTACGTCTTGCAGAGAAAGTGGAACGGCTTGGTGCTGAAGTGTCACAATAATAGTGGACCAAATCCCATGCGCATTAAATGGCCTTGGGACCACGAATACTATATATACCTCACAACCCAACTGTTCATCTCTTTATGCGAACATTACTCTCAAATCTCCTCTGCAAAAATACTACCAAAAACCTAAGTTCATCCGTCTTCTTCAACTTTTCATCAATGGCTGAAGCATCATCCCACACAACTGAGGCAATCTCCATCCCCTTTCTCAAGAACCAGTCCTCCAATCTGGTCCTTCGCAACGATCTAAAGCTTTACCCTGAACCAATCGATGCTGTTGTCGAATGTTTGAAATGTTCAGTGTTAGGGTATGCTTTAACTTGCACTCCGTCTGTCCCTGCGACTCTGGTTTACAGGGCACACTACACTTCAAACATTCTATTTGACTCCAACAATCAAGTCAAATCTGTGTTCTATGAGGCTGTTGACGCTAAGGGAAAAATCAAGAAAGTTCAACTGACGAAGGAGAAGTTTGCTGAAGCTCTCCGTCTTCCGATCTACCACTCGAAAGAAATGGTGGTTCCCTCTGCCGACCAACTGGTCGCCATGTTCAATGAGATGGGGTATGAACCCTTGCTTGAAAAGATCAGCATGTTCAAGAAAAATCAGCTACCTAATCTTTGGAGGTACTTCTTCAGTATTTTCCTTAGATGTCTTTCAGGACGAACTTCAGGCTTGGACTCTGCAAGCGTTGCTTTCCAAGGCCTTCTCTACGGAATCTACTATGACGTCAAAGTAGATTTCGTATCGATTCTTTGGACTGATTTTTGCTCCCACATCAACCATAGCATGAAGGGGACAGAAATCGCAAATGCTAGATTCTGGGCGATTGTAGTCCACGCTCACTACCAACAATCAGGTTATGTTCCTGACCCTTCTCTCGCTGAGATGAAATTCACTCCAATCGCCATTCCCACCTTGGATGAAGACCCAGCAGTCTTCTGTGCCCAGATTCCAAAGGTCATGCTCTCCAAAGTTCCCACCGACTGCATTGAGGTAAATGCCTACAGGTCAACCCTTGTCATTCCATACCCTGTTAGGGAACTCACTCAAGAAGAAACCCACGTCACTACAAAGGCCCAAACCAGGGCCAAGGGCAAAAAGAAAGCTATTGGTGGACCTAGTGGTCCGAAGAAGGGAGAAAAGAAGAGGAAAGCTTCGGAGCAAGCTACTCCCAAGAAGAAACAACCGAAGAGATCCCGTAAACTCACTATCAGGGATGAGTCTTCGGATTCCAAGAAGCAAACCTCCTAAGCCATTCCAGAAGCCGAAGAGGAAGAACATCAATCCTCACCCACACATGAAACAAGACCACCAACTCCTCCACATACCAAAATGCCACCATCACCACCAAAAACAACCAGACCACCTACACCTTCTCATACAATTCCACCTCCTCCTCCTCCCACAACAGCACAACAAACTACAACAATACATACTACTTCATCTGAAGTACCACCACCTCCACCACCAAAATCATCATCTACCACTGTACCACCCATTTCTTCCGCTTCAGACACATTCCTCAACATTCCCTCATCTGGTTTAGATACATCATTACCTGATTATCCATTCCAAGATGATTTTGATTTTGAAACCTTTACTTTCACCAAGCCCCCATCCACGGAAGAAACCATGGCTGTCTTCCATATGGCACCAATTACCATCGAAGAGGCTGATGAAGAAGGTCTGGATGACACAGACTTTATCCTGGGAAAACAGTACAAAATCCTTAACCGCAAGTTGGATGCCCTGCTGCAGTCCAACACTGGCTTCGATCCCACGAAGAAACCCGAAGCTAGTATTGAGGACCTGATTGGTGAGGTTCAAAGATCCTTTACCACGAAGATGGAAGAACTGGTCAAAGCTTCGGAACAACGCATTAGAGAAACAAACAGAACTTCAAAGAGTGATTGAGGGAAAGCTCAAGTCTACTATTGAGCAAATTGATGAAAAGCACCGGCTCCTCAAGGAGCAAACCGACCAGAAAATGGAGGAACTGGTGAGGAAACTGGAGTTATCCAACTCCGAAGTGACCAAGGAGCTACATGATATTCGTAGCTCTACTGAGTCCTTCAACTCCCAATACCATACAGGGTTTGCTAAACACCTGTCTGATGCCCACAAACGTGTGGAAGAACTTACTGTGGAAATGTCATCTTCCGTAGTCACCACCTTTGCCAAAGAGCTCTGAACCACCAACCAGACCATCATCAATGACATGATCAATAAGTTGAAAGCTGCTCTTCAACCTATGATGAATGTCTCCTTGAAAATGGAGAGGTCTCAAGCTGAGCGAGGGAGACCCCAACAGATTGCTCAGGGTGAACACAATGTTCATCCTTTATAAGGGGGAGAATCAGAAGCCACAGGGTCTCAAGCTCTCGAGACTCCAACCTCCGAAGCTCAACAACCTACAACCACCGAACCTCAAACAACTTCTCAACCCACCATGCTGGGCAGACCACCCTTTATCCCACCAATTCCATCAAAGGCTGTCCCCATATTTGGAACCACAATGATAACCGAAGCGAGTGGTTCCAGTTCACAGTCTTTGAGAAAAGAAATCAGGATTGCTCCTCACATGGAGCAAGTCAATCGGGAAAGGGAAGAGGAGTACAAGAAGATCCTCGAAATAAACAGAATTGCCATTGACAACGTGACATGGACCGAGGATCTGATCAAGACCATTGGTTTTACTGACTTCCTTGTAAACAACAGGCTTCCACTCAAGAGCCTTGATACAAAGAACAGTAAAGATCTGCAACTCGATCTCCCGTACAATCCGAAGACCTTTGCCTTTCTGCAATTTGAGAGGCATGTTCCTAAGGAGAAGGAGAAGCCGACCGAGTTCAAGGTCAGGAAAATTGCATTCCATACAAAGTACATTCAAGCTCTGGCTTATGTATGGAGTGCAAAGAAGATAGTAAAAATAATGTCCATCAAGAAAGGAGAAGAGTATGTGGGTTTTCCAAACCTAAACTTTTTCGTGCTTCGGGGTACTGATGAAGAAGAGTCAAGGTTCACAATTGCTGACTTCCTAATTATGAATCCTTCGGACTTCATATCTCTTCTTGACATCCTCAAGTTCTCAGCCGGAAACGAGTGCAAAGACATGGGGGTCTTTGCAATGGCTAAAACTCACATCTCCTCCTTCTTCAGGAATTATCTTCAAAGAGTAGCCTGTTTCAATATTGTTGTGGCTGAACTCTTCGGACAATCCCTTGCACCCCCACCAACTACAATAGAAAATTTTGAAGACCTGAAGGCTGGGCAGATTGTTGATAAGCCCTGGGGTGTAGTTTTCAAAGGATTGTCCCATGACAATGAAACCATGGTGTTTAAGTTCTTTGATATTGACTTCATGGGTCGCTTCCCTACGGAGTCTATCAAACAAGTTCTTGCTTTGGTCAACAACTGCTTTGTGAACACCTGGCAAGAGAAGAAGAAATTGAGAGAACACCTCAACTGGTGGTTGACAGTGAGGTACACTTTAAAGCAGGCGTTCATAAAGCATCTCCGGCAACAAAGATAGGCTTCAGATGCACTTCACACAAAGGGGGAGATTGTTGAGACCATTTGTGCTGAAGTGCTCAACTATCCGAAGTCTGTCTGCCCAAAGCCTCGAAGTAATAAATAAATAGAAGACAACGAAGTCTGAAGACTCCGAAGTGCTACGCATGGAGGATCCGATGACTTCACAGCCTGTTCATCCGTCTTTTGTGTGCACGCGTATAGTACAATACGTGTTGCATGAATCTTCTATCCTATTGGCTAGTACACTGATAGGATATTCTCTGTAAAAGTTGTACTATTCGTATCACTGATTCAGTATAAATATCAGTGATACCTTGCCGTGTAGAGTGTGAGATTACGAGATAGTAAAAACCACAAACATAGAAAACCCTATTGTAAAACCATATCTTATAATCAAGCATTCGGCACAAGTTATCCATTTCACATTGTTCATTTATCTTACTTATATTATCCTTGTGTGATTGATTGTGTTATTGGTATAATCTTTGTTTTAATTCGTCTATCAACTGATTTCAACACCCAACAGAATTCGCTTCAGCAACTACCTTTTTGGTATTTCAGGTTTTTATGTTTAATTTCTTTTAGCTTAGTAATTAGCATTAGTGGCTATGGTCTTTGGGAGAGACAACCACTGACCTTGAGCATTTTAGTTTACTGTTCTTCAGTGTTGGTTACTGTATTGGATCATTGGAATTCGTTTTGGGTTTATAATAATCATTTGGTTACAAGTACTATTGGTTTTTCGGTGTTTGATGATTGATATTGGATTTTGCTTGTTTGTTTGGTGTTTGGATGTTGTTTTGACCTTGATTGGACTGATTTCCCTTGCTGATTTCAGTAGCCAACTAGGTTAGCTTTCTAGGTTTGAACTTTAGCCAGTGACTGTTCAGTTGGACCTTAGTTATTGGTTTAGTTTATGCCTGGTTTATGTTTGATTGTTTGCCTTTGTTTGCTTCTGAATTAGAGATGTACTTCTGATTTCAGTAAGTGACTAGGTTTGTTTGGAGTTTAGTTTAGGTTTATGTTTGGTTGGATTTGTTTCAGTTTATGTTTTCTGGTATTAGTAGTCAAAAGCTTAGGAACTAAGTCCTCTGACTATAGCGTGACACTATAGTTGGTAATCTATCACCTGACTTGACCACGTAACTCCTACGGATCGACCCTGACTTCCACTGTGCTAAGTGAGTGTGTTAGGTTTTTCTTATTTTTGACCGCATGACGACCGCTGCTATGTCAGCATGTGAACTTAGGGTTTTAGTTCATAGATTTGCAGAAAACCTTTCAATAATATCATGTGTATTTTAGGAATTAAACCACTTACTTGAGCTCCAGCCGATCGTATGCATCGCATCTCATCCCTTTAAAAACTCATTTATTCATTTAAAATCATAATTCAGGTATTTATATCATGTTTCAAATCCCAAGGAACAATAAAATAAGAACATGCAAGGGAATTTTCCACATGATACTCTATCTAACCCGTTTGAAATTTATTTAAATACAGTTTATTCCTTTGAAAATCATTTTAGAAAATTTTCAAATCCCTAATTTGAGTTTTTGGAATCACATTCCCGTTCATCCAAATCCTTGGAATCACATTCCTATTCATCCAAATCCTTCAAACCAAGGCTCTGATACCAACTAGTAACGTCCCAAATTCCGTAATAAAATTTTCGTTTTAAAAACGATTCAATTACATAAAGCAGGTTGGAAATTTAAAACCATTTAATTTGAACTTGAAAATTTAAAACATATAAAACCATACTTAACAAAATAGTTACAACATTATTGAGCGGAAGACTTGATTGCTAAAAAACTCAGATGCGATACAGTCGCGTCGTGCTCTAAGCTCAAGCTAGCAAATACCTGAAATACAACTAGGGTGAAAGAGTAAGCACAAAGCTTAGTGAGTCCCCCAAAATACCACACGATTCATCATATAAACACAATCATCATCCTTGGGTGCCCAGGTACGACCGGTCAAGCATTGTCCTTTATCATGCAGCGACCCTCGTGTTTTAACATCCTCGAGTGCCCAGGTACGACCAGTCATGCATCGTCCTTGATCATACAACATCTCTTGGATTTAACAACTCATTCTTTGATCTTTGGGTGCCCAGGTACGACCGCTTATGCATCGTCCTTGATCCTGTAGCAATCCTCGGATCGATCAACTCATTCTTTGACTCTCGAGCATGCCCCGATCCGTTGGCAAACATGTAAGGCACATACAAACACACTAATACACATAGTAGTTAAGCTACCTACGCATGTAACTTCACCCATAGTATAGTGAGAAAACTAAGCTAGATAGCACTCCACGCGAGCGTCCTCAGATCCTGATAATACAAACTTCCTAACAAGGATAAACTTCTCTTAGAACTTCCTAAACCCCAAACAGAATAAACTCCTAAGATAGGTATCCCAAACCCTCAAGTTTGACCAAAAGTCAAAGCGGTCAAAAAGTCAACAGTCAAAGTCAAAGTCAACGGTCAATAGCCAGTTAGCATCGCTATCTTCCAAAGATAGCGTAGCTAACTATGAACAGTCTCAAAATTTCATTAAGCTCTTAATCCATTCAGCCAGGGTGTCAAGTCCTTCCAGAACTTATCCAAAATGACTATTAACCAATAAAGATGCCACTTTTATGATTATACATGCCTAAAACTCAAAACCTAAGCCCAAAAGCTCAAACTAGCCAAACAACCATACAAGCAACCCAAGAGAGCTTGGCTCACTCTCTAATCTGACATAATGGCTCTCGAAATGCTACAAGACGCATAAAGGTCAGAACTTTACTACAAGTTCCAAAGACCAAGCCAAAAAGGGACCAAAAATCCATTTCCACCATCAAAAACACTAGATCAACCTTGCAAACATAAAAAGGAATAAACTTTATACTCACAGAGGTCTAGAAATGTAGATCTTGATTAATCAACCTTGGAGGATACCTTCTAGCAACACCATCCACCTTCCTTTCTTCAAGAATATTCCAAAATAAGGCTAAAATCACCAAACCACTCCAAGGAGGCTAGAGAGAAAAGAGAGACGTTTTTGGGAGATGAAATGTAGCAAATGGTGGGTACATTATGGTTTGGCAACCTTATACATGACCCATAACTCGAAATTTAGGGTTTTGGCCCAAACACAGAGGTTAGCGTCGCTAACCTTATGTTAGCGTCGCTAACTGGATATCGTGCCATCCCACAAACCTACCGAACTTAGCGGCGCTAACCCTTAACTTGGAGATTCTAACCCACTTAGCGGCGCTAACCCTTAACTTAGTGACTCTGACTGGATATTTCTCCAAAATCTCATTCAATTAACATTGAACTTGGGCACTCCAAGTGGGGGGGGGGGTGTTTGATAACGCGCTTTTGTATTGGTTTATTTACGCGTTATTTTACATGTTTTAGTTATTTTATTATTATAAAAGGACTAGATATGCTCACCTTTGTTGAAGGTTGCTTTGTATAGAAAAAAACTAAAATGTAGGGTTTAAAGTGGAAATTGGAACAAAGTTAGAGATGGAAACGAAGACATAAGGATTCAAAAAGATCGCGACGTGTAGGCTGAAGGACAACGACGCTAAGAGGAGATGATATCGTAATCTGATTTTCATTTGAATTTCAAATTAGCCAAAAATCGGGATAAGTCTATGATCGCGACGCGATATACTGATGTTGGTGACACGAATTGTGCGATTTTACAACTATAAATAGAGGTATTCAGACGGCATTCCACAACAATCCATTGAGAATTCTCTGGAGCTCAAGGCTCATCTTTATTATTTTACAATTAATATAGTTTGGTTAGAAACATTTGTTTTAGCTTTTTAGCTAAGTTATTAGGTTTTGTATCAATCCTCGGTGTTAAGGGTATGCTGCATTCAGGGATTTCTATGATCATTCAGGCTGAGTTTTAGATCATAGGAGACACATTAGACTCGTATAGTTTGTTGGTTAGTTTAGATCGTCGTTGGAACGATTGTTTGAGTTTTTTGGTATTTATAAATGAAGTTCTTTTCAATTTCATGATTATTTTGATCTTTTATTGCTTGATGCATCAGATCTGAGTTTGTTTGATTTTATATTTGAGTTTTTGTTTTGGTTTCAAGTGTTAGTGATTTTCCTGTTATAGAGTGACACTATAATTGAGTTTCCGTCGACACAGAGTGCCAACCACAGACTTCTTGGTTTGACCCTTACTTACCTTAGCTAATAGAGGAGTGATGTTTTATTATTTTTGACCGCATCAACTACTGCGCATGTCACCTTAGACAATGTTTTCACATAATCAAATAGCCGACACAACCATGAGATCCGAACATAATAAGAGACGTAATGTATGCATGAATCATATTACATAATATGATTTTGGAGGATGAAGAAAAAACGATATGTACATATGATCTAAACGAAATTTTACCATCCTATATGCTACTACCAATTGATTCGCTGCAATACCTAGCAAAAAGAATGTAAGTGTGTAACATAGACATGCATAATAACTTTCGTATGGATTTTGATAGAACACCTTACAATGTTCATCTATTAAATAATATGGAAGTGTCCGATGATGACGAAGATTAGAAGTTATGTTATTAGTTTTATTTTATTGTTATGTAATTTTCAATTTTTTAGTTTAACTTATTTTATTTTTAAACCTGTCATAAATGTTTTATTTTTAAATTATTTTTTGTTTTGTTTTATAGATAAATTATTTTTTTAAGAAAAAATAAGAGGAAGTCTTTTTTTAAGAAAAAACGTATGAAAGTTGCTAGACGCCAAGTGATGGTAACCAAAGCATCTAATTACTCCCGGATGGCTGATGCCTACTTCTGCCTTTATAACGATTCTCGCTGCAACAAAACTCCGCCAAATTTCGACTTTTACAAATGTCAACGACGGCGACTCTCAATTTGGGATCATCCATCCCCGTCCCAAGCGTCAAAGAACTCGTAGCACAGACTCTCGACGCCGTGCCGCAGCGCTACCTATGGAATGTCGACCGTGACTATCCTACTGCCCCCGCCTTCTCCGGCGACTCTTCACTTCAGGTGCCGGTTTTGGACATGGCCAGGCTCGTTGATCCTCAGTATCAAGAGTTAGAGCTTCAAAAGCTTCATGATGCATGCAAAAACTGGGGCATGTTTCAGGTCAACCATATTTTCAGTTTCAACCGATTTTGTCAAAATTTAAAAATGATTTGTTCGTGCAACTATTAACCTACCAGTAATTTTAATTTTGTAAAGTTTTATCGCACAGTCCTGTTAAATTTATGTTCGGTTAACCTATCGAAACAGTTTCAGTACAGTTAATTAACCATAAATATAAAACACCTATATCTCGATATATGTACATCAAATATTTATATAGTTAGGTATCAGTTAACTTCATGGTGATCTGATAATCTCTTACTTTACTTTTCAGTTAATAGGTCATGGAGTTTCAAATGAATCAATAAAAAACATGCATATAAAAACTCGAAATTTCTTTGATTTAACACCAGAGGAAAAAAAGCAATATGCACAAAAACCTGGCAGTCTAGAAGGTTATGGTCAAGCCTTTGTGATCTCTGAAGACCAAAAGCTGGAATGGTGTGACATGATCTTCCTCAAGGCCATTCCCAAAAATACAAGAAAATTAGAGTTTTGGCCTCACAATTTCAGGTACAAATGATCACTCTTGCTAAAAAATACTAGTTTTCAAGTTCAAAGCTAATATGTATTTGGTTCTACTATAGTACCATTAATCTTATTTATACGGTTGTTCCTCAATTCCGATCATCTTTTGCCCATTAATGTCACTTTCCAGCAAAAAAAGCAAACATTTTGACACATTTGCCCTTAGCATGACATTGTTAAAGGACAAACATCATGCACCAATGGGTCCCACAATCAACATGCACAACCATTTGCATAACATTGTTTTCTCGAGGGCAAATTAGTCAAGTAATTTTCATCAAACCATTGAGTAAAAAGTGGCTGGAATGTACGATAAGTCAATAATCTTTCAATAGTACAACACCCAAAAGATATCTAACTCGAGACTATGGGTCAAATAGATATATTTGAGTTAGGAACTTGAATGTACTTATCAACCACTTTAATGAATTGTTGTGTATGTAGAAAAATTGTTGTATATGGATCACTTCCCTTATACAAAAGTGTGAAGAATTCAAATCGACTTTGAACTTGAAACGTGGTCCATTATGTCTCAAAAGTCAAACGGCGTACAAAAGAGGGAATACAAATAAGAGCAAAATAGATATATATTTAACAAATTAGCTATTTTCTGTAATGATTAAATCATTATACTTTTTTTTGATCATTTAAATAAACATTTTGTAATATTATTTTTATGGGTTAAGTCCACTTAACCATAATAATAATAATAATAATAATAATAATAATAATAATAATAATAATAATAATAATAAAGCCAACTAATATTTACAATTATAAAAGTACATTGTGGCATATGAATTAGGGGCGCATTGGATACATACACGAATGATATGAGGAAGAGTGCGGCTTCAATAATTGGGTTCATAGCCATGGGTTTAGGGCTTGATGCTAAAACATTCTCCAAGGCTTTTGAAGGAGGAAACTATGACGTCAGGATGAATTGCTACCCTCCTTGTCCGGAGCCCGAGCGAGTTATTGGTATATCATCTCATGTTGACATATCCGCAATAACACTTTTGAGTGATTGTGATCAGATCCCCGGATTGCAAGTCCTAAAAGACGGCCAATGGGTGTTTATTCAACCTATAACTGATGCCATCGTTGTAAATATGGGCATCATAATGGAGGTAAATGCCACAAATAACAACCTAATTTCATTCAGTTGTGTATCATAGCATCATACTTTTATTTCCTTGTTTTACGACCTTCTACTTCATTTTTTTTCTTAGAGCAACTTTAAACCCCAATGCGAAGTGCATCTTCCTTCCAACCAAAGATATGTTGCACCAACAATTAGTGGGGATGAAACACCGAACCTGTCGTTACACATAAAATTTCCAAACATTTAATATAAAAATTACAATTAATTATATAGCATATATAGTTACAAATACATCGAAGAGGGCTTTTTAATTGAGTCGAATATTGAGTATGATAATAATTTCTAATTTGTTCTTCTATTTTAACAAGTTTTTATAACATTATTAGAAGTTAAATTAATAGTTACGTATTATAATTGTCATGTTTTTCTAAAACATGATTGTGGACTTGTGTTAATTATGTCGGAGATCATCTATACAAGCAGTCTATCTACCCCGGGTGAAGGTAAAACCGTCTACATCTAAACTTCTACCCTATTCCTACGGGATTTGGGTACTCTTGCTGAATGTTTCTATAAAATAACATAATAATTAATAAAATAATTCTTTTTTTAACTAAATATATATTAAAGAAATATTTATTAGTGAGTGGTTTGAATGGAAAAAAAAATAGCACTAGAATTGCACCATTTTGGTGCAAGTGCTCGACATGGGCTTAGGAGGACATTATACATTGAAAGATCTATCAAGTGAAAATTGGCTTATATTTGGATGACATTGTTGTAATTGGATAGATTTTCAAAATACGTTGTTGTAAAATGAATAAACAAAAACCGTCATTAAGGTTGGGAACTAAGCACTTCAAAAGGTTCCACAGGCTTCAACTTTGGAGTGGCCCGCCATTCTTTGAATAAAAAAAGGAATATATGAAAGAATGATGGTATAATAAACAAATCAATGGAAGTATGCTGCTATTTCTTGCTTTTTACCCTATTTATAAAGGTCTTGCGAGATTTGCAACAATTTACTCTTGGGGTTTGGTTATTGTAGGTGGTGAGCAATGGAATATACAAAGCTCCTTATCATAGAGCAGCGGTAAATAGACAGAAAGACAGGTTTTCGATTGCCACATTTTGCCATCCGGAAAAAATGTTTGATATTAAGCCAGCTAAACAACTCATAAATCCAGACTCATTGGCTTTGTATAAGTCGTTTACTAATGAAGAATATTTTCGAAGCTTCTTTGAACGTATCGAACTTAGTAATGATGGGGTTCCATTCATCGATACCTTGAAAATCTAAATTAATAGTTCTTGTAAGTCGGTCTTATTCCATAATCTCCCATGCTTGTTGCCATTCAGGATTTTGGAGTATCTTGATGCAGATTGATCCCAATTTTCAGCAGCAATCATTTAAATTCAGTATGAAACAAGTGAATTATGTGTGAAAAATATGCTTTCCACAAGGTGAATTTAGTGATTTTTTCTGAAAATTTGTGTGGTAATTGCTTACCTATGTTTTTTCTACACTTGTCTTTCTCTGTTTTGGGTACCAGTTTATTTCCATAATTCCATTCAGAAAATGTTTTGACCTATGCCCTATGGATTTGAACCTCCATCGTAAAAAGTCCACGAAATTTAATTTCCAATATTTCTTGGTTGCTAAAAATATTCAAATTAAGGCAAATCTTTTATATGCCGACAGCATGTGAACATCCTGGGTGATGGAAGAATCTTCTAGAAGGCGGCCCAACTGGGAGGTTCACAAGTCGAGTTTCTTTCATTGTTTCTGGACCCACAAAAATGCTGAGATGCGTTCAAGTCAGTTGTTACCTGAGACTGAGAGCAGGCACCTGACTTATTTTGGTGGCTGATTCTTGTTCTGATAGGTTTACACTTGTCACTTGTATCTTCAACAAACTCCTGCCACGTGTAAGATGTATATTTGGTAAACAGCAATCGGCACCTAGGAATTGGAAACCCCATACTACCGTGGTTGTTGAGACTCCAATCTTTGTATATTTCTACAAAGAGATATCATTCATAACCAAAACTTCATTGGGTGGTAAACAAATCGCCAAGATCCATAAACGTTTTAAAGGTTACATAAATACTTATTTATTTATTTAGCCTATAACTTTTGTATTTAATCATAAAATTTTGATAAAACCTTTTACTTATCTATAAAAGTAAAAATCAGAATTGATAATTTTTGTTTATGTATTTTGACAAAACATATTCAATGTTAACAAGCTCTTTTTAATGAATTGTTAGGAAATAGACCTAAATCTATCGCCTATTGTTCAGGAATAATAACGAGAATATAAATGCGGAAATATAAACACAAAGTAACGACACAGAGATTTACGTGGTTCGGTCCAAGATGACCTACGTCCATGGGCAGGAGAGAATATTCTTTATTCCAGAGCTAAATACAGGTGTTACATAGCGTACCTAGATTGCTAGTAAATTGGCCTCTTCTGACTACTGACTTCAGACTTGACAACTGACAAGCTACCAAAACCCTAATGACCAGCCTTTATATTTATAGGCATTACAAGAAACCCTAGCCGTAACCTAGCTGTTCACGGCCCACGCGACGCGGACACTTAATGGGCCGCGGCGCGCGTGTTTACAATTCATACGGGTTTTAATTCCCAATTCACTATTTAACAATCTCTACCTTGAATTGCGAATTCAACATAGCTCCACCTCGCTCTAGAAACCAAAAAACTTCCTATCGTCTCCTGCCAGCTTGCCCCGTAGGGACTTATCTCCTGCGAACATCAAAGAAGTTCAAGCATAGCTCGAAGTTCTCCTTGGGTAACGACTTCGTCAACATATCTGCCGGATTCACCTTGATGTCGATCTTCAAGATTGAGAACTTGTCTTCTTCAACTATGTCACGAATGAAATTTAACCGGATATCAATATGCTTTGTCTTTTCATGGTAAACCGGATTCCTTGCTAGACACAAAATGCTTTCACTATCACAGTTCAAGACAGGCTTCTCCACCTTCAACCCTAGACTCTCCACCAAACCATGTAGCCATATACACTCCTTTATACCTTCAGTCATTGACATGTATTCCGCTTCAGTTGTAGACAAGGGAACTGTAGATTGTAAAGTTGACTTCCAACAGACTACACATCCAAACAAAGTGAAAATATAACACGTGTGCGATCTCCTTTTCACGAAGTCACCACCATAGTCTGAGTCTGCATATCCCACCAAGTTACTATGAGTATTACCACCATAGACCAGACAAATATCCTTAGTCCCCTTCTAGTATCACAAGATCCACTTGACCGCTTCCCAGTAAGCTTTCCCAGGATTACTCATAAACCTACTAACCACACTAACTGCATGTGCTAAATCAGGCCTAGTACAGACCATAGCATACATAAGGCTTCCAACTGCACTTGAGTATGGAACTCTACTCATATAGTCTTTTTCCTCATCCGTAGTTGGTATAGTACTTCTGTTTAATTTAAAATACGCTGCCAAAGGAGTTCCAACTAGTTTTGACTGATCCATACTGAAAGACTGCAATACTTTCTCAATATATTTCTGCTGAGAAACATATACCAACCCCGCTTTCCTGTCTCTCTGAATCTCCATCCCCAATATCTTCTTTACTGCACCCAAATCCTTCATTTCAAACTCACTTGCCAAAAGCTTCTTCAAGTTATTAATTTCAGACATCTCCTTGGCTGCAATGAACATATCATCAACATATAGCAACAGATAAACAAAGGACCCATTGGACAACTGCTTCAAGTAGACACAATTATCAAACTGATTCCGAATGTAGCCATGTGAAGTCATAAACGAATCAAATCTCTTGTACCACTGTCTAGGAGACTGCTTCAAACCATAAAGAGACTTCTTCAACAGACACACATGATCCTTATTAGAACCCGGAAAACCCTCAGGCTGTGACATATATATCTTCTCCCCCAGGCTTCCATGAAGAAATGCAGTTTTGACATCGAGCTGCTCAAGCTCCAGATTAAACGCACTCACCATAGCTAAAAGAACCCGAATTGACTTGTGCTTCACGACTGGTGAGAAAACCTCGTGATAGTCGATTCCTTCCTTTTGAGAAAATCCCTTCGCCACTAACCATGCCTTGAACCTTGCGGGTTCAACCCCTGTAATTCCTTCCTTCTTCTTAAAGACCCATTTGCATCCAACCGGTTTGACTCCTTTTGGTAATGGAACAAGATCCCACGTTTCATTCTTCTCAAGAGATTGCATCTCTTCATTCATCGCCATCAACCAGCTTGATCCTTCTTTACTTGCCACCGCCTCTTTGTAGGACCGAGGCTCATCAGTACCAATGTTTTCACCAACAGCTAGTGTATATGCAACAGAACCAATATCACCATTAGTGACACATGTAGCATATCTAGCTGGAGTCTTCGTGTTCCTTTTCTCTCTTCTCCTTGCTATAGATTCATCCTCATTGTTCTCACCATCGGCCTCAGCATCACCAGACTGATCCTCATTGGGCTGTTCATGAGTTTCATCACGTCTATGCTGATCATCACCGACATGTTGTTCTTTATTTATCACCATTCTGACTGGAATTTGTGTGACAAACTCCACCTTCTGGTTGGCACCCTGATCTTTCCCTACATGACTTGTATCACCTCCTCTTTGGTTCACCATAGCAGATTCATTAAAGTTCACATCTCTGCTATTAATAAATTTTGGAGTTCTCCCTTCTTCTGTACACCACAGACAATAACCTTTCACTCCATGTGCATACCCTAGAAATATGCACTTCATTGCCCTCGCCTCAAGTTTACCATCATTAACATGAGTATAAGCCGGACAACCAAATATACGTAAACCAGAATAATCAGAGGGTTTTCCAGACCATACCTCTTGAGGAGTCTTAAAGTCGATTGCAGTTTATGGTGATCTGTTCACCAGATAGCAAGCAGTATTAACCGCTTTCGCCCAGAATTTCTTCGATAAATCAGCATATAACCGCATGCTTCTAGCACACGCTAACAGTGTTTGGTTCATCCGTTCCGCCACTCCGTTTTGTTGTGGTGTGTGCCGTATAGTGTGATGCCTCATTATACCTTCCGCCTTGCAGAAGTTGTCAAACAGGGCATTGTAGAACTCCAAACTATTATCAGTTCTGAGTGTCTTGACAGATTTTCCGGTCCGTTTTTCAATCATCGTCTTCCACTCCTTGAACTTCCCAAACACTTCGTCTTTAGTCTTCAGAAAATATATCCAAACCTTCCTTGAGTAGTCATCAATGAAAGTCACAAAGTATCGATGTCCTTTATGAGACTCGACCGGAGAGGGACCCCACAAATCTGAATGAATGTATTCCAGGATTTCCTTGCTTGTGTGTTTACCCGAACTAAACTTCACCCTGCGTTGCTTGCCTTTGACAGAAGCTTCACAAAACTTGAGTTTTCCCGTTAGCTCACCACCAAACAACCCCTGTTTACTCAGAATTGACATACCCTTCTCACTCATATGTCCCAACCTTCTATGCCACAACTCTGTCTTATCATTACTACTCTCTAAGGATTGAGAAATCGCCACTGTTCCCCTAACCGAATTTCCTTATAAGATAGGAACCCCACTCTTCTGCACCTTTCCTTTCATAACTACTAGAGAGCCCTTGGTGACCTTCACCCAGTCATCCTCACCAGAGTATTTCAACCCATTCTTTGCTAAAGTAGTAAGAGAAATTAAGTTCTTACGAAGATCCGGAACATACCAGCAATCAAGCTTTCTGACCATACCATCGTGCATCATAATCTGTATCGTACCGCTTCCTTTAACCTGAGCAACCCAATCATCACCCAACTTCACCGTTCCTTTCAAGTCTCTAAAAGATTCGAATCAGTCACGATGGAAAGTCATATGATAAGATGCCCCAGTATCCAAGACCCAAGCATCAACAAAACTATATATACAAACAGTCAACACATCGCCTATGTCTTCTTCTTCAGAACCATCCTGAACAATAGCCGCACTGCCATTGTTGCTATTTTCTCCCTTCCCCCTTTCAGCAATGGACAATTTCTCTTGAAGTGACCATTCTCCTTGCAGTTATAACACTTGACTTTTGCAGAAACTTTCAATTTCGAACGTGACTTACTCCGATTTCCACCATCTTTCTTATCCGATGTCCTTCCTCTGCCAACGAACAGACCTGAACCGGATGTCTCCTCATTCCCAGAAACTCTATGTTTGAGTTCCTTGGATAGCAGAGAATCCTTCACATCATTCACAGTAATTGTTGTTCTTCCATACAACATAGTATCAACAAAATTCTCATGTGAATTCGACAGTGAACATAACAAAATAAGGGCTTGATCCTCATCATCAACCTTTACTCCTACTCCTTGAAGATCTAGAATAATCCGGTTGAAAGAATCAAGATGGTCTTTTACTTGAGTACCTTCTGCCATCCGGAAATTGTACAACCGTTGCTTCTCATACAGCCTATTTGTCAAAGAACTGTTCTGATACGTATCACAGAGCTTCTTCCAAATACCGGCAGCAGTGGGTTAATCAACAACTTCCCTCAACACCTCATCCGTCAAGCTCAAAAGAATAGAACTATGTGCTTTCCCCTCGATCTCCTTCTTCACAGCATCTGTCGTGTCCTTTGCATATTCTCCTTCCACTGCAACTGCGCATCCTTGTTGAACCAGAAGAGCCTTCATCTTAACCTTCCACAAAGTGAAATCATTCGAGCCATTGAACTTCTCCAAATCGAACTTGTGAGATGACATCTTCAATCAACCGATCCTTGTAGTCTTTGATGAACTAGTAAATCCGAAACTGCTTACTGCTCGTCGTCGCCACGGCGCAGACTTCAACAAGGCGCGACGCGGGCTTGAACAGACGACGAGATCCTTCAACAGGCGTGACGCGGTTTTTCAATAGGCGTGACGCGGCGAAGCCGTAAACCCTAGATCTACTAGTGATTTCAAACAACCAGAACTACAACCAGATCTAAAACACGCAGACCTAAAACCGCAAATAACCATAGATCTATAACACTACAGATCTGAAACCGCGGCTCTGATACCACTTGTTAGGAAATAGACCTAAATCTATAGCCTATTGCCCAGGAATAATAACGAGAATATAAATGCGGAAATATAAACGTAAAGTAACGACACAGAGATTTACGTGGTTCGGTCCAAGATGACCTACGTGGTTCGGTCCAAGATGACCTACGTCCACGCGACGCGGACACTTAATGGGCCGTGGCGCGCGTGTTTACAATTCATACAGGTTTTAATTCTCAATTCACTATTTAACAAGATTCATATTCATTTTTCGTTGAAAAAAAAAAGAAAAGAAAGGGGATGTAAAGTGGGTGTTTTATCTAAAAGCAAGGAATGGCGCCTTAAGATCCCGTATCAGCGTGTCGCATCAAGAAATAAGCTGTAAGAGAAAGATGACCTGGTGTTGAATTTTGGAAGCAGTTTTATTTGGTGTAGTAGTGGAAGCAAGAGCTTGTTTAATTCCATGCAGTTGTTGTTTTTGGTACTCGGAATTTATTTCACTTTTCTCTAAATTCGCCTGCTTCAGTTGTTCTCTTAATTTTTCTACCTCCGCCTTTAACACCTCTTCCTTGGTAGACCTGCCTTTATTGGCTGCAAAACTATCATTCTCTTGTTTTTGTGATATATGTGTGTGTGCAGATGATGTTAAAAGTTTTTGAAAACTTCCATCTTTAATATCTAGTTGAATCCTTACCATTCAAAGTTGGCACTGAGGGAGATGCATTCTTTGCTGATGATCGAGGAGCCAGTTGACTTCTATGAGGCATCGGATTGGCCTTAATTGCAGACATGAGGTGACCTGTTTAAACACCACCAGCATGCATACATGGTTTAAATTAGCGTGGTTTACAGCTGCAACACTTTAAAGGCTCCTTAATCATGTTATACTAAGAACATGAGTGATTTCAAATAATTGATTTTACACAATTTTATTGCCATGGAACTCAAACCTAAATGATCTAATGAAGAAATCTCCTACCTGCAATTTGGGAACCAGCAAATTGATCTAATGGATGTTGATCAAGAAAAGTAAACAAAAAATTGAAAGCTAACACATGGTCTAAACAGTATCGCGTTATATGATTCACTCGGTGCTAATTTCTAATGCCAATCCGGCTCAAGGTTGAGTAAGATTATAAGTTAGAGTCCATGGAAATGAATGAAAAGTTTATTTCTATGTACCACAATGCACTGTTTTGCACAGAACAATCACAAATAGTGACCTAGCACTCAAACAGTGGTGCTGATGTCGAATGCACACAATTTCGTAATCCATCATTTGAATAATGGTACTTATGTGCTCACATACATATACCAGAATACCTTATTAGCATCATTAATATTTTTCAGAAATGACTTGAAGAATCGTAAACAAGATCCATTTAAACTTCTTGTATTGTTATAATCAAGTCCTAATATCAGCTGTCTAGAAATGTAATCACATTGCCTTGTAATGACTGCATAACGAATGAAATAGTTAAATACAAAGTTATTACGACTGAAACTGAATGCAGAAAATCGAACCTGCGAGAGCGAATCAATGGAATCTATAAGCGATGATGGATAATCATGTTCTTGATTGATCTAGGTGGGTTTGTGTGTGGAAGATCTGAAATTAGCAGTGAGATGTTGTAAGTTGTATAACTGACGAACTCGATCTAATTAATGGGTAGCTTAACTGGTTAATGATTTTTATAGACAAAAATCATCCTTTCCTTTCATTAGCAATCACTTAAATTTCTCATATTTATTTTTACTTATTCATCCATAACACATGTAAGCATTATTAAGCACTTAACATCATTACTAAATATACATATTTAAACATTAACACATATATGAACCATTCTATCATTTTCCATTAACTATTTAATAAATAACTTAATAACAATATTTCATTGGTCATTCTTACATACATTTTAATAATATCACAAAAGTTGATTGTCACACTTTATCTTATAGCAAGTTGTCCTGGCATAGTGTTTGCCACCAATATGTGTGCTCGCTATCAAGCCAATCCAATGGAATCCCATGCCCTCGCTATAAATAGTTTTTTTTTGCTATCTCAAGCACACACCTTCCATTGGTTTATGGTGTCCCAGTGAATCAAACTTTGATTTGGTCGGATTCACTGATACAGATTTGCAGGTTGTGCGATTGATCATAAGAGTACCTCAGGAGGTTGTCAACTACTGGGAAACCGTCTCATCAGCTGGTCTAGCAAGAAACAAGCAGTTGTAACTTGTTCAAACGCTTAGGCTGAGTATTATTCTGCTGGTAGATGTTGTGCTCAAGTCCTATGGATTTAGAACCAGCTGTTGGATTATGGTTTCAATCTCAAGAAGACTACCATCTACTATGACAAGACAAATGCCATTCTGATTTCTCAAAATGCGATTCAGCAGTCAAAAACACATCGACATACGTCATCATTTTATCAAGGGCATCTTTCAAAAAAAAGGTCAAGTTAGTCTATGTTCCCACTGATCAGCAACTGGCAGATATTTTCACCACGCCACTTGATGAGCAGAAAATGATGTTCCTTATCGGTGAAATGGGAATGATTTCACACTGAGATTTGTTATATGATGATGTTTATTCAAATAGTCATTTTAAATGAAAACAAACGTTTATTCATAATTTTTTTCTTTTTCTTATTACATTGTTAATGTTTGTAATACACCCAACAAGTTGGCACATCTCTGTCACACTCTTGATGGATTCACAACTTGTTCTTTCTAAAGTAGTGGTACTCATCCGACCGGACGAACTGCACCACAACAAGATTGTCCACCACATGAATGAAGCGAACTAATCGTCGTTGTACCATGCATTAATAATTTCTCCTTCCTTCAGCTCCGTAATTACATGTGGAGGGTATGGGCATATTTGAATCTACGAGATTTCTTCCTCTCGAGGAGCCCAATGCATCATTTGAGTGCCTCGTAGCGGATTTGGTATCTTTCATTAGACAAAAAAAACACCTCACAAGCATAATAAGAACCCAAGAAGCCTCCACTCCTGCCTTTAACTTCGATTCAATCTCCAACTCGAATGGTGATTTTCACTTTTAAATGTTGTGCAGAAGACCTTCTCGTCTCTTCCTTTTTATAAGAAAACCTTGCACTTCCTTCAAGACTGTTCTTATTTTAGTCAAAAAGGGATTTGTTAAAGCTGCTGATATGACGTCTCTGAAAATTGTCATTTCCAAGAAATCTTATTCAAACACTGTGCCAAGATTTGACGGAGGCCACTAAGGGTTTAGCACGCAACTGATGACTTTGTTATCCCTAAAAGCATGCTACAACATGTGTAGAATTTCTCTCTTCCCACTAACAAGACCAACTTTGGGATGTCATAGAGCCACTCACTCATGTTCTGTTTCTTAGCAAAGTGTATACACTGGCATGGATTGCCCGGTCTCCCTATTAAAATTCTTATCTGGGTCTGATTGTTGTTTTCTTCACTTTTATCTCAACCAGACCCTATCCCTAGAAGCATGCTATCGTATGCGAAGTCTCGTGTTCTACTGAAACACTAAGCACTAACCTTCCTCACTTACTGATCACAAGTATCAGTTTTAGTCAAAGTGATTGCACCCTCGTTGTCTATGAAAATTTAAAGGGATCCCTGATGTTGAGGACAACACCAAGATTACTAACGAAATCCTTCGAACATGTAGTCTCTTATACATCATTACTAGCTGATGTATATACTCAGACTCTCATATGGAGTTAGCAATCAATTTCATCTTTGTAACTTTTCCAAGTTACCACTCTTTATACATACTAAACACAACTCTTTGTTTTCTCATATGATTTAATAATGTCTTCAATCATCGTCTTTAATAAATTTGCCAACGATGTCCTAAAACCGACTTACTATGCTCCAAGCATACAAGTTATCAGGATAAGTACATGGCATGGAACTCATGATCGATCCTATTGCAGAAAACTCATAGGACTCGACTCAATCTACCCAGTTCTTCTCTAGTACTAGAACATTGATTTTCAATCAATTATATGCCATGGGCGGAAACCCTTTTCATTGGAGTCATGCATCTCGAATTTCTTCGAGATCATATTTTAGTATGTATTTCGGCTAAGTCCTTTTAGGACGTTTTCCATCTATCTCTATAGATTCTTATACCACGTATGTATATTGCATCTCCCAAGCGAAACATTTATTAAAGACAAGTCATTAGTCTTAGTAACAATGAGAAATCGTTTCCTACAAGTAACATGTCATCGACATACAACACTAGGAAGACTACAATAATACTCCCACTAGCTTCGACATAAATATGATCTTATCTATGCTTCTTGAAATTCCAAACCCTTTGGCATTTTCTTGAATGCAAAGATTCCAGTTGCAAGGTGCTTGTTTGATTCCTTGTATGAATCTCTCAAGCTTTGCACACTCTATTTGGATATTTGGCATGTTCAGTACCCTCTGGTTGTGCCATTAAGGAAAGTGGTCTTAACATCCATTTGCTATATCTGTGGCACAACCCATTTGTTTTCCATTAAGGAAAGTGGTCTTAACATCCATTTGCCATATCTGTGGCAAATAATATCCCGAAAGACGTATTCTCAGCTACTGGTGAGAAGGTTTCCTCATAATCAATTTCTTGAGTCTGAGTATAACCATTCACATCCATTCAAGCTTCAAATGTGTGTCCATTCCTATCCATGTTGGTCTTCTTCTTGAAGATCCACTTACTCCCACTAGTTTTAAGGCTAGGTGTGAGATTAACCAAATTCTCAACTTGGTTTTTCAATCATGGAGTGAATCTCGCTTTTCATGACCGTTTCATTTGGCAGCAACTAGGCCCACCATTGCTTCCATGTAGTTGGATAACTCATCCTCACCTTCAGTAATATGGAAACCATAAAACTCATGAGGGTGACTAACTCTACTAGACTTGCAAAGAGGTGTAGGTATGTCAATTTCCTCAACATGAGTTGTAAGTCCCAATCTAACACTAGATCTAAATGGTATCAATCAAACACTCAATGGTGCGGAAACCCAATGAGTGAATCGAATCAAAACAATAAGAACAAGGAGATTATCAATCTTCAATGCACACCTTTTGATTAATCAAGGTCAAGTACATAAGATCCTATGATTGCTTGAACAAGGAATATTCTCTCTAGGCACAAGTTCCAAAACAACCAACACTGACAATGACGGCTACACATATCCTTTATACCCTACGCATGATAAAACCCTAAGCCCATCGGTTAAAAGCCCAGCGAAAACTCCTTAGACCAACCCACCGAATTGGTTTTCGGTCATGCTTACCGAAATCAAGAGGGTTTTCGGTCCAGACCGAAAACTCAGTACAACCCATATTTTCTACATTAAAGCCCATTAAATGCAAAGATTAAACCAACTAAAATATGTCCTAACAATCTCCCCATTGGTTTAATGCTTTCATTTTTCTTCAAGCTTTATCTGGATTGAGGCCTTCGGCTGTACACTGCAGATAAATCTAACAATCTCCCCCTTCATGAGTGACAGGTGTAGACGTTAATAGTCTTCAGCACGTTGCAGAGACAACTTCTTCTTCGGATTGGATTGTCTTCAAGTATAGCTTTGAATGTGCCTTGGGTGTACATGCTTTAAAATAGGTCTTGAAATCACGATATCTAGCTTTTGATTTGACTTTGAATGGAACTGGAGTCTGAATCTTCACATCTTCACTTCTGATCACGTAAGGTGTAAACGTAGCAACGAGACTGATTGAGAAGGAATTCAACACAGCTTGTCACATAGAGTTATGCTTCACCTTGTCTTCTAGGATAAGATGTCTGTGTTGAAACTCTTGAACTTCACTTTTAGTGGCATTTCTAAATACGAACGATGACCGCAAATCCTGTGGGTCATGGAGTTATAAAACTCTCACCACAGTTGTTCAAGGACCCAGCCTTAGCTCGGGAAGAGACTTCTCGCAGTATTTATGTGAACTCAGAGGAACGCACTGCGATTATTTCAGTATCAGAAAACTACTCGTGACCGTTTTGATTTTGTCCCCTACATATCCTTGATCAAAGACCTCAATGCAGTTAACAAGTCAACAAGTTGACTTAGCTCTTGGCGAGCCGTTCAATGGTATCCAAACTCTGCGGAGTGTACCATCCTAGTGCTAATTTTGGTTCCGGTGAAGTTGTCGGGGTCTCACAGCTATTTTGGTAATCAACAGCGATCACTGACCCAGAGTTTCGATGTTTCATCAATGCGAGATAAGATCACATTGAATCACGAACATCTTAATTAAAAGAAAAATAGGTCAAGAGTGGTATGAGCGTGTAATATATCTTGGTTACTAGATATACCCATCGGCTAGACTTTCAAATCGGCATTAATATATGGTTTATTAGACTCAATCATCCAAATATTGAATTAGAAGTTTTGAATATAAGAATGGTTGTTGATGCCTCACATCTACTACTGGTGTTGTAGTAGAGATCACTGGCATAGAGTTTCGAAGTATCATCACCACTTGGTTTTAAATGATGAGTCGTTTAATTCTTGCAACAGAAAGATAGAGGTGGTTGAGAATAGATTGGTGCGTGTGATAGACTACGGTACGCAATCTAACCATCGGTATAGAATTTGTAACTCTCGACTCTGAGTGGCTTTACTCAAAGTGTCTAGAAGTTCGTGTTGCAGAAATAACTTTAGGTTGGTTTGAGAGAAGAGTTGTTAGTGCCTCAAACTCATTGTGGAGTACCAATGAGAATCATCAGCACATGTTGTTTTGTCTCTGCAGTGAGTGGTTTTATTTAATGCATCATCGACATATAAGGAATGTCTTAGTGATTCATGGTGATAGTGAAACACATCGTTGACATGAGATTTTGATCTGTATTCCTGATTGGTATGGATCAGGAACATTGACGATCGTGCAATTGCGTAAATAACAAAATGTATTTGGATTTTTGATTTTTGAAAAATAAAGACATAAAAATAAGACATATTTTTGGATTTTTGAATTTTGTAATTTTTTTTGTTGTTTTTAATTCTCCCCCTAAATTTGTGCATAGAGGAGAAAGACCGAAAATGAACAAATTTAACTAACAAGAAAAGTTTACAAAATTTACAAAAATTTAATTTTCAGTCATCAAAGCGAAGTTTAGAATTTCAACATACCGTGAAATATGATCCCCACGTGATCTTTCTCTTCTTCCCTCCCGCAACGGACACATACTATCCATAAATGATTTGAATGTTGTGCAGTTGAGAGATGTCTCCTGTCATGTGCCTGGAATAACTACTATCAACAAATCAGGGTCTAATGATATTCCTCCATAGCTGATGTAACAGCCCAAGTCCGCACGTACCAGATATTGTCCGCTTTGGCTACTCGGACGAAAACTTCCCAGGGGGTCACCCATCATGGAATTTCTCTCACCCGGGCACACTTAACTACAGAGTTCTTATGGGTTCTGCCGCCCTCACGGCTTTAAAACGCGTCTGGTAGGGGAGGTATCCACATCCTTTATAAGGTATGTTTCGTTCCCATCCCCAACCGATGTGGGATCCGGGTGCGCTAACCCTTCTCCTCCCTCATCAGGGATTCGACGTCCTCGTCGAACACCATCAATCCGTGCCCCAGCTCTGATACCAATTTGTAACACATACACGAAATCAGTGTGTGTGTTTTAGGTCTTGCTCATATCTAACCCGTTTTCCCTATCGCCCTTATCTCTCTCTTACCAGATTTCTCTTTGTCTCTTACCGGATTTCGAATTGCACACATATGTGTGTGACGTGTTCTTGATACACTTGCTTTTTCCCTTTCCGATTCTGACTTACGGGACCAAAGAAGAAGGAACGAGGCCTACAGGAATAATGGAAACCAACAGCTGGTGTTTTACCCTGGTTTTCAAATTGCACACATATTTTAGTTGGTTTAGTCTTTGCATTTAAGCCCATTAAATTCAAAGACTAAACCAACTAAAATATGTCCTAACATGAGTCTTATCCTCTGGTTGATTTCTAGTGTTTAACTAAAGTTTCTTCATTGGTTGACTCTTGAATCGTTTCAAGATCAAACTAACTCCCACTTACTTCTTTGGACATGAGCTCTTTCTTAAGAAAGACTCTCCTTTAAGATACAAACACTTTGTTCTCGAACTTCCTTTGACTTAATAGTCAAGGTGTCATGCTCATCACAAGCTACTGTGTGATGCCATGCTTTGGTAGAACATGGAGCAGACACTCAGTCAGATATGGTTTGCCAACAAAACTAAGAACCATTCTCTAATTTCAAATCCATATCACATAGTCAAGGCCAGTCAGCCTTACCATATTGAACAGGTGCTTTATGAGATTATCAGAAATGGGTGAAGGATGAGAAGGAGTAGAATTGAAACTTGACATCTATAAAGGAAACATAATTTATTAGTTTAATTGATCCTTTTAAATAATTACCCAATATGTTATTTAATAAGGCTAGGATCCAAAATACCCCAACTATGGTGTGAAGAGGGATGCCGTAAGCACAACATATTGGTCATTAAGGTAGATAAACACTTATCAATTTCATCTAATGAAAATCCTAGATCTGTTGAGATTCATTGAACTTTTCAATGGCATGTTTAATCTCGTATGTGCTCCACTTTTTGTGACTGGGATGCCGAGGATCACAAACTGGATGTGAATAACCATGCAAATTAGCTTGGTACCCTCAGGTTAATTATCATCTCTAATTGATGTGCCAATAAACCACACACGCTCCATCAACAATGATAACACCCGGGAAACCCATTGCAACTCTTTAGGATCCCCTATTGGTGTGCCGGTAAACCACACACGCTCCACCAATGTTTCATAAAGGGCAATGTGTAATTTCATGGATTAGCACCAATTCACTTTTTTCCTAAAGTAACTAGATTTGGGTTTTATTAAGCTGTTCCAGTACTTTGAATAATATCATTATACTTTTAATGAGATTAAGTTGGTCCTATCAAACACGTTCGGCTAACGACCCTCCACTGATCAGGCGAGCGGTGGGTGAGAGTGGACACACATTAGACTGCTATTTTATAGGCAGTCTCCTTATACCCACTTTATAGATCAGCTTCGTGAATGAAGCCTACTATTGATTTGACTAACCATTTAAATCTTATACATATAATATTAACATTTAATTATAATATTTATAAGATGAATTTTAAACCTTTTAAAATGTTTTTGGTTTATCTTTTAATTTGTTGGAATTTAAACTATTAAATTTAAAATTAAATTAAACCTTTAAAATCGATTTAATTATCCTTTAATTAACCAATTAATTAAATTAATTAAATTTTGATATTTTAAACCTTTTAAAATATTTTAGGATTTATCTTTTAGTTTTTTCAAAATTTAAGGCTATTAAATTTAAATTAAATTAAAACCTTAATTATCTTTTAATTAAACAATTAATTAAATTAATTAAATTAAGATAAGTATCACAAATTAATCAAATTAATTTAAACCTACCTTAAACCCCCTAAAATCGAAAATTAGCAATCAAAGGGTTTAAGGTTATCCATTTAATTAAATAATTAAAGTTACCAAAAATAGAAAACCTTCTAAAACCCTAATAGGCCAAAATTGCAAATAATGGGGGAGGGGTTAGGGTTTCTAAAACCCTAACCCTAAAAATCGAAAATCATTATATTAGGGTTTAGAAGCTTTTAAACCCTAATTTTTAGGAAAACAATTATACCTATTCAACAAGAAAACAGCCAAAAGCTCTGATACCACTGAAGGGTTTTATGCAAATATATGAACTAAAAACCCTAAGTTCAAATGCAACCTATAAGGATCTATGTTTTCTTCTAATTGAACATATAAAAAATTCCTAAAGGCCAGAAGAAATAAACTAAAAGAATAAATCAGAAAAACTAACCTTTTAGGATTTCTTGGAAGCTGAGCAGCACAAGTGTCCTGCCTCAAATGAAGTCACACCCAAGGAGCTAGGGAAGGTTACGAAATTCTAGAGAGTTTTGGTGTAAAATGGCACAGAAAACAATGGGTCTGAGGCTCCCTATTTATAGCCTCCAGCAGATAACCAGATAAGCCTTTAGAGATAAACCTTTTGAATTCAAATCAAGATAAACCTTTATCTTATTAATTCAAACCTTTATATCTCTTATTAATTTCAAAATTAATATATATAATATATATAATTTCGACTGGTTATAATGTTGCTATAATTGTCACTTACTCAACTATTGAATAATTACAATTCTAGTCCCTGCACCTTTAATTAATTAAATTAATCACCAAATTAATTCCAATTAATTCCAGATTAATTTCTAATTAATTAATATAGTTTCTAATTAATATATTATCACTTTAATATATTAATAAACTATTTCTTTTATTTCTATTGATTTATTAATCATATAATAAATCAATCATTCTCTCTACTGAACTTCCTACCAAACCTCCAGCTATGAGGACAACTCAAATAGACTATGCTACTATTAATTAGGTAAATACTAATTATTAGTCATGACTTAGACACCTAATCCAGCACTCATGGCAAGAGGTTTGACAGAAAAACTAGAAGAGAGAAAGATTGATTTATTATATGATTAATAAATCAATAGAAATAAAATAAATAGTTTATTAATATATTATGGTGATAATATATTAATTATAAATAGTATTAAATAATTAGAAATTAATCTAGAACTAATTGGAATTAATTTGGCGATTAATTGAATTAATTAAAGGTGCAGCGGCTGAATTGTAATTATTCAATAATTGAGTAGTGACAGTTTTGGCAGCCAGGTAATTGGCGATTTTAAGGATTAGATAATCCTTGAAATTGAAATTAATTAATAAGATAAATAGGTTTGAATTGAATGATAAAAGGTTTATCTTGATTTGAATTCAAAAAGGTTTATCTTTAAGGATTATCTGGTAACCACCTGGAGGCTATAAATAGGGACCCCTGGTAATAATTTTCCTGCACCATTTTCCTCCTACTTTCTCTCTGGATTTCGACCTCCCTAGCTACTGGGTGTGATTTATTTGAGGCACGACATTTGTGGTGCTAAGCTTTCAAGAAATCAACTAAAGTTTAGTTTTTCTTTTATTATTCTTTTAGTAAATTTTAATTGGCCTTAGGATTTATATTATATGTTCAAATAGTGAAAACATAGATCCAAAACTAGGTTGCATGTGAACTTAGGGTTTGAGTTTGTTGATTTGCATAAAACCTAACACTAAGATGTTCGCAGAAGTCATTATTTAGATATTCCCATGAGGGGCGGAAAGGGTGACGATTTCGGGCAGGCTAATGCACCACGCCGGCGGGTTTTCCGGTGGGTTTCCAAAGAAGAAAGTTCCAAAGACGGGGCTACTGAAAGATGGAAGTTCAGAGACGCAATGACTTATTTCATATCTAATCTTCCTAGAGGCTGGAGTCGATAGGAGATTCACAACGAATTAGCCAAGATGGGGACAATGGTTGACTTGTTCATTAGTGACCGGTTGGACAAACACAGATTCAGGTTCGGTTTTGCTAGATTTAATAGAGTTCAAAGTCTTTTTAAGAAAGAAGAGATGCTTAACAGACTTTGGTTGGGGAATAATAAGCTATTTGCCAAAGTAGCTAAGTACGGTAGAGAAGAATGGGCGAAAGTCAACAGCAGAAAGCAGGAGAAAAGGAGTTTTGACAAGGAAAGGAATATTAGAAGAAGGGAGTTATCTTTCGCGGATGTAGTTAAGGGAAAGAAAGAAACAAGGGCGGAGACTGAGATGAATCCGGATATTCAAGAAAGACGAGAGCTTACTGAAAGATGGGAAACTAATATTGAAGTTTCTAAGGTGAAGTCGATCAACATAGAGGAGGAAGAAGTAAGAGAGACTAAAGATATTTTAAATTGTAAATTAGTGGGGGAAGTAAAATGCTATAGCAATCTTGCATTAGTATCCAATCTGTGCGCTGCTGAGGGCTTAAAAGAAAACATGGTGAAGTACATAGGAGGATTTTGGATCTTGTTCGATATAAAATCAGAGGAGGAGGAAGAGAAAATTCAAAACAGTCCAGAAATCAAAGCTTGCTTCAAATCGCTTAGGAGGTGGGGGGAAGAATTTCATGTACAAGATAGAATTTCGTGGTTAAAAGTCGAAGGTATACCGGTGCATGCTCGGTGTCCAAATAGCTTCATAAAAATCAGACGTATATGGGGGGATGTTATAATTACAGATACATGCAATGATTTGCGTCAAGACTGGTCTTACGGTGTTATTTGTATCAAGACTGAAATTATGGATCAAATCAACGAAACAGTTACTATGAACATTGGAAAAAATTCGTTTAAAGTTAGAGTGTCAGAAATCCATGGAGATGTAGAAGGATTTGGGATCAAATCGTCTAATAGTAGGGACAAATTCGAGGAGGAAGAAATAGAGTATTCATGTGAAGATGGTGACGATTTTGGTTCATCGGAGGAGGAAGGATCGGAAAGATTTTCCGATGAGGATACTGAAGAGTCCTTTTCAAATTCTAACGTTCAAGAAACCCAATTCCTCGAGCAACGAAAGACGACTGGGCGTGAAAGGGAGTTTTACGAGGACAATGATTTCACGGAAGAGATGAAAACGGGTAACCAAAATAAAAATAAAAATAACGAAAATAATGAAAATTCTGAAAAAGAATTAGATACGGACAGTCCAAATAAAGAGAGCCCAACAGTGAAGATAGCCCATTTAGACCCAAAAACCCATCAGTCGAAACCAGATATGGACTTAGGAATCATGGGCCATTTTAACGTTACGGAGAATGAAGTAAAATTAAACGGATGCTCAGACACCTTAAAAACCTTACTCTCGAGATAAACGCCTATTAAGGATAAACTTGAACTCATTGAGAAGGAAAAGAGTATCGAAAGGAAGGAGAACATGGAATCGATGGGGAAGAAGTCTTTCTCAAGGAAAATTCACCTCTCTCCCCGAATCACTAGAAGCCAATCCAAAAGGAGTACCGATCATAGCACCAGTCTTTACTGGTCCAGGTGTGAAGATGAGAAATCGATGGATTCTGCTTGTAATTCGGGAGTGTCTACTCGATTGATAGAAATTGGAGAAAAGTGTGGATTTATAAACAATAAAAGCTGTAGAGAAGGAAGGAACCAAAGAGGGAAAGGCAAGAAAGGAGATGTCATCAAGCACCAATGAATATCCTCTCGTTAAACTCGAATGGCCTGGGAAAAGGAGACTATAAGGTGAAATGGATCTCTAATTTAATATCTAAATTTAAGATTGCTGTAGTTGGAATTCAAGAAACAAAAAGAAGAGAAATTTCAGATATGACTGTTAAGAAGATATGGGGTAGTACAGACTTCGAATTCGTTTTTTCTAATGGCATCGGTCAGGCTGGAGGTTTGCTGACTATTTGGAATAGAAACGTTTTTATAAAAGATCATGTTATAAGTAGGGAGGACTGTTTAGTGATTCAAGGCAGATGGGTGGATAATGACGCAAAGATCTGTTTGATTAATGTCTATGGTAGCCAAAGCTCTACTAGGCGTGAAGAACTGTGGTCTTTCATTTATGCTATTTTGGATGGATGGCAAGGGGCGGTGTCTATCTTTTGTGATTTCAATGAAGTTAGAGACGCTAGCGAAAGAAGAGGCTCGCAATTAGATATTGGTGCTACCAGAAAATTCAACGATTTCATTTCCATAAATAATCTTATAGATGTCAAAATCGGTGGATCTAAGTTTACTTGGATAAAAGGAGGAGGCTCAAAACTGTCTAAACTTGACAGATTCCTGATCAATGATAATTTTGAATCTCTTTGGCCCAATGTTGAAGTTATCTCAGATGTTAGAATGTTCTCAGACCACAAACCGCTAATCCTTAGACAAATGAGCAGAAACTATGGCAACATCCCTTTCAAATTGTACAATTCATGGATGGAGGAAGATGGGTTCGATGAAATGGTTAGAAAAGCTTGGATGGAATGTGAGGTGAATAGAATACACAAAAAGCTGTTCATCATCATGCAAAAACTCAGACATGTTAAAGGCAAAATAAAAGAATGGAAGAATGGAAAAGACAAAAAAGAACAGGAAGAAAGAAGGAACTCGAGTAAGCGATTAGAAGACATAGACAAACAGATAGAAAATGAAGGAGACTCCATAAATCTTCTTCATGAAAGACTTGAAATTCTGAGTAAAATTAGAACAAAGGAAAATAAAGTTAACGAGGACATCAAACAAAAGAACAAAAACAAATGGCGTCTAGAAGGAGACGAGAACACGGCCTTATTTCACAGAAATGTTAATAAGAAAAAACATCTTAGAAACATAAAAGGAATCGAGAACAATGGACTGTGGGAGACGGACCCGGTTAAGGTCAAAGAAATCTTTAAGGACCATTTTGAGAAAATTTTCCAAGAACATAAAGACTGTAACTGGTCACAAGATTTGGGAAGTACCTCGAGAATTTCAAACAGAGAAAGTAAAGATTTAGAAATCCCTTTTGAAGAAAAAGAATTGAAGGAAGCTATAGGGGGTGTGGCGCGAACAAATCTCCTGGTCCGGACGGGTTTACGATGGAGTTCTTTAAGAGACAGTGGGAATTCTTGAAAGCGGAGTTGTTGGAAGCATACAATGAATTCACAATTACTGCTAAAATCCCCAAAGGTGTAAACTCAGCTTTCATTACCCTTAGCCCAAAAATTCATAATCCCACTAAAGTAAAGGAGTTCCGTCCTATTAGCCTGATATCGAGTATATATAAAATTCTTTCAAAAATCCTTGCTAATAGATTAAAGAAGGTTCTCCCAAACATCATAGACAAGACCCAATCTGCTTTTATAAAGAACAGACAAATCTTGGATGGCCCACTGATTGCTAATGAAGTTATGGACTGGGCTATAAAGAAAAACAAGAAGATGTTAATCTTCAAATCAGATATACCGAAAGCTTATGATACCGTATCATGGAATTACTTAGATTCAATGTTGGTCCAAAAAGGTTTTGGGTGGAAATGGAGACAGTGGATAAAAGCTTGCTTAATTTCAGGCTACTCTTTCGTTCTTGTTAATGGTAGCCCGTCCAAGGAATTTTCTCTCCAAAGAGGCCTACGTCAAGGAGACCCAATCGCTCCCTTTCTATTTACCCTCGTAATGGAGGGTTTGAATTCTGCAATCACAAAAGCTTCAGAAATTGGAAACTACAAAGGCGTTTCTATAGGAGAAAACAATATTCTACTAACCCATCTCTTTTTTTGTAGATGATTCAATGTACTTTGGAGATTGGTCTATTGAGAATATTCTCAACCTGGTTCGAGTGCTGTTTTGTTTTCAGAAATCGGCAGGCCTAAGTGTCAACATGGAGAAAAGTGTTTTGTAAGGCGTTGGGATAGATCAAGGAGCAGTGGAGGAAATGGCATTGATTATCGGGTGTAAAGCGGAGAAGATGCCAACTACCTTCTTGGGGATGCCGATAGGAACCAACATGCGTGCAAAGAAACCTTGGAAGCCCTTAATCGAAAAATTCAAAAAGATATTGAGTAGCTGGAAGATCAAAACTTTATCTTACGGAGGTAGACACACCATTGTAAAAAATGTGCTTAGAAGCCTAGGAACTTTTCTATTTTCACTTTATCGAGTTCGTAAAGGTATTTTACAAGAGTTGGAGGGCATGTGAAGAAAGTTCTTTTGGGGCGCTGAACAAGACAAAAACCGCATTCCGTGGGTTAATTGGGAAATCGCGATCGCTGAAAATGATAAAGGAGGTCTAGGTATCGGTTCTATGGACGACTTAAATAAAGCGCTCCTAGCTAAGTGGTTCTGGCGATACAAAAATGAAGAAGATTCTTTATGGGTCAAAATTATAGATAGTATTCATGGTAACTTGAATAATGTTGATGACAAAGAAATGATCAAAAGCGGTTCTACATGGAAACAAATCGTGCAAGTTTGGGACGACTTAAAAGACGACTTTTTGGATCCAAGACAATTGATACAAAGGAAGATCGGAAATGGGAAAAAGACCAGTTTCTGGTCGGAGTGGTGGTTTGGTGATAAACCATTAAGAATCAAATTTCCAAGGGTATTCACTTCAGACCCTATAAAATATGATACAGTTCACGATAGACTTATTAATGGAGAAAAAAGGTGGATCTGGAAAGAATCTATACGAGACGAAAGGGCCAAAGAAGAGACGGAAAATCTTATAAACTACATCTCCTCTATCTCTCTTTCAAACACAGAAGATGGGTGGTCCTGTCCAGGTGGGCCTAATAACCAATTCTCGGTGGCACGGATGAGGGAAAATTTGATAAAAAATAAACAGCAAGTGTATGGAATCGATAGATGGTGTAAATGGATCCCGAAAAAACACAATATTCTGCTTTGGCGCATCTGTAAAGGAAAAGTTGCAGTAAAAGATAATATGGTAAAGATGAATGCAGTCAACATTGATTCAACATGTGATGTGTGTAAATCTGGAATAGAGATGGTACTGCACATCTTCTTCGAATGCCCTTTCGCTAAAGATGTATGGTCTAAAATCAAGAATTGGTGGGAGTTAAAAGATTGCAATATCAACTCTATAGAAGAGCTCTTAAATTGGCTGGAGAATGAAGGATCTAATTCGAAAGAGAAGAAATTTATGTTAGTTGTTGCTGCTGCAGTCTTTGCTTCGTTATGGTTAAATAGAAACGAAGCCACGTATTCAGACAAAAGGCGAACGGTGGACGAGTTATATTCCCACATTCAGTGCGAGGCTTTCCTTTGGGTTGATAGTAGAAATCCTAAATCCCATATTAATAGGAGTCAATGGTTGTTATTTCCTAGAATAGCTATAAACATGTAATTGTTGTATCCTCCTGGTGGCTCCAGCTCCTGGCTGGTGTCTCCTTTTTTTTTTTAATGAATGTTGCCTTTCAAAAAAAAAAAATAATTATATATATATATATATATATATATATATATATATATATATATATATATATATATATATATATATATATATATATATATATATATATATATGTATATATATATACAATTTTTTTTTGAAAGGCAACTAACACAAAACAGTGGAAACCTAGCAAGGGGCTAGGAGACCCAAAAAATTACAACGAGTTCATAGCTAAGGTAGGATTTACGATCCACAAACTCCTATCAATCACTATTTTACTAGCTCTACTATCAAGCCAAAGAAACACCTCTCTTTGAATTCTAGCAAAAATGTCCTCCTCCACAAGAATCTTGTTATTGAACACACTCTCATTTCTGGACCACCAAAGAAAATGAAAGCAAGCAAAACACACCAGGGGTAAAACCCTTTTCTCCATTTTGTTCCTCCCTTGAGCTTCCATACCGTCGATAACTTCCTCCATATTGTTAGGGTTCCACTCATTTAAGGCCCACCAATTTTTTATCTTGGCCCAAAAACTTCTAACCCTCTTGCACTTCCAAATCAAGTGGAAAACGGATTCCACCTCAGCCTTACAGCAATCACAAACCGTCGATGCGAGTTGGACCCCCTTCTTCTACAGATTTTCTTTCACCGGCATTCTATTATTAAGGATACGCCAAACACAAATGTTAACTCTTTTTGGAATCCATTTTGACCATCTGTTTTTCCCAATATTTAATTGGGACGACCTTTCCAATTCATTCTTCATCCAAGCAACAGAGAATTTTTCCTTCGGGCCACCTATGCATATCCATCTATCTTCTTTAGCCTGCAGTTTGATCACTGCAATTTTTTGCTTCAATCTTTCCACCTCTACTTTGCTCCGACCCTCTCTAATCTCATTTTCCCAGATTCTCAACTCCCCTCCACTTCTGCGTTTTTCCTCAAAAGTGGCGTCTTTGTGGTTGTCTAAATTAAACGCCCTCTGAAACTCTTCTTTTAGCCTTCCTTCGCCTAACCACCAATCATTCCAAAAACTTGTGTTTTTACCATCCCCGATCTCAACTTTAATTTTGTTTCTTGGGTCTACATTCTTCTCTTTTAAATCTTGGAAAACTTTAATTATCCTCTTCCATGTAGAACCAGACCTTATATTATTCCCATCTCCCATCACCGAATCCACACCATGAATGCTATTGATAACACGAACCCACAAAGCCTTATTTTCAATTCTAAACCTCCAGTACCATTTTGCCAAAAGTGCTTTATTCAGATTATCCATGTTTCCCACACCTAAACCTCCCTTATCTTTATCCATCTGAATTTTGTCCCAGCTCACCAAAGGTATCCGATTCTCATCTTTGTTACCTCCCCAAAAGAACCTTCTTCTTAACGACTCAAGTTCATTCATCACTTTTCTAGGAGCTCTAAATAACGAGAACATAAAAGTACCAAGACTACCAAGCACATTACTCACAATGGTGTGTCTCCCCCTATCGAAAGCGTTTTCTATTTCCACTTACTTAGTTTCTTTTTAAATTTCTGAATAAGTGGTGTAACACCCAGTTTCTCATACGAAGTACACCCAAAAATTTTCAACAATTATACATCCAAATGGGCATACTTGTACTCAAACTAAGGATCAAGATGTTATCAGCATGAATATTTAGTTAAAAGGTCCTTACAAATTTACCAGGCGTTACAAATAATCTATTTCAACTAAAGGACAGGCTCTAAATTGTCCATCTTTCTTTATCACATGCCTTCCCCTATCACAGCTACAGACACCTGCAAAACAATATACAACTCAAGTGTAAGCTTATAAAGCTTAGTGAGTAATCTCATTTATATTTCACGTGTCTTTTTCACTAAACATCCTCAACTTCCTCTCTTGCTATTCTCATTAGCAAGATCCATCTTCTCTTTTTATTTGGAACATGCTAACATATTAGCTTTATAAACTCTGGCTAAATGTTAGCAACATCAATTCAATCATAAGTATCATAATCAATAATACTCGTAAACTCAATTTCCATTTCACATATACTCCTTTTTAACAATTTACTAAACTCATATAACTTATCTCTTTCTGAAATAAACAACTCAACCACAAGACAGTACAATTAAAAGAGTCGATAGGCAATTACTAACCTGTAACGCATCTCATTATATATATAAATTATTATCCTGCAAAACATCTCATTATACATACCAAATGTAAAATAACACATATAAACTCATTCCACTCCAATAACTATTCCACTCCAAACTCCAATTCAGCTCAATAGCCCTCATGGCTAGATAACTTGACTCAAAACTCGTTGATGTGACTACTCTAACATCTACTCAGTTCATACGATCAATATGTATACTCAACTTGGTTGTTGTTATTCATATATAACAATTCACTCCTCAATTTGGTTATCACAATAACACCCTAACATATAAATTCAGTTTACCACAAGATAGATTTCTACTCAAGTACATAAGAGTACTCACCTGATTTGAAGTTCTATACGATCCAAACTAACACCTTAGAAGATACAATGATCCTTCCATGATTAACAGCACCTACATAACCATATTCATACCAACAAAAAGGGGAATATGTTATTTTTCAATCCATCAAGCTTAAAGCTTGGTCACAACAGTTAAAACTCGGGATTAGAAGCGTTTCAACACATCCAAACAAGTGTTATCTACTCATTTTTTATCTAATCACAGGTAGTACTTCACAACTCCTCGAAATCAACCCAAAATGACCAAATCAACCGTTCAAAAGGGCTAGAATCGGAAACCTTACCTTCAATAAGCGAGATATCGAAAATTACTTCAATCCTCCGCGTTCTAGCCTTCCGATTTGGTCCTAATATGAAGAGGGAATGTTTTCTAGGGTTGAGAGGGTTTTTCAATCGAAAATCCTCAAGAAAAATGGCTGAAATCGCAATTTAAACAAGTGGGGTCGGCACGAAACCCGACCCGGGTTCCAAAACCCGGTCCTGGTCCTCACACAGCACGACCCGTGCTGATAGACCCGACCCGTGCTCCTGGCTGCTGTTTTCTTTCGTCCGACAACCCGACCCGGTTTCCAAAACCCGGTCCGGGTTTCAGTCTAACTCGACCCGGGTTTAAAAACCCGCCCCGGGTTTGGTTTGTTTCCACTTCGTTGAATGTTTAAGACTATAACACGATCCGGCTTGACCCAAAATTGTTTCTAACACTCTTTTTAAAGTCTAACTCCTCCTAGATTGGGTTTACATCCATCCTAACTCATATTATAACTCATCTAATCTCGTTTTTATTATAATTAATACAACCCTACCATAATTTAAAATTACGGTATTACAAGTTCTTACCCCCTTCAAAAGATTCCGTCCTCGGAATCTCTTGAAACAAAAAGGGATATTTTGACCGCATCCCCTCCTCAACTCTTCAAGTGACATCCGTACCTCTATGATGTCTCTATTGCACTTTTATCTCTCAATATCTTTGTTTTGCAACTTTCTGACCTTTTTATCCAGAATTTGTTCCGACATCTCTTGTAGAGGTACTTCAATTTCTCATCTAATTGAACCCTGGTTAAAGGTACTCAAATGGATTTGTAATACAAAGTTCTTCTGAAGTGTGACACATGGAATACATTGTGAATACTTCTCAACTCATCAGGAAACTCAAGCTTCCTCAATTCATATTACACTTAAAAATTTGCTCAGTCAATTTCTCTTTATGTAAAATCTTAACGCCCACCATCTTCTTCATAAGATTTTATCTGTAGCCATGTTGGTTATCACTATTTCCATATAAATTCTCACTCTTTCAAGCCACACTTTGCTATGGCATTGCTGACACCAATCTATCTCACTTCATTCTTTAAATGATACTCAAATCATCAACTTGTCCCATATGGCCACCTGGAACTCAACTCTCGTTTTCAAATTTTCTCGAAATGATTTTACTTTAACTCAATAAGAAAAACGGTCTTACCGATTCCAGGCTCACATTCTCTCTCAATTTATTCCTCTAATAGCAACATGCCAGTTATTGATTTCTCATGTTTGCACATCCTCATCGATTAGGTAGGAGAAACACTCATACAACACAAAGATGCCGACATTCAACTGTCTCAACCACGTTACATAACTCATTAACACTAGGATATAAATCCAGAATAATAAAATATCAGAAACTATCTCGAGTTTCACTCACGTCTCCTCTGGATTTAGCATTTAACCCTCGACACTTTGGTCACACAAGACCCTTTTCAGTTATTACATCACCTCAACTGTACAATGATTCTATAAAATCTCATCTATCTCTGCTTCTACCTCAGCGTATACATCAGGTTTTCACCAAATGTACCACTATAATTTTCTACCAATAATAGCTCCACTTCATTTCAATTTAACAACATAACTCACGTTGTTTCTCTCGATGTACTCACTTATTACCTCCTCACTTATGTGGACAATCCATATCACGCTCTCACTCAATCGATAATCATAACGAACTCAACAATTTATTATCAGATAAATTTTCAACACAATCACATATATTTCTCCCGTCACATCATTAGTAAGAATTTTCCCCTTGCCATTTCTCCGTCATTCTCATCTAAATTTCTAATTCATTATAATGACACAAAATAAATCATACATACATACGGCTCACCGTAATCTCTACGCACAACTCGCAAAGAATTAATAATGTTCAACACCGCAATCTCTGCGGTGAGATTCTATCTCATCACCCGGCTATCTTGTTAATCTCAAGAAATAATTCAAGATTATTATAACAAAATTTATTATCTATCGTCTCATACGAATAAATAGTTTTGTCATCTTCACACCCACGCATTTATTTCATTGGCAGTAATTGGTTTGATTGCTAAGGAACGAATCCTATCAATCACAACCACAATTACTTTCCTTCTCTTTTTAACTAATATCTTCTCATTATGTATTTATAAAACTCTATCTCATTCAACATGTAAGAAATCTCACACATTCTCCACACGACTACATAATAAACATACTTACTCACAGCCTCACTTCTCAACAGTATTACTCACTGTATCATCTCACAGTACCCCATACTGTTACTCAGTCTCTGATTCATCCCCTTTTCAACCTACAAGGTTTCAAGCCACACAAACTTACCGCTACGTTCATATCTATCCATACGCAAGGATAGTACATTTCTCATTACTCTACATCACTATAAAGTACATGCCTGTCTACACACAAGCACAACACTATAGCACCACTCTAGCTCAACTCTTGGTAACCCGTACCATCATTTGGTCTCATCATTCATAGTATCTTACAGTACCTCATACTGTTCTCCAAACTCACTATTCAACACTATCTCATAGTACTTCGTACCGTTCGTCGACCTCATTGTTCAACACTCTCTCACGGTACGTCGTGCCGTTCTCTGTTCTCAGCACTCAACGCTGTGTTACGGTATCTCATAACGTCCTCTGATCAAATCATGGTACCTCATACCATTTTCTGATTTCAATCCATCTCCTCTTTTACTCTAGGAATTCTCCCTTACGGTCTCAAGCCATATAGACTCACCGTCACTCCTCCTTTTGTTTGAGTCACAAAGATCCTCACTGCTCTAACCACAAGATACTCGTCTTGTGGTTCCACAGAAATATGTGACCTCAACCTCAGCTACTCAATATGTAACCCCACGTAATATGTGGTCTCAATCACATTTACTCATTATGTGGCCCAACAAAGTATGTGGTCTCAACCACTTTACTCGATATATGGTCCCACAAAATATGTGGTCTCAACCACATTTACTCGATATATGGTCCCACAAAATATGTGGTCTCAACCATATTTACTCGATATATGGTCCCACAAAATATGTGGTCTCAACCACATTTACTCGATATATGGTCCCACAAAATATGTGGTCTCAACCACATTTACTCGATATATGGTCCCACAAAATATGTGGTCTCAACCATATTTACTCGATATATGGTCCCACAAAATATGTGGTCTCAACCACATTTACTCGATATATGGTCCCACAATTATGTGGTCTCAACCACATTTACTCGATATATGGTCCTACAAAATATGTGGTCTCAACCACATTTACTCGATATATGGTCCCACAATTATGTGGTCTCAACCATATTTACTCAGTAACTAATTCAATCTCTAAGCCAATAAGGCCTAGATGAACCACTCTAGGTTCTCTCAATTTATAACCACAAGGTACTCTTTATGTGGTTACTCAAGTGTCCTTTGATAACGCTGTCACAAATATCTCATTCTGTGACAACTCCAAACCACACAGTTCAATTCTCAGTATGTCAACTCATAATCAATTATCGTGTGCAATCAACTACACACTCACCGTCTTTCTCAACTCATATTCTTTTGGCTATCTCAGCCATTTATTTTGATCAATCACAAGTACTAGTCATGTGGCCCCACAAAACATGTGGTCTCAACCACAAAGTACTTGTACATAATAGTCTCGTCACATCTGTGAAACAACAAACACTATATATACAATATCAAAATTTATATATTTACCATGTATATACTCTTTATACACACTTCTCTAAAGTTGTTAAGTACTCGTCAAGCAACCACTTATAATCTCAGTTATATACAATCACAAAGCACTCGTTATATGATATGTAAATCTTACCACAATGAACACGACGTTCTCATCTCGATGTCGGTTACTACACTTTATAATAACAATTCTCTAACACATGTATTATCAACAATTCAACACATATACTCGTTACAACTAACATTTTTAGTAAATTACTTACATACCTCATAGCAACAAAATCTTGTTTTCTCATTAACTGAACCTTGCGTACTTCGGATCTCAACTCTCGAGTGTACTCGGCTACGCTCACATGTATCAATTCTCAGCTCATGCTCATCTTATACTCATACTCTTTCTCATCATTAGTTGGAATTTCACCTCAACCGGGATCTCATCTCATCGTCAGCTGGAATCTCGTCATTCTGGAATCTCATCTCGTATTCAGTTGACATCTCATAATTAGCTGAATTTCTTTTCTTCTCGTTGGTTGATATCTCATATCAGCCAAAATCTTGTCTCATCATCCACTATTGGTCCAACCGGCTCTTACCAATTTCTCAACTCATCCTTCATCTGACTCCATATCTATATTTACACACAGAAAACAACAAATAATAATATAACATAATAGTTATACTTAACTCATACTCTAACATATGCAACCGTATCTTTTCCACGCATGTGATAGGGGCTCTCTCTCTTCTAGGTTTAAGTCTAGGACTCTACACTCAAAGACCTAGTTCGCTTAAACCATGCTCTGATACCAACTTGTAACACCCAGTTTCTCATACGAAGTACACCCAAAAATTTTCAACAATTATACATCCAAATGGGCATACTTGTACTCAAACTAAGGATCAAGATGTTATCAGCATGAATATTTAGTTAAAAGGTCCTTACAAATTTACCAGGCGTTACAAATAATCTATTTCAACTAAAGGACAGGCTCTAAATTGTCCATCTTTCTTTATCACATGCCTTCCCCTATCACAGCTACAGACACCTGCAAAACAATATACAACTCAAGTGTAAGCTTATAAAGCTTAGTGAGTAATCTCATTTATATTTCACGTGTCTTTTTCACTAAACATCCTCAACTTCCTCTCTTGCTATTCTCATTAGCAAGATACATCTTCTCTTTTTATTTGGAACCTGCTAACATATTAGCTTTATAAACTCTGGCTAAATGTTAGCAACATCAATTCAATCATAAGTATCATAATCAGTAATACTCGTAAACTCAATTTCCATTTCACATATACTCCTTTTTAACAATTTACTAAACTCATATAACTTATCTCTTTCTGAAATAAACAACTCAACCACAAGACAGTACAATTAAAAGAGTCGATAGGCAATTACTAACCTATAACGCATCTCATTATATATATAAATTATTATCCTGCAAAACATCTCATTATACATACCAAATGTAAAATAACACATATAAACTCATTCCACTCCAATAACTATTCCACTCCAAACTCCAATTCAGCTCAATAGCCCTCATGGCTAGATAACTTGACTCAAAACTCGTTGATGTGACTACTCTAACATCTACTCAGTTCATACGATCAATATGTATACTCAACTTGGTTGTTGTTATTCATATATAACAATTCACTCCTCAATTTGGTTATCACAATAACACCCTAACATATAAATTCAGTTTACCACAAGATAGATTTCTACTCAAGTACATAAGAGTACTCACCTGATTTGAAGTTCTATACGATCCAAACTAACACCTTAGAAGATACAATGATCCTTCCATGATTAACAGCACCTACATAACCATATTCATACCAACAAAAAGGGGAATATGTTATTTTTCAATCCATCAAGCTTAAAGCTTGGTCACAACAGTTAAAACTCGGGATTAGAAGCGTTTCAACACATCCAAACAAGTGTTATCTACTCATTTTTTATCTAATCACAGGTAGTACTTCACAACTCCTCGAAATCAACCCAAAATGACCAAATCAACCGTTCAAAAGGGCTTGAATCGGAAACCTTACCTTCAATAAGCGAGATATCGAAAATTACTTCAATCCTCCGCGTTCTAGCCTTCCGATTTGGTCCTAATACGAAGAGGGAATGTTTTCTAGGGTTGAGAGGGTTTTTCAATCGAAAATCCTCAAGAAAAATGGCTGAAATCGAAATTTAAACAAGTGGGGTCGGCACGAAACCCGACCCGGGTTCCAAAACCCGGTCCTGGTCCTCACACAGCACGACCCGTGCTGATAGACCCGACCCGTGCTCCTGGCTGCTGTTTTCTTTCGTCCGACAACCCGACCCGGTTTCCAAAACCCGGTCCGGGTTTCAGTCTAACTCGACCCGGGTTTAAAAACCCGCCCCGGGTTTGGTTTGTTTCCACTTCGTTGAATGTTTAAGACTATAACACGATCCGGCTTGACCCAAAATTGTTTCTAACACTCTTTTTAAAGTCTAACTCCTCCTAGATTGGGTTTACATCCATCCTAACTCATATTATAACTCATCTAATCTCGTTTTTATTGTAATTAATACAACCCTACCATAATTTAAAATTACGGTATTACAAGTGGCTTCCAAGCTTTCATCGATCCGATATTAACTCCAATAGGCAAGCCCAAAAAGATTGAAGGGAATTTGTCTGCTTTGCAACCAATGACAAGGGCCATTTCTTGAACAGTGCTACAATCCACACCGACTCCAAACAGCGAGCTCTTATCGAGATTAACCTTTAAACATGCTGTTTTCTGAAAACAATAAAGGATTCGCACTAAATTTAACACATTTTCTATAGAACATTCTCCAAAGAAGATGGAATCATCTGCAAAAAAAAGATGCGTTAGATGAATATTATAATCTCCCACTGTCACTCCTTTAAAAGTACCACTCGTCACAGCTTTTTTAATAGCTTCATTCAATCCTTCCATTATAAGAGTAAAAAGAAAAGGAGATATAGGGTCCCCTTGTCGGAGGCCCCTTAAGAGAGAGAATTTTGAAGTAGGACAGCCATTTACTAGAACTGAAGATGTACCCGACTTTAAACACTCACGAATCCACCTACACCATTTCTCCCCAAAACCTTTTTGAATCATCATCGACTCAAGATAGTCTCAAGAAACCGAATCATAAGCTTTCGCGATGTCCGATTTAAAAATCAATAATCTTTTTTTCTTCGCCTTTGCCCAATCAATGACCTCATTTACAATTAAAGGACCATCGAGAATTTGTCTATTTTTTATAAAAGCCGATTGAGTGTGGTCTATGATATTAGCAAGAACCTTTTTCAACCGGTTGGCAAGCATCTTAGACATCACTTTGTAGACACTTGAAATTAGACAAATCGGTCTAAAATCCTTGACTTGAATCGGATTATGCACCTTTGGAATCAAGGTGATAAACGTCGTGTTAACACCTTTGGGAATTTTCCCACTCCTTTGGGAATTTTCCCACTCCTCAAGAATTCATTGTACGCCTCCAGAAGATCACCCTTAAGAATTTCCCAGAATTTTTTAAAAAACTCCATTGTAAAACCATCTGGGCCCGGGGATTTGTTAGCCCCACAACTCCAAACCGCCTCCTTTAATTCCGCTTCTTCAAAATCTTTTTCCAAATTCTTTTTCTCATTTTCCGTTATCCTTGCTGTTTCACCCAAATTTTGAGCCCAATTGCATTCCTCATCCTTCTTAAAAAGCATCTCGAAATGATCTTTAAAGTGTTTTTTGATTCTCTCCGGGTCCACTTCCCAAAAACCATCCATCTCTATGCCTTTAATACTATGTTTATGCTTCTTTTTGTTTATATTTTTATGGAATAACGCTGTGTTTTCGTCCCCCTCCAGACACCACCTATTTTTATTTTTTTGAGCTATATCCTCCTCAATCGCTTTATCTTTTTTGCGAAGAGCTTCAGTGATAACCAATCTATCTCTCAAATCTTCTTCCATCGCCAAGTCTCTCTCTATTTTACTATCAATCACTTCTAGCTTTTTTATCCATTCATTCCTTTCTGCATTAGCCTTCCTGTTTTCCTCTTTAACCCATCTCTTTATTTTTTTCTTTGATTGCTTTTAATTTGTGCATAATAATAAACAGTTTTTTATGATGACATTCAATAGCAAAATTGTCCCATGTATCCTTGACTATCTTCTCGAACTCCTCCTTATCCATCCACGAGTTAAACAATTTAAAAGGCGGATTCCCAAAATTCCTTGAACTCTGCTTTAGAACCAGAGGCTTGTGATCCAAGTGAAGACGTGTTTCCGTAACAACTTCAAACTGAGGCCACAACTCCCCAAAAGATTCCGAAACCATAATCCTATCTAGTTTTGACATCTTCGATCCTCCCCCTTTAATCCACGTGAATTCCGATCCATTTATTTTTATGTCTACAAGGTTATTAGAATATGAATTCATTAAAACGTTTAGCAGCCCTCTCGTTGAAATTAGAACCACGCCTTTCATTCACACTTCTAACTTCATTGAAATCTCCATAAATAACAACTATTCCCTCCCAACTATCGATAATGGCACTTAAGAACACCCACAACTCTTATCTTTTAGACTGAATTTGACTAGCGTAAATGTTAACGAAACACACAGGGGCATAAGGATCAAGCCATTTACCTTGCAGAACAATACAATCGTCTCTCTTAATAGCTTGATCTTTCATGAACAGATTTGTATTCCATATCAAAATCAAACCTCCACTTTGGCCATTGCTTCCCATGTACACGTAATCGAAATCATGGCTCCCCCAGATCCTTTTAATCACCATATCTGAAATCTCTTTTCTTTTTGTTTCTTGAATCCCAACAACAACAATTTTATTTTTTTTGATAATATCTGAAATCCACTTGACTTTGCAGTCCCCTGGACCTAGACCATTAGAATTTAGGGATAAAAGATTCATAATTTACCGTAAGCGCACCCTTTCCTGTTAATCGAGCCCACAGAATTTTCCCCATCTCTCCCCTGTTTCAGCCCACACTCTTTCCCAACTTCTTCAAGCCTTTGGAGAACCCCTGTACTAATTTCTCTATCACTTTCCGCTCCTGAATTCATCGAACCTCTTTCCCTACTTCCAAATTCCTTCCTCCCTTTTCTTGTTTGACTTCTTGTTACTCTTTTTCTATAATACTCGAATTAATCACTCTACCTTCTTTCACTCTAATTTTTTGTTGTGTTTCTGTCAAGTCTCGTCCCATCATCTCTAATTTTTTTTTCAATTGGTATCTTTTTTGTTAGAAGCTTCTTCAGTTTCTCCGACACCTCTCCGATTTGGATTTAATTAGACTCCGAGCTATCCGGGTTTGAATCCCTTTTTTCCACATCCTCTTTATTGGGCTGCTTATTTCCTTCGTTTACATTACCCCCACTATCTTTTGGTCCAACATCGATAATGGGCTCCGACTTATTGGGCCTTTTCACCTCATGGTCCGATTCGCCCCTACCTGGAATCGTTGGGGACACGTTGACTTCCACGTGAACATTTTCATTATTGGGAAAACATGCTTGTGCCGCCTCGGAAGATTCAGCGATAAAAGATTCCTCGGTATCTACATCCTCTTTAGCTTTTTTCACCTGATCCGCCTGTTCATCTTCTTCCTCACCGGAAGAGTCCTCCGATTCCCCTTCTTCCGATGACCAACTCCGATCGTCCCCCTCTCCTTCTTCATCCACCTTATCCTCCTTCTCTTCCTCAATTTCAGCTTTTAGAAAATGTTCGAAGATTTTTCCTTCCATTTCTTTCACCTTTGCCTTAAACACTTGGTCTCCAATTTTTATATCTATCAATTCCCAAATTCTACTCATCGTCCTTGTCTTCATGCAAATTATCCCAGCTGACCAATCCTGCCATTTTTCAATACATGGGTCCGTCACGACGACTTCCCCCCATAACTTTCCTACTTCTTTAAAATTATTCTCACTTCTTGCTTGAACCGGAATTCCTTCAACCTTTAACCACACGAATCTATCTTTGACTACAAACGACTTATCCCACTTCTTTAGCTGTTTGAAGTTTGCTTTAATCTCTGAACTCTGCATTATTTTTATTTCTTCTTCTTCATCTTTGACATCCAACATCACCTACAGTCCCCGCAAGTACTTCATGACATCCCCCTTACTCCTTCGCAGTGGCAAATACTCGTAATACACTGTAAATTGTTAAAGCTCTTTAGCTCTCCCAGCCATTTCGATTTCAGCCCTTCTTCCACTTTTCTTATCGCCTCTTCATCAAATCTAATGCATTTAATTAATTTTTTCTTAGCTTTATCTTTACTATCTCGAACAGGTTCTCCTATCGTTTTCCTTATCTTCCACGCCGTCTCCGTCTTCAATGGATTAACTCGATCATCTCCTTTAACTGCATCCAAGAAAGATTTTCCCGGTGCTCTTAGACTCAACTCGTTATCAAACTTCTTCTTTTCATTCTCTCCTATCTTATCTTCCTTTTTCTCTACTCTCTCGAACTTCGCAACTTTAGCAAAGATTTTTTTCCCTTCAAGCCAGATTGAATTCAAAGCCCTCTACACCCCTGTAATATCGATAACCCTATTATATCTCACAAAACCAAATCTATTACCGTGTTTATCTCTCCTTCTGCTTACAAACAAATCCACCAAAGCTCCCAAGCCTTCAAGTATACTTTTGATTTCTATCCAACTCCACGAAACTAGGATGATTGAAATGTAAAACGTCGTCTCCTCTTTAAACACCCATCGATCCTTGACATTAATCCTTCTAATTTCGCCACGGTTTACCCATTTGAATGTTCGCCGTCGATGATCTTCAGTTCGCCGAAAATCGCCGACCCTTCGGCTCCTCTCTCTCATATACATACATACATACATATATATATATATATATATATATATATATATATATATATATATATATATATATATATATATATATATATATATATATATATATATATATATATATATATATATATACACATATATGCATATCGACTCTCAACCAAATTTGGAAAGAGAGGAATGATGTAATCTTTTCGAATAAGGAGCTTAATCTTAGAAACATTTTCTGTAATATCCAAAAGGAGACGGTTATTTGGATACAAAGTAGAGCTTCCAAAATAGAGTTAGACAACTCGTTGTGGGTTAATTTCCCTAGACTAGCGATCAAAATGTTGTAATCGTTTTGTGGGCGGTCCAGCTTCTGGCTGGGTTTGCTCTCTTTAAATGAAGTTGCCTTTTCAATATATATATATATATATATATATATATATATATATATATATATATATATATATATATATATATATATATATATATATATATATATATATACATATATATATATATATACATATATATATATATATATATATATATATATATATATATATATATATATATATATATATATATATATATACATATATATAACACACGAAGCGGTGGTTGAGATGGCTAGGTACCATGCCTCCCTTTTGGGAGGTTGTGGGTTCGAAACCATTCTCGCGCAAGTTTGGCAAAGATATTAAGCCAGTGATTGTGGCCTCCGTGCTAGCCAGTTTAGTGTGTACCCGGGGCTGGTTTCCCCCCAGTCAGTTGCCTGCAGGACGTCACTTACATGGTGGGGCGTGTGCTTGCACCGAGGTTTGCTGGTTGCGCGTGTGGGTCTAGTCTCTGTGCAGTCTCCTTGGAGAAGGGTTGGCGAACGAAGAACTGTTAGTTAGCCTAATGTACCTAGCGTAGCTGTAGTATATTACGACTCATGTAACCAGATTTATCCTTAACTTGCAAAAAAAATTATATATATATATATATATATATATATATATATATATATATATATATATATATATATATATATATATATATATATATATATATACACACACACATATATATATATATATATATATATATATATATATATATATATATATATATATATACATATATATATATATACATATATATATATATATATATATATATATATATATATATATATATACATATATATATATATATATATATATATATATATATATATATATATATATATATATATATATATATATATATATATATATATATATATATATATATATATATATATATATTGAAAGAGTAACTTTATAAACACCCAGAACGACCAAGCAAGGAGCTAGGACGAAACACCAGTCCAATTACATAGAATGAAAAGCTATGCTAGGGGATTGAATCCAAAGATTTTTATCTAAGACAATCTTTTTGGCTCTAGAATCAATCCATAAAAAAGATTCTCTTTGGACTTGACCCACCAGCTCATCGACTCTTCTCGCCGTTTTCTTGGAGATCCAGTCATTCCTATTTCTCCATAAGATCAGGAGACAAGCAAAGCCCACCGTCTCTAGCACTTTCTTTTGGGTTTGGTTTCTATATATATATATATATATATATATATATATATATATATATATATATATATATATATATATATATATATATATATATATATATATATATATATATATATATATATATATATATATATGGTATCTCATTGACCTTGAAATATCGAAAAACACAACACATGTGTCTACAAAGAATTCCATGTTGCTGAAATAACATGCATTCATAATTGAAATCTTGTACAGATGAATTATACAATACAAAAAAATAATTGATGACAAATAAAAAATAACAACTTCACGGATATATATATATATATATATATATATATATATATATATATATATATATATATATATATATATATATATATATATATATATATATATATATATATATATTTATATGTATATGTATATATATATATGTATATACATATACATACATATATATATATATATATATATATATATATATATATATATATATATGTATATATATATATATATATATATATATATATACATATACATATAAATATAAATATATATATATATATATATATATATATATATATATATATATATATATATATATATATATATATATATATATATATATATATATATATATATATATGGTATCTCATTGACCTTGAAATATCGAAAAACACACCATATATGTCTACAAAGAATTCCATGTTGCTGAAATAACATGCATTCACAATTGAAATCTTGTACAGATGAATTATACAATACAAAAAAATAATTGATGACAAATAAAAAATAACAACTTCACGGATATAATAAGTAGAACATAGACAAAAAGAATATAGGGTACCTTAAACTCCTTATTAGAAAAAGAAACATCATGATCTTCAATGCTCTCATCATCATCAATCTTTTTTTTGTTTCTTCTCAAGTGGGAATGCGTCCTTTTCTTCCATTATAATGAATATGTCGGTTCCATTCATATTGAATTTGCTTATTTGAAAGAAAGAAACAATAGATTCCTTAATTTCCCGTTGAACATCAATAAATATCCTACGAGTGTACACCTTAGATGCATGTACCTCAATATTAAACATAGATGGTGTTCTTGGAATTTGTATTAGTTTGAAATGAAGCATTAAAACCCTCAGAACGAGGTGTTATACGCATCAATCCAGACATTCGAGCATGCTTAAAGTAAGCTGGAATATATTGCTCTCTTAAACTAAACATGTCACTAAACCATCTAGATTCAAATAGATTATAATCTTGCACAAATGAATGCCACCCTTCTTCAATTTGAATCTCATCGATCCTAGCATCCCAAAAAAGTGAGTTAAACCTCCTTTTAAATTTAGTGTTGTTGTACAACTCCGAACACACCTAACAATAATAATCAAATAACATATTTGTCAATTGAAATATAGAGCACATCTCATATAAGAAAATAAATTAACAAATAAAATAAAGGTAATACCTTCTATTGAAGTTTACATGTGATATGCCACATACATAAAGGATGATTCGCCTTATCAAAAACTTGTTCAACAGCCCTCTTCATTGCGGGATCCTGATCAGATAGAACTAATCTAGGTTGCTTCTTGAAAGCTTTCATAAAGACTCCAACAACCATATATATATATATATATATATATATATATATATATATATATATATATATATATATATATATATATATATATATATATATATATATATATATATATATATATATATATATATATATATATATATATATATATATATATATATATATATATATATATATATATATATATATATATGAGTCTATTGTTTCGTGACTAATCAAACCAGCACCGAATGTAACATATCTATTGTGGTTGCCAATACCAGTAAAAGGAACAAACACCATATGATATCTATAAAATAGGAAAAAATATTAAAAACCACATATAAACAAACATAATAACAATTATAAAACATATAAAAAACACATTTGTTGGTTCTAAATGTCGCATCGAATGAGATAACATCACCAAATTCTTTATAATGAAGCTCGGCAGTTTTATTTTCCCAAAACATACGATAAAGCTTCTTGTCTACAGTCTTATATTCAAATGAGAAGTTAGGTACATGCTTCATTCAATCATTCATCTTGTTAACCAGAAACTGAGAATCCGATTCTCCTAAGTGGCAATTCAAATCACGTGAAAAGTTCTTAAAATCCTCAACATTACCACCTCGATATGTATAACCTCCAAAAAGTACAGAATGAAGCCTATGAGAAATAGTAGGACCAACACCTTGGCTTCTCATCTTAAATATAAAAGACGCTTAGTTTATGTCCAATTTCCTTTTAGTTTTGGACAAATGCATGTTCTCCTTTGTATACAAAGGATGATTATGCTTCTCCTCAACATCATAAACAATAAAATTAGTTGAACCTGGAATACGTGTACACTTAATACGTGCTTATCATTTTGATCTAATCAAGTTGCAATTCTTTTTCAAACGACCCTTTGCATCTAATGTGTCAACTTCAGATGTGTTAGGTACACCTTCACGATTACACAAAAAGTATCTCCTAATAACATTACTATTTTCCTTTTTTCACAGTGGATTTCCTAACATCAAAACCACTCTCAACATCATAGAAGTAATACATTGCTTTCACGTGATCATGATAAGGAAATGTAGAACCTGCAATAGGCCTAATGTGATCAGGAACATTCGGAATCCAATAAACAGAACCACTAGGAGTCGAAAATTTGTTGTTAGCAACAGACTCAATCTGATTAGAATCACCTAAAATGGAATAATATAATAATATCGTTACAAAAGATCTTCATTAAAACCAAATTATATCAGGAATGTGAATTTACCAAGATCCACAAGGACATTATTCGAACTACCATTTGGTTGAGACGTAGAAGTTGAAGCATGAACATCATTTGAAGTACGATGTAAATCACCAATTGGTTGTTGTAACAAATTTCCATAATCTTGAGAACCTTTGATAGAATACAATAATATTGTTACAAAAGACCTTGATTAAAAAAAGGATAACAGAAATATGAAATTACCACATTCCACAGGGACATCATTCGAACTACCATCTAGATTACAATTAGAAGTTGAAGCATGAACATCATTTGAACTACAATGTAAATCACCAATAGGTTGTTGTACGACATTTTGATAAGCTTAAGAACCTTTGATAGAAGAAATATTGTATTGATCATCATCTAAAAACAATATACAATTATGAAATAAGTAAAACTGAAATAAAACATCATTTATTGAAAATAAAACCAAACAACCATTACATCAAAATCACGAATCAATACTATGATTCTATAACATTTAACCTTATTTAAACACTAACAAATACTAAGAATCATAACTTCAAAAACAATTAACATCTTCAAATACCCTGACACTTTTTCTTCATTTTTGGACAATTACGGGCATCGTGGTATCCCAACTCCCCATAGAATGCACACTTTCGAGGAGAACGACGGTTAACACTAGGTTGCTGAACATCTCTTGGATGATCATCGTTTGCACCATTATCTGTCGACTGAGACATCAGGAAGAAGATCAAAACTGATAAAAATGATAGAAATAATGATGTGGGAGAATCAACTATGCCACAATGATCGACATAAACAGAAATGGGAAAACGATTTGACGAAGTAAAATGAACATAATAATATGTTTCCTGAAAACATGGGATATGATAACGTTAACATAATTAATTACATGGAAAATTACTAAGTTAACCCTATGCATAATCGAATCACAAATAAACCGTGAAAGATATATACATATATAGTGTATATAGATAGTTCTTAAGTTCTCACAATTTATTTAGTTTTCATAAGATCCTAAATATATACGTATATACATACATATATATATATATATATATATATATATATATATATATATATATATATATATATATATATATATATATATATATATATATATATATATATATATATATATATATATATATATATATATATTGAAAGGCGACATTCATTAAGAAAAGGGGACACCAGCCAGGAGCTGGAGCCACCAGGGGGATACAACGATTACATGTTAATGGCTATTCTAGGAAATAACAACCATTGACTCCTATTAATATGGGATTTAGTGTTTCTACTGTCGATCCAAAGGAAAGCCTCACACTGAATATGGGAATATAACTCGTCCCCCGTTCTCCTTTTGTCTGAATACATGGCTTCGTTTCTATTAAACCATAACGAAGCAAAGACTGCAGCAAGCAACAACTAATAAGAATTTATTCTCTTTAGAGTTAGATCCTTCATTCTCTAGCCAAATTAATAGATCTTCTATAGAGTTGATGTTGCAATCTTTTAACTCCCACCAATTCTTGATTTTAGACCATATATCGTTAGCAAAAGGGCATTCGAAAAAGGTATGAAGAACCGTCTCTACTCCAGATCTGCACACATCACAGGTTGTGTTGATGTTGACTGCATTCATCTTTGCTAGATTCTCTTTTACTGCTACTTTTCCTTTACTGATGTGCCAAAGTAGAATGTTGTATTTTTTCGGGATCCATTTACACCATCTATTTTTTCCATACACGTGCTGTTTCTTTTTTATCAGACTTTTCCTCATCCATGCCACCGAGAATTGGTTATTGGGTCCTCCTGGACTGGACCACCTATCTTCTGCGTCTGAAAGAGATGTGGGGAGATGTAGTTTATAAGATTTTCCGTCTCTTCTTTGGTTCTTCCGTCTCGTATAGCTTCTTTCCAGATCCACCTTTCTTCGCCACCTATCTTCTGCGTCTGAAAGAGATGTGGGGGAGATGTAGTTTATAAGATTTTCCGTCTCTTCTTTGGTTCTTCCGTCTCGTATAGCTTCTTTCCAGATCCACCTTTCTTCGCCATTATTAAGTCTATCATGAACTGTATCATATTTCATAGGGTCAGAAACAAAAACCCTTGGAAATTTGATTCTTAATGGTTTATCACCATGCCACCACTCTGACCAGAAACTGATCTTTTTCCCATTGCCGATCTTCCTTTGTATCAATTGTCTTGGATCCAAAGAATCTTCTTTTAAACTGTCCCAAACTTGTACAATTTGTCTCCATGTTGAACCAGATTTGATCGTTTCTTTGCCATCAACATTATTCAAGTTACCATGAATACTGTGTATAATTTTGACCCATAAAGATTCATCTTCATTTTTGTATCACCAGAACCACTTCACTAGGAGAGCTTTATTCAAATCATCCATAGAACCGATACCTAGACCTCCATTTTCCATTTCAGCAAGCGCGATTTCCCACTTAACCCACGGAATGCGGTTTTTATCTTGGTCAGAGCCCCAAAAGAACTTTCTTCTCATGCCTTCCAACTCTTGTATGATACCTTTAGGAACTCGATAAAGTGAAAATAGAAAAGTTCCTAGGCTTCCAAGCACATTTTTTACAATGGTGTGTCTTCCTCCGTAAGATAGAGTTTTGATCTTCCAGCTAGTCAATCTCTTTTTGAATTTTTCGATTAAGGGCTTCCAGGGTTTCTTTGCACGCATGTTGGTTCCTATTGGCATCCCCAAGAAGATAGTTGGCATCTTCTCCGCTTTGCAACCAATAATCAATGCCATTTCCTCCACCGAGCCTTGCTCTATCCCAATGCCGTACAGGATACTTTTCTCCATGTTGACACTTAGACCTGCCGCTTTCTGAAAGCAAAACAGCACTCGGACTAGGTTAAGAATATTCTCGATGGACCACTCTCCAAAGTACATTGAATCATCTACAAAAAAGAGATGGGTTAGTAAAATATTGTTTTCTCCTATCGATACGCCTTTGTAGTTTCCAATTTCTGAAGCTTTAGTGATTGCAGAATTCAATCCCTCCATTATGAGGGTGAATAGAAAGGGATCGATTGGGTCTCCTTGTCGTAGGCCTCTTTGGAGAGAAAATTCCTTGGACGGGCTACCATTAACAAGAACGGACGAGGAGCCTGAAATTAAGCAAGCTTTGATCCACTGTCTCCATTTCCACCCAAAACCTTTTTGGACCAACATTGAATCTAAGTAATTCCATGATACGGTATCGTATGCTTTCGCTATGTCTGATTTGAAAAAGAACATCTTCTTTTTTTCTTTTTTGCCCAGTCCATAACTTCATTTGCAATTAGGGGGCCATCCAAGATTTGTCTGTTCTTTATAAAAGTAGATTGGGTCTTATCTATGATGTTTGGGAGAACCTTCTTTAATCTATTAGCAAGCATTTTTGAAAGAATTTTATATATACTCGATATCAGGCTAATAGGACGAAACTCCTTTACTTTGGTGGGATTATGAATTTTTGGGATAAGGGTAATGAAAGCTGAGTTTACACCTTTGGGGATTTTAGCAGTAGTTGCGAATTCATTGTATGCTTCAAACAGTTCTACTTTCAGGAATTCCCACTGTCTCTTGAAGAACTCCATCGTAAACCCATCCGGACCAGGAGATTTGTTCACGCCACACCTCCATATAGCTTCCTTCAATTCTTTTTCTTCAAAGGGGATTTCTAATTCTTTCTTTTCTCTATTTGAAATTCTCAGAGTACTTCCCAAATCTTGTGACCAGTTACAGTCTTTATCTTCCTGGAAATTTTTTTCAAAATGATCCTTAAAGATATCTTTAACCTTGATCGGGTCCGTCTCCCAGAGCCCATTGTTCTCAATTCCTTTTATGTTTCTAAGATGTTTTTTCTTATTAACATTTCTGTGAAATAAGGCTGTGTTCTCGTCTCCTTCAAGACACCATTTGTTTTTGTTCTTTTGTTTGATGTCTTCGTTAACTTTGTTTTCCTTTGTTCAAATTTTACTCAGAATTTCGAATCTTTCATGAAGAAGATTTTGAGAGTCTCCTTCATTTTCAATTTGTTTGTCTATATCTTCTAAACGGTTGCTCCAATTTGTTCTTTCTTCCCGGTCTTTTTTGTCTTTTTCAGTCTTCCATTCTTTTATTTTGCCTTTAACATGTCTGAGTTTTTGCATGATGATGAACAACTTTTTGTGGATTCCATTCATCTCATATTCCGTCCAAGCTTTTCTAACCATTTCATCGAATCCTTTTTCCTCCATCCATGAATTGTACAATTTGAAAGGGATATTGCCATAGTTTCTGCTCATTTGTCTAAGGATTAGCGGTTTGTGGTCTGAAAACATTCTAACATCTGAGATAACTTCAACATTGGGCCAAAGAGTTTCAAAATTATCATTGATTAGGAATCTGTCAAGTTTAGAAAATTTTGAGCCTCCTCCTTTTATCCAAGTAAACTTAGATCCACCGATTTTGACATCTATAAGATTATTTCTGGAAATGAAATCGTTGAATTTTATGGTAGCACCAATATCCAATTGCGAGCCCCTTCTTTCAGTAGCGTGTCTAACTTCATTGAAATCGCCAAAGATAGACACTGCCCCTTGCATAGACACTGAAATCGCCAAAGATAGACACTGCCCCTTGCAGAAATGAAAGACCATAATTCTTCACGTCTAGTAGAGCTTTGGCTAGCATAGACACTGATCAAACAAATATTTGCATTATTATCCACCCATATGCTTTGAATCACTAAACAGTCCTCCATACTTAAGACATGGTCTTTTATAAAAACATTTCTATTCCAAATAGTCAGCAATCCACCACCCTGACCAATGCCATTTGAAGAAGCGAATTCATAGTCTATACTACCCCATATCTTCTTAACAGTCATATCTGAAATTTCTCTTCTTTTTGTTTCTTGAATTCCTACTACAGAAATCTTAAATTTAGAAATTAAATTAGAGATCCATTTCGCCTTGTAGTCTCCTATTCCCAGGCCGTTTGAGTTTAACGAGAGTATGTTTAGTGGTGCTTGATTACATCTCCTTTCTTTCCTTTCCGTCTTTGAATCCTTCCTTCTCTGTAGTTTTTGTTGTTTGTGAATCCACAAGTTTCGCCAATTTCTATCAAACGTGTGGAGACTCCTGAGTTGCAAGCAGAGTCTATCGATTTCTCATCTTCACACTTGAAACAGTCCTTACTGGTGCTATGAACAATGCTCATTTTGGATTGGCTTTTGGTGATTCGGGGAGAGAGGTGAAGTTGCCTTGAGATAGAATTTTTCCCCATCGATTCCATGTTCTCCTTCTTTTCGTTACTCTTTTCCTTCTCAATGAGTTCAATTTTTTTCTTGATTGGAGTTTCTCTTGAGAGTAAAGCTTTTAAGTTGTCTGAGCAGCCGTCTAATTTGAGTTTATTCTCCGTGACATTAAAATGGGTCGTGATTCGTAAATCCATATCTGGTTTCAATGGATGGGTATTTGGGTCAAAATGGGCTATATTCACTGTTGGGCTCTCTTTATTTGGGCTGTCCGTATCTAATTTTTTCCCAAAATTTTCATTATTTTCGTGATTATTATATTTATTCTGGTTACCTGTTTTCAACTCTTCCGTGAAATCATTAGCCTCGTTAAACTCCCTTTCACGCTCTGTCAGCTTTCGTTGCTCGAGGAATTGGGTTTCTTGAACGTTTGAATTTGAATTTGAATTTGAAAATTCCTCATCGGAAAATCTTTCCCATCCTTCCTCCTCCGATGAAAGGAAATCGGCACCGTCTTCAGAGGAATACTCTGTTTCTTCCTCGTCATGTTGGTCCTTACTGTTAGACGATTTGATACCTAGTCCTTCTACATCTCTGTGGATTTCTGAAACTCTAACTTTAAACGAATTTTTTCCAATGTTCAACGTAACTGTTTCACTGATTTGATCCAGTACTTCAGTCTTGATACAAATAACACCATATCACCAGTTTTGGTGCAAATCGTTGCATGTATATGTAATTATCACGTCCCCCCATACACACCCGATTTTTATGAAGATGTTTGGACACCGAGCATGCACCGGAATGCCTTCGACTTTTAACCACGTAATTCTATCTTGTACACAGAATTCTTCCCCCCATCTCCTAAGTGATTTTAAGCATGCTTTGATTTCTGGACTGTTTTGGATTTTCTCTTCCTCCTCCTCTGTTTTTACATCGAACAATATCCAAAATCCTCCTATGTACTTCACCATATTATCGTTTAGGCCTTCAGCAGCACACAGATTGGATACTAACGCAAGATTGCTATAGCATTTTACTTCCCCCACTAATTTGCTATATAATCCATCTTTAATCTCTCTTACTTCTTCCTCCTCGATATTGATCGACTTCACCTTAAAAACTTCAATTTGAGTCTCCCGTCCTTCAGTAAGCTCTCGTTTTTATTTAGCCTCCGGATTTATCTCCGCCTCCTTCCTTGTTTCTTTCTTTCCCTTTACTACATCAGCAAAAGATAACTCCTTTCTTCTAACATTCCTTTCCTTGTCAAAACTCCTTTTCTCCTGGTTTCTGTTGTTGACATTCGCCCATTCTTCTCTACTGTACTTAGCTACTTTGGCAAATAGCTTATTATTCCCCATCCAAAGTCTATTGAGCATCTCTTCTTTCTTAAAAAGATTTTGAACTCTATTAAATCTAGCAAAACCGAACCTAAATCCCTGTTTGTCCAACCGGTCACTAATGAACAAGTCGACCATTGTTCCCATCTTAGCTATTTCATTGCGAATCTCCTGTCGACTCCAGTCTCTAGGAAGATTAGATATGAAATAAGTCGTTGAGTCTCTGAACTTCCATCTATCAGTAGCCCCGTCCTTGGAACCTTCTTCCTTGGAAACCCACCTGAATACCCTCCGACGTGGTGCATTGGTCTGCCGGAAATCGTCAACCTTCCTGCCCCTCATGGAGAGTTTTTTTTTATAGAACTAATATATATTATATATATATATATATATATATATATATATATATATATATATATATATATATATATATATATATATATATATATATATATATAGAACTAGGTTATATTACGGACAACAGTTATTGTGAGACCGTGCGGACAGTGCTATTCTGTGAGAAATGACGATTAGAATATGTTTTTATTGGTAATATTAATACTAAACAAACATATTCTCATAGAATTATTTCTATTATAACGTATCTTCAATCATTATCATTCGTTCTAGTGTTTCACACATTCTGATTCACTCATTCTCATTCTGACAGAATGATAATCATAAAAACTTCATATAACCCGTATAAATGATTTAATGACAATAACTCTATGAGAATATGTTTGTTTCGTATTCACATTACCATAAAAAATATATTCTATTTGTTATTTCTCACAAAATAGTAGTGTCCGCACGGTCTCACAATAACTGTTGTCCGCAATATAACTTAACCCTATATATATATATATATATATATATATATATATATATATATATATATATATATATATATATATATATATATATATATATATATATATATATATATATATATATATATATATATATATATACATATATATATATATATACATTTATATATATATATATATAAATGTATATATATATATATATGTATATATATATGTATATATATATATATATATATATATATATATATATATATATATATATATATATATATATATATATATATATATATATATATATATAAATGTATATATATATATATATATATATATATATATATATATATATATATAAATGTATATATATATATATATGTATATATATATATATATATATATATATATATATATATATATATATATATATATATATATATATATATATATATATATATATATATATATATATATATATATATATATAGAGTCCGTTTCAAGGAAGAACCAATATTTTCCTAGGAACCGTAGGAACTTTTTGACTGAAATGTTTTTTTCAAAAAAAATGACATAATACATCTAGTCGCTTATATTTAAGACTTTTTGTCAAAAAAAATTTGAAAAATAATATGTATACACGAAATGTGCATATATGCATTTTTTCCGCACATGTGTATATGATCACGTTTCGTGCATATGTGCACATTTCGTGTATATATATTATTTTTTAAAATTTTTTTTTACAAAAGGTCTTAAATATATGCAATTAGGTGTATTATGTCATTTTTTTTGAAAAAAAAATTTCAGTAAAAAAGTTCCTACGGTTCCTAGGAAAATATTGGTTCCCATTTGATATTTAGTCTATATATATATATAAATGTATATATATATATATATATATATATATATATATATATATATATATATATATATATATATATATATATATATATATATATATATATATATATATATATATATATATATATATATATATATATAGGGTCGAGATCATGAGAAATCCTAAAAAAACCTAGGAACCTAGGAACTTTTTTTCTACACAATATTTTTAAAAAAAAATTGCATCCAATTTTTTTATTTAAAGCGTCTAAAAGATTTCTAAACCCTAAACCCTAAACCCTAAACCCATATGAAAAAAAATAAAAAAATGATTTTTTTGCATCCAATTTTTTTATTTAAAGTGTCTAAGAGATTTCTAAACCCTAAACCTAAACCCTAAACCCTAAAACTAAACCCTAAACCCTAAACCCTAAACCCTAAACCTTAAACCCTAAACCCTATATCTAATCCCTAAACCTAAACCCTAAACCCTAAACCCTAAACCCATATGAAAAAAAAATTAAAAAAATGATTTTTTTTGAAATTGTTTTTTGATATCTTCTAGATGCATCATAACAAAAATTTTGGTATATATTTTTTTTAAAAATATTGTGTAGAAAAAAAGTTCATAAAATGGGTTCTTAGGTTCCTAGGCTTTTTTAGGTTCTCAATTGAACTTTAATATATATATATATATATATATATATATATATATATATATATATATATATATATATATATATATATATATATATATATATATATAGATATATATATATATATATATATATATATATATATATATATATATATATATATATATATATATATATATATATATATATATATACTTAAAGGATGGGAACGAGGTATCATTCCTATTGGTATGCTTAGGAAAACCTTCCGGTTTTCTGAAATGGATGACGGGATTGATACACTAGCTATTTATGTGTTTTCATTAATTGAAAATACTATAAACCATCTTAGTGTTGACAAATCCAAATTTGAGGAATATCTTATAGCTGTCAAGGAACTGGATGAAAGGTTCATTGGTGGTGTAAGTGACAATCAAGTAACTAATAAGAGTGTTGAACTTGATGTTTTACTTGGCGTAAATTCTTCTATTGAAATTGAAATTGAAAATCCAACGGATATCAGGAACAAAGGTTGTGGATCTCGGAAAATATTGAAAAGTTCCAAAGAGATTGTTTTTAAGAAGAATTCAAGAGAAAAAAGAAATTATGTTGCTATGGTGAATATGCCCATCATGATAGCAGGAACTGTCCATTAAAGAAGAAAAAACAGTGATAGATAAATGTCTCATGGGTTTTCATGTATTAATTTATATTTAACACTTTGAACTCATAAATGTAGTCATCATATTGTGAATTTTTTTTGTCTCACATTCTTTGCATTATAAGAGTTCATAGACTTTAAAAATCATCAATGAAGACTAAGCATATTATATCGTACATGTTGTATTTTATGTTTCTTGTGTCAATCAAGAAGTGTTGTTCATAAAGCATATATATATATATATATATATATATATATATATATATATATATATATATATATATATATATATATATATATATATATATATATATATATATATATATAATCCAACGTCATGCACAAAAATATAATAGTAGAGTTCTTCATATAAAACAAAAAAGAACAAGCAAAAGATCTACTAAAAACAAGAAACAAACATATCATCAAAACATTAAACACCAAACCAAATGACTACTACGGTGATCATCAAACTAATATTCTTAAAGGATGGATAGTTTTTCAGTTATCTTCTCATCCAGTAGAATTATTAGATCAACAAGAGAGGTTAGGATTTTGGATTTTTTTTCAATGACCTTCCTGAGGGTTTCCTTCTCCTTATGAGCAGCATCGGTTGGTGTCTTGATCAGCATATGGTCAAGAATATCCTCTTGTCGCTGGATTTCATCAGCAATGGACATCATGGTGTGATTGTTGGTATATTGGATCGATTTGGGTGATATCATATACATAGGGTAGCAGGTGTTAATATTAGGTTCATTTTAATTTAGTGCATACGGTTACACATTACCTTTTCGTATCCTTTTCTTTATTTAACCTATAGCATAATTACTATTAGATAATTCAAGATTTTCGTACCTCACAAACATTAAATGGTAAACGATTGTATCTCTTCCTGGCTGATATATAAATATTAGTTCTCATATGGTCCATTTACTTTGTCTACAAATCCTTACTTATTTTGAGATAAAGTTTCTTAACACGTCTCTCTTTCAAACTTTCTCGTTACCCATGGATTCTAACATGCATACAGTGCTGAAATATTTTACTTCTTATGCCAAATCACTTATCAATAGCACGACTTCTACAATTTTCGATACAAGGATGCCATTGATGTTGGTTCAATGTCATATTGAAGCAAGGAAAAGGTACAAAGCATGTCTATTGTAGAATGAAGCACATAAACTACTTAGATTTCCAAGTAATTACTACACATCTGTTTTTGAAAGCATCGACTTTAAAGTTGGGTATGGTGAACCGGTTCAGCAACAGTTGCAAGATATCAGAACCCTCTTTGAAGAAGAGGCCAAAACCTTAGAGGGTTTTATTAAGGATTAGATTTAGTATATTATTTTTATGTTTAAATATGTTTTTATGTTTTGTTTGTTTTTGTTATATAAGTTCTATGTGTTTGGTTTATATTAATATGTGTTTTGCTTTTTTGGTTCGATGTGACTGCTAGTAATGTTACAATTTTATGTTTATGTTTAATGTATGTAAACTAAGTATAAAACCGTTAATTATATAACACATAACTTTATAACATATTGTGTCTAATGTTATACAAGTGTAATCAATTGTGAAGAATAACCCATTTAGTTATAAGGAATATTCAAGCATATTAGAATAGAACTAATATTTCTTAACTGAAAATTGTTTATGAAGGTTTCATAAAAAGACATTAAAGTAACCCAAAGATGAAACTGTTTCACAAAGACATTTTGAAATGATTAACAAACCGAAATACTTATACCAGCTATGTCATCATAGTCACCATTTCTTTTACCTTTTCTTCAACCCTATTATTTTTCTCTTCCTTTCTTAGTTGTCCAAAAGCAGCCATTGCTGCATAGACATCACTTCTACATTCATTGATATCATATACGAGCATATTTGTTAGAAACTTGCCTTCCTTCTTCTTCCAAACGATTGATAAGTGTTGTTTGATGTCTTCCTTCTTCTTCCAAACCACAATTGTAACTTTTTTCGGTTTCTCCCATATATGTTTCCATCATTCTCGCCATAATTACCCCAGAATGCCTTGTGTAGTCTTCTATCTGACATTTTACTGAAAATTTTTCTGGTTTCTTCTTCCTCAAAAGATGTTCTTTTCCATGATTAGTTGCTTCTAGATAATTGCAGATAAACAAATGCTGCATAAAGTGTAATTTCATATGTATCAATTTATTTTAAAAAAAAAATAACTATAATATTGACTCATATTTTATAGAGTTGTACCAATATATAAGCAATGTTCCATATGACTCTTCGATGGTTTCAGTTGGCTTCTTTGTGTCAAGAATAAAAAAAGAACATCTTTTTAGATTAAAGCACACAATATACCTCCTCATAACATTATATATTGGATAAAAAACCTGTAATACCATGCCATCACACATTTTTCATTTATAGTCGTCATGTTATATATCAAATTGTACATTAATCATAAATGTAAGCCCGGATACAATCCTAGATCTAAACACGGTATCAATCAAATCAATAAAACACAAGAATTGCTCTTCAATGCACTCGATTATTATTGAGAAATCGACTAATACATAAGAACGTAGTTACTTGAACAGAAAGAATTTCACTATGCTAGAACAAGGCTCCAAAACAACTAACTAGCCAAATGAAGATTAAGCACACACACACACACACAGATATATATATATATATATATATATATATATATATATATATATATATATATATATATATATATATATATATATATATATATATATATATATATATATATATATATATATATATATATAAGACCGAAAACCCAAGCCCACAATCATGACCAGACCAAAATCGTTAGACCAAGCCCACCGAAAACCCTTGGTTTTGGGTCATCGTGACCGAAATCCAGGGGGATTTCGGTCGCCGGCCGAAACCCATATACAGCCCCCTAAAACTTATATTTTCTATTTTAGTACCTGTTAAATGCAAAGCTTAAACAACTAAAATAATTCCTAACAATCTCCCCTTGGTTAAATGCTTTCATTTAAACTTTAGGCTTCTCTTGGACTTCAACTCGGTTGACCACTACAGTAACATTCAAACAATCTCCCCCATAACGAGTGACAGGAGTAGATGTTAATAATTTGTAGCATGTTGTAGAGTCAACTTCGTCTTTGGTATCAGACTGTCGTCAAAGTTGACTTTGAAAGCTCATAGGGCGAGCCGATCTTCTGCGTAGGTCTTGAATCAGCACATCCAGCGTTTGATTTGACTTTAACTTTGACTGGAGTCTGTCTCTTTATCTATTTTAGATCACATACGGGTGTTGATGTAGCAACAAGACTGACTGAGGAGGAATTCAAGCAGCCTGTCACATGAAATTAAGCTTCACCTTCTTGGGGAACAGAAAATTTGTGTCGAAACTTTGAACTTCACTTTCAGCTGGTGCTTCTCGATACGAAATTTGACTGCAAATCCTGTGGGTCACGGAGTTATAAACTCTCACCACAGTTGTTCAAGGATTCATCCTTGGCTCAGAATGAGACTTCTCACAATATCTGTGTGAATCTGGGAGAACGCACTGCGATTGTTTGAGTATCGGTGAACTACTCGTGTGTCACACCCCCAAACCACGATGGCGGAAACGTCTGAGGGTGGATGACTTCATGAACAGTATCACAACAACGTTTGTACAATAGTGATCAAATAAAACACATCCATCATATACATAATTGTAAATGTTACAATAGTTCAAAAGATTGTGTGTTTTGAATACAATTACAATATGATATCAAAATACATAGTATGACGCCATAGCGACCCATCATCAAAGGTTGTAGTTACCCTATTAATTTCCTGAGAATACAAGTAGTTTGAAAGAGTGTCAACATTACGTTGGTGAGTTCATAAGATTTTTGTATGAGAAAATCCGTAATCCTTTTTCCTTGTAAAAAGATAGTGTTTGAAACTATAAAATCCAATATTTTCTTATAAATGAGTAGTAGTCTTAAAACCCAAAGACCGAAAATGTATAGGTATTTGTATACTTGAAAATAGTATTAAATAGTTTTATTCTTGTATAAAACCGTGTAAATAGGTGTTTACTGGTAGTCGAATCGTAGATTTAATTCCACGAAAGTCGTATGTATAAGTAAACCGTACTTATATTTATATCTTTGATAAAACATAGTTTTAATTCCAATAGAATCAGTGTGTATAAGTAAAACCATACTTATATTTGTAACTTGTTAAAATGTAGTTTTAATACCATAAAACTTGTATGAGGAATCTCTTTCCTTGTAAAATGTAGTATTGTAATCCAAAAAAATCCAATATTTCCTTATGATATGTGATGTCATTTTACAGTTGATACTAGTAGGATGGAAGGAATCATATAAGATACATGTGAACCACGAGTTCTACAGATACTAGATGAGTAGGTTCTAATTCATTATTTATGACTAGATTATTATATAATTGAATTAACTATTCTTTGAACTAATTTCGTTATCAGAAGATATATATATTAAAAAAATGTCTTTTCGTTATCACGTCCTCATCGGAGTCAAGCCACGAATTTGGAAAAAGGATATCACTTAGGGTAGTGAAAAGATTGCACCTACTGTAGATATTTTGAATTTCGGTAATAAGAACGTGGGTTGTCCTTTCAGTTCCAGCTGTAAGATACTATATAAACGGGTATGTAGTCTCATCCATATCTAAATCTTTTCAGTCTCATTCTTTCCTACTATCAGTTCATTCTTATATAATCTCAGATTTCTAAGTCGAGGTATGGAAAACAGATCTCCTATGGATAATTTGTCAGACTCTGAGCTGAATTTCTTAAGGGAAGAGGGTACCTCCCTATTGTTTAATCAGATACCTCCACTGGGGTTTGGTAATTATAGTATCCTAAACTCCTTTTATTTCTTATTCCTTCTTCTAGCATTTTGATTTTTATGTGAGGTATAGATTTTCCAGATATATTACCGCTGGATCAACCTTAAGATGATCTTGAAGTTTTTCCTCTGATGAGTATTCTCCGTGAAGATCCACTGCCTTTAAATCAAGACATCGTTGTTGGGCAATCTCAATATATACTTCCAGGTTAAGTCATTTTGTTAAGCTTTATGTTTACTTCGCTTAATTATCTAACATACGTTATACACAAATCCATTTGTAGATGATCTTACTAATAATAATCTAAGCATGAACGTGCCCATACTGTATAGTGGAGTAGATCTAACAAATCAGAGGTTTCAAACTGACATTCAAAATCAGAATCAAATACAGTCGATCCACGATGACACTATCGGGCTCGCTTCAGCGAATTCTGAGTCTGTGGGTGGTTTTCAATATCAGGATCATTTTCAATTGATCCAAAGTAACTTAGAAAGTTTCAAGAATGGGAATTCTGGGTTTATGGTTGATTTTGGAAATCAATAACTATTACCCATAATAGGTAACAATGAAAGTGTTAGTGATCAGGATCATACACAATTGATCCAAAATGAAAACGTTTGAACCTCGATTCCAAGAACCTTTGAAATTCGTAGAAAAAGGGGTTCTAGACATGCGTTTAGTAAGGAAACAATATCCATGCATTTTGATAAGCCTATTTTGGAAGCTGCAAGGGAACTCAACGTTGGATCAACAAAGTTGAAGCAATGCTGTAGGAAGTTAGGCATCAAAAGTTGGCCTCGACGACAGATTAAGAGTCTACAAACTCTTATTAACCATACTCAGGTTAAGAATTGTATTTCTTTCTCCACAATTTTAATACCATGAGATTGTAATGACTGAGAGTATTTATGCAACAGGAGTTTGATAAAAATCCTAGTAGAGCAAACGTAATACTTGGTCTAGAGAACGAGAAAAGAGCAATAGTCGAGGGTTTCAGTTCGAAGATAACTGATACCACAAAGAGATTGAGGCAAGCTGCCTTTAAGGCTGTTTACAAGAAAAGAAAAGTTCAGAAGAGGGAGGAAGCTTCATCAGGGACCATACACAGCAACAATCTCTGCCTTCTGTTTCTGCTATGAGTGGTTTTAACCATGATTTTCTCAAGATCACAAGTGAAGAGAACCCAAAAGAATTGGCAGGTGACATAGCCTGCCTTCGGCTTTCAGATTGAATTTTTACCAATATTAGTTTAATGGAACTGCTGGTAGGGATGATGGTAGGTTTTCGATAATAGTTATTGGTCAGGTATTGTCGAATTGTCAGGTCTACTATGTAAGGATAGGGGTATAAGAGGTACATAAAGTGTCTAGATGTATGGTTCTATAGTATTATAAAATACTCCTGTAGTATTTTAGCTTTATATTTTGTTTTAGAGTTTCTTTGTATATGGTTCTTGATAAGTTTTTAGACTTGTTGTTCACTACGACTATTTCTAAGTACATGTTAGATATACATTGGACAAATACAGTTGACCAGGCTCTATCTGTCCTAGGTATGATTACATAACTACCTAGGCCTACTCGTAGTGTTCAACTCATCTTATTACTCCTGTATTGTTCTGGTTATGACACTGTTCTAGTATGTATGTACTTGTACTTATACTTTATAAAAATATCATTGTATTTTAAAGTATACTTTGTATAGATTGTTTTAGAGAGTTTTAGTCCCATTGTATTTATAGTTGTATATCTTAAATGGATTGATATACTTAGTTCACTATAAACAATGCTCTGATACCAATCTGTCACACCCCCAAACTACGATGGCGGAAACGTCTGAGGGTGGATGACTTCATGAACAGTATCACAACAACGTTTGTACAATAGTGATCAAAGCAAACACATCCATCATATACATAATTGTAAATGTTACAATAGTTCAAAAGATTGTATGTTTTGAATACAATTACAATATGATATCAAAATACATAGTATGACGCCATAGCGACCCATCGTCAAAGGTTGTAGTTACCCTATCAATTTCCTGAGAATACAAGTAGTTTAAAAGAGTGTCAACATTACGTTGGTGAGTTCATAAGATTTTTGTATAAGAAAATCCATAATCCTTTTTCCTTGTAGAAAGATAGTGTTTGAAACCAGAAAATCCAATATTTTCTTATAAATGAGTAGTAGTCTTAAAACCCAAAGACCGAAAATGTATAGGTATTTGTATACTTGAAAATAGTATTACGTAGTTTTATTCTTGTATAAAACCGTGTAAATAGGTGTTTACTGGTAGTCGAATCGTAGATTTAATTCCACGAAAGTCGTATGTATAAGTAAACCGTACTTATATTTATATCTTTGATAAAACATAGTTTTAATTCCCATAGAATCAGTGTGTATAAGTAAAACCATACTTATATTTGTAACTTGGTAAAATGTAGTAAACCGTATGAGGAATCTCTTTCCTTGTAAAATGTTGTATTGTAATCCAAGAAAATCCAATATTTCCTTATGAATGTATCCAAGTCCTTAAAACCCAAGGACTAAAATGTATAGCATAGTTTGTAGTATAAAGCCATTGAAAATGTATATTTCCACGTAACAATTTAATAAAGTTGATATCCCATGCGAGACGCCCTATAACCATACTGTGACCATGTAGGCCTGCTTCGACGTTCTTCAGGCGTCGGACTGTTATGACATTTGTCACCTCAGACCCGTCGGTCTAGCTGTAGCTAGCAGCTCAGGTGCGGGGTTGTCAATCCCGTATAGATCTATACACAAATATCACGTTCTCTTACCGAGACTCTGATTATAAATTTCAGGACTTATAGTATGTACTTAAATAAGCACTGTGAAGACCCGTCTCACAAAAATGTATGTATCAATCAACTTGTTAAAGTTTGTATATGAAAAACCTTTGTATTTGTCCATTATCATTTTTCCCATGATAATATAGTAATGTATAATAATTATTTGTCTTCTTTAAAACGTCATAGTAACATTTGTATTAGCAAACTATTCCTATAATAGTTTATTTTTAGTATTCCGTTGTGAAAAGTATATATTTACAAATATATGTGAAATAACTTATTTAGATGGTTATAAAGAACTTCTTTTAAGTTATATTCTCCACAATAGTGGTGTAATAAATTGGTTATACCCTTTATTAATTCCAATATAATATTTCATGACTATCAAATAAAGAACGGCCAGGTAGAAGATCAAATGGGGAGGCAGGACCCTTTCAGCGTATAAGCCTTTTGGAAATCCAACAACGTAGCCCAAATGATCGGCCTAGACACCGCCCTCGTAAGTAGATCATTCAATATTATTTTTGGAATTATAATTGAATTGCTTAATGATGTTTACAAAATTCGCATTTCGTTTACTATTGTTATAAATGAGTATAAATAACTATTTTTATAGTATAACTTGTATTCTCCCCCTTAAAAACTTGAATAAAGATAAAAAGAAGGGGTATGAACTCACCTTAATGTCGATGATGATCTTATCACCAATTGTTGTTAGATCGCCCGACTCTTACTGCTTCTAACTCGAACCCTCTTTTTCTATCTTTCTACTATATTTTCAAGCTATATCTCTACAACTCTCTCGATATGTGTATATAGCTTGTATTGGTGTGGTTTGATTATGAGAATTTGAGTTCTATTTATAGTAGATTTATTTTCGTATAGCGGCCCTCAAGATACAGGTATTTGACTTTTATAGCTTTTAGAAATTGTTTATGACAAAACATACCCTTAAAATACTCTTTAAATAGATTAATAGTTTTTATATAAAAAGAATGATTTTTGTTTATAAAACTATAGTTTACAAAAATCGTAGTTTAATAATATCAACTTTTTAAGTAAAAAGCTTTAACGAATTAACGTAAGGGTATTAATTGTATGTTTAATGAAAATATAAGGTTTAAATGTAAATACAATTTCATTTTAAAGAAAAAGAAAATATTAAATATAAAACTGATATCAATAATATTAAATTTTGACGTCAGGTTGTTCGTATCGACGATACGGTTTTGACGGTAAATTTTTTGTTTTATAAAAAAATCATAATATTTTTGATAAACTTAACAATACGTATTGAATACGTAGTGTTTGAAATGAAAATACGAATTCTTTGGGGGTAAAATATATAAATATGAATAAATAATTAAGTGGGGCCCACTTTAATAAAATTATAAAAAATATAAAAAATAAAATATGGAAATTTCAAAGTCTTCCCATCCTTTTAAACTTTGAAAATTGTGTTTTTTTTTCACAAAACACTATTCACACCGGGTTACTGTTCACGTCGGACACTATTCATGATGAATTTTTATTTTTTTTTTCTAATTATTTATACCAAAAAATATCTAACTTAATAGCATTTGTTCGTATAATTCATTTGAATTAGCGTAAGTAGTATTATAATATCTAATAATATATCGTAGAGGTTATGAAATTTGCATTTCACATATTGACCTAATGTACGTTTTGACTGACTTGAGTTGACTTTTGTTGACTTAATTTGACAGTTGTCACATCGTGGGCGTTTTGATTTTGGCCCCTACATATCCTTGATCAAAGATCTCAATACAGTTGACAAGTCAACAAGTTGACTTGGCTCTTGGCGAGACGTTCAATGATATCCAAACTCTGCGGAGTGTACCATCCTAGCACCAATTTTAAATCCAGTGAAGTTGTTGGGGTCTCACAGCTATTATTGTAAAGAACAGGGATCACTGTCCAGAGTTTCGATGTTTCATCAATGCGAGGTAAAATCACAATGAGTCACGAACATCTTCATTAGGATAAAATTAGGGTCAAGAGTGGTATGAGCGTGTAATATGTCTTGGTTACTAGACATACTCATCGGCTACACTTTCGAATTGTCATCAATGTATGGTTTATTACACTGAATCAGCCAACTCTTGAATTAGAAGCTTTGTAGGTAAGAATGGTTGTTGATGCCTGACATTTACTACTGGTGTTGTAGCAGAGATCACTGGCATAGAGTTTTGAAATATCATCACCACTTGATTTAAAATGATGAATCATCTATTTCTTGCAACAGAAAGTTAGAGGTGGTTGAGAATAGATTAGTGTGTGTGATAGATTACGGTACGTAATCTAACCATTGGCACAGACTTTTTGGCTCTCGACTCTGAGTGGCTTTACTCAAAGTGTCTAGAAGTTGATGTTACAGAAGAAACCATTAGATTTGGTTGAGAAAGGTTGTTAGTGCTTCCAACTTACTATGGTGTAACAGTAAGAATCACTAGCACTTAAGTGTTACCTCAGCAGTGAGTGGTATTACTCAGTGCGTCATCTGTAGGTAAGGAATATCTTAGCAAGTCACGGTAATAGTGAGTCACATCTTAGACATGAAGTTTGGATCTGTATTACCAAGTCATGGTAATAGTGAGTCACATCTTTGACATGAAGTTTGGATCTATATTCATAATTAGTATAGATTACGAACATTGACGATAGTGCAAATTGTGTAAATAAAATATTTTTGGGTTTTTTAATTTTCTGAAAAGAAGGGCATGAAAAGTAGAACATATTTTTGGATTTTTTTGATTTTTGAATTTCTTAAAGTAAAGACATAAAGAAAAAGAAAATGTTTTTGGATTTTTTAGAGTTTTGTAATTTTGTTTTGTTTTAATTCTCCCCCTAAATTTGTGCATGGGAAAGAATTCGAAAAATAAAACCATGAACAAATTTAACTAAACAAAAAATAATATACAATATTTACAGAACTGATTTAACAGTCATTGAACGTATCATTTTAAGCATCTCAACTAGCACATTGAACCAAGCTTTTGCAAAAGGTTTTGTGAATAAGTCCGCCACATTGTTATCTGTGTGGACGGATTCCAAATAGATTAATTTTCGCTCATAGAAATCTCGAATAAAGTGAATTTTAATGTCAATGTGCTTAGTCTTAGAATGCTGGACAGGGTTTTTCACAATTTGGATAGCCGCCTCATTATCGCAAAATATAGGAGTGTCGAGAAAGTTCATACCATAGTCAAGGAGTTGATGCTACATCCAGATGAACTGAGAACAGCAGGCCGAGGCAGCAACATTTCAGCCTCAGTTGTATAAGTTGACGTGCTCTGTTGCTTCTTGCATTTCCAGGAAATCGGTCGGTCTCCTAAGAATTCACATCCAACATTAGTGGACTTTCTGTCAATGTCGCAACCTCCATAATTGCTATCTGAAAATGCATAAAGATCAAATTCACACTTCTTTGGATACCATAGACCCAATTTAGGTTTCCCTTTAAGGTATCCAAAGATCCATTTGACAGTAGTTAAATGAGAGTTTTTACGATTAACCTGATGTCGAGCACACTAGCAGACTTCAAAAACGATGTTCGGTCTGCTGGCCGTCAAATACATTAAGGAGCCAATCATAGAACGATAGAACGTTTGATCGACAGGTTCACCATCTGGATCTGAAGATAGCAGTGGTCGCTCAGACATCGGGGTATTGGCAGCTTTTGCATCCTTGAACTCAAACTTCTCGAGAATATCCGCCACATATTTGACTTGGTGAGGCAGAATACCCTTTGAACCTTTCTTAACTTGTAACCCAAGAAACATCATCATCTCACCTAACGAACTCATCTCGAACCGTGTCTTCATCACTTGTTCAAACTCTTTGCATAAGGCCTCACATGTAGATTCAAAGATTATGTCATCCACATAACTTGGTTCATTAAGTGCCATCTGTACATTCTTCGGCTCTATTTGAGAGATAAAGCTGTTGGTTATATGCCCATCGTTATAACAAGTTGGTAATATTATTATAAATAGTAGGGTCCTTTTTGGTTTACACGCAAGAAACGATTTAGCTAAAAGAGATCGAAAATAAACCTGAGGGGTTAAGTTTATTAATATACCAAAGTAAAGGTATATTAATTATAAACTTAATGGTTAAGTTTATTAATATACCAAAGTAAAGGTATATTAATTAAAAACTTAATAAGGATAAAGGACTAAAGTGAAATATCCACAAAGGAGGGGATAAGGATGAGGAACACTATAAATACAACCCTAGATCTGAGTTGTAAGGGCTGCCAAAACTCTAATTTTCGTCACTCTTCTCCCACCTCTCGGTATACGGCCGATTTCTTTCAAAACCCTAAGTATTACGTGCTAAAACTTCAAGCAAAGGTATATACTACATCAACGGGTGCTGGATCGTTGTCTTGGGTGCGATTACATTTGAGGAGTTCTACTTTGGGCTCTCGTCATCCTAACAAAATCAGATCTGAGATTTAAAAGGTATGTCTTGAACCCTCTTGATTTTACAGTTACAAAAGTGTGCATGATTCTGTGATCCTGGTTGAATACGATTTTGTTTTAAGTTTCCGCTGCGTTTGTTTTATGTTATCGTATTCCAACATTGGTATCAGAGAAGCTTTATCATGATTTTGTACTGTTTTGATTCGATTAAAATTGTTAAAAATCGTTTTTTTATTTATCTAATCTGATCGACGTCCGCGCCGCGGTACTTGAAATATCGCGTCGCGGGTTTTTCTAAAGTTACGATCATTAGGGTTTTGCCGCGTCGCGTTTCCTAGTGTTCCGCGCCGCGTCGTTCATGTCATGATCGGTTTCTTTTGATTACCGCGTCGCGTTTTCTCGTGATCCGTGTCGCGGTGGTCGTGACGTTTTATTTTCTGAAATCAGATTTCTTGTTATAAAATGGTGATTTTAGTATTGTATGATTGTTTAGATTAATGATTGACATAGAATGCTTGCATGCTCAATAGGATTAATAGCTAAACACAAAGTTTAAAATGCTTCAAAATATAATGGATGATTGTTTAAATTAATTATTAACACTGCATCCTTGCGTGTTTAATAGAATTAATAGTTAAACATAATTTTCAAAGAATACTTAAAATTTTAAATGATATATATTAGAATTGTATCTATATGTATAACTTCAAATAAAAACATTGGTCAGACCGTGACTTGGCTCACCTACTCTAAATGTGTAGAAGGTTTAAGGAGGTCTTTTTGATTCCTAATGAGGTCGGTTTTTAAACAGCATTCACTGCTTACCACCCTCACTGCCTGTCGCATTTTATTGAGTGGAGTTACCGAAAGGGTTTGATAGCACAGTGTTTCAAGATAAAAGTATTACTGAAAATACACAAGTAAGAAAAATTTGTTAAAAGTTAATAGAATTTTTCAAAAATCAAATTGGCAATTTCAAACCGGTTTTAAAAGTTTAAATTGACCCTTATGCCAATTAAAAGGTTAAAATGTTTTAACAAAAACGAAACAAAATCCCGTTTTATGAAAATATAAATCTCATGCTACCCACAAAGAACCACATATTTAACCAGGCCCTTCCGGCGTGGGAAGTGCAATAGCCAACGCGTCGGATTGGACTCGGCCAAAATGATGTGATACTCGCGATAACTCATGAATCATGGGCCGGGTGTCACGTGGGTCCTTCGTGGTCGATTTAGCATCCAAACCCGTGATCCGCGGCATACCCGTCACGGGAGAGAGGATGAGCATAATGGGACTAAACATGCCATTGATTAGATTCAATGAATCCCGAAAGATCTAGAAGCTTCATAGAGATTGAAGTTGGCAAAGAGTATTGCCTACCTAAATAACTTTTGGGGGTGACTACGGCATACCTCTTCACCACCAGAAGTGAAATATGGATTCTAGCCTTAAGTAAAATTATTGTTTTGGGTAATTAATTTTTGTAAGGATTAATCAAACTAATTAAATCTACTTTTCATATAGATGGCTCCAAACACAAATGCAAATTCGAATTTGGCTACAAATATCTCACTAATGCAACCCCTCTCTAAGGATAAGCTGACCGGATCCAACTACTTGGACTAGATGCGTTCCCTTCAGATCGCCCTCTGGTATGATAAGAAAGAATGGGTCCTGGACACAGCTCTTCCTGAGGCTCCAGCTGATGATGCAACTAGAGCTGTTAGGGATGCTTGGAAAAAGCATAAAGATCAGTCGGATGAGGTTGCTTGTCTCATGTTGGCGACCATGGTTCCGGAATTCCAAAAGAGTTTCGAGACCGTTGGGGCGTTCGACATGGGCGACCAACTCAAGGAAATGTTCCAAGAGCAGGCTAGACAGGAACGATATGACACTATGATCTCCCTACTAGATTGCAAGCAGGAGGAGGGAACCGCTGTCAGTGCACACGTGCTTAAGATGAAAGCGTACGTTGACAGATTGGAGCGACTTGGATTTCCGATCGCTCAGCAATTGGTTACGGATATCATCCTTCACTCGCTGAGCAGTACATTCAGTCAGTTCACACTGAATTTTAATATGAATAGATTGGAAAAGACCATAATGGAGTTACACGGCATGCTAAAAACTGCCGAGGCAAATATATCTAAATCTAAGAACTCCAGCTCCACGGCTCCGGTATTGGCAATCAGGGAAGGGGCAATTAAGAAAAGGAAAGCCAAGAAGCCTAAAGGCAAAGGGAAGGGTCAAGTTGGTAACCCCAAATCCAACCCTAGCAACAAAGGCAAGGCTGGTTCTATGATAGTGCCGACACCAAACCCTGATGAGGCCATTTGTTTCCACTGCAGAGAAAAGGGACACTGGAAGCGAACCTGCCCTAAATACCTGGAGGAGATCAAGAAGATCAAGCCCAAAGTGTCTGGTACCTCAGGTATATACATGATAGAACTCCATAATACTTCTACTACTAATTGATGGGTCCTAAACACAGGATGTGGTACTCACATTTGCTCTGATGTGCAGGGACTAAGAAGAAGTAAGAAGTTAAGGCATGGGGAGCTTGACCTTATCATGGGCAACAGACATACGGCTGCTGTCAAGAGGATTGGGGATTACGAGCTCGTGCTTTCTACTGGATTTTCTATTAATTTATTAGATTGTTGCTATTCGCCAGAAATGGCTAGAAACATTATTTCTTTTAGTGCTTTGTATCGAGACGGTTTTGATTTTGGTTTTGATAATGGAAATATTTTAGTCTTCAAAAATGATTGTCTTTACTTTAAAGCATGTCCTACAAATGGTATTTATGAAACTATCATGAGCATTAGAAGAAATAATAGCTTAATCTTAAATGTTGATTCAGATACATCCAAAAGTGTATTGGATAAATCATGTCTATGGCATTGTCGACTTGGCCATATAAACAAGAAATGCATCGCCAAACTCCAAGAGGATGGGATTTTGGAATCATTCGACCTCAAGTCTGATGATGTATGTGAGTCTTGTTTATTAGGTAAGATGACAAAAGCGCCATTCACAGGGAACTTTGAAAGAGGCAAGGATCTGTTGGACCTCATACACACTGATGTGTGTGGACCGTTCAGATCAGCCACAAGACATGGAGAAAGGTATTTCGTCACATTTATAGATGACTTCAGCAGATATGGGTATGTTTATTTGATTAAACATAAGTCTGAAACCTTCGAGGTGTTCAAAAGGTTTCAGAACGAAGTAGAGAATCAACGGGGCAAAAGGATTAAGATCCTCCGATCCGACAAGGGTGGAGAATATCTTAGTCAAGAATTCTACGATCATCTGGGGAACTGTGGAATTGTTTCACAGCTGACTCCTCCCGGAACACCACAACATAATGGTGTAGCTGAGAGGAGGAACCGAACATTACTTGATATGGTTCGGTCCATGATGAGTCGTGCTATGCTTCCAATCAGTTTCTGAGGCTATGCCTTGGAGACTGCAGTAAAAGTCCTGAACCTTGTACCAACTAAGAAGGTCAGCAAGACACCCTCTGAAATATGGAATGGGACTAAACCCTCATTAGCTCATTTGAAAGTCTGGGGTTGTGAGGCTTACGTCCGTCGTGAAGCTATCGACAAACTAGAACCCAGATCAGAGAGGTGTTACTTTATTGGTTATCCTACTAGTTCTTTTGGGTATTTGTTTTACAAACCTTCTGAAAACAAGGTAATTGTTGCACGAAGGGCAGTCTTCCGAGAGAGGGAGCTGATACACCAAGAGGCCAGTGGGAGCCAACTTGATCTTGAGGAGATTCAAGAACCAACCAATAAAGGACCTGATGTTGGCACTAGCTCTCAATCAGAGGTTGAAAAACCTGTTGAGCCTCATCCAAGTACAGTTGGGGAATCTGACATACCTCCACCTCCTGTCCGGAGATCTGATAGAGTACGTCATGTACCTGAATTTTATGGTTTACATATTACTAAAGGTGATGAGTCAATGGTAGGTGACGATGAACCTACCAGCTATCAGGAAGCAATGGCAGGCACAGATGCTGCCAAATGGAAGGAGGCTATGGAGAGCCAGATGAAATCCATGTATGATAACTAAGTTTGGAACTTGGTTGATCAAACACCTGGCCTTAAAACAGTTGGGTGTAAATGGGTCTTCAAGAAGAAGACAGACATCGATGGAAAAGTACACACATATAAAGCCAGACTGGTGGCAAAGGGTTATACTCAAACCTAAGGGATTGATTATGAGGAAACTTTTTCACCAGTGGCAATGATTAAATCTATCAGGATATTGTTTGCCATCGCAGCCTTTTATGACAACGAAATATGGCAAATGGATGTAAAAACCGCTTTCCTTAACGGAAAACTTTCAGAAGATGTGTATATGACACAACCAGAGGGTTTTGTACAGTCCAAATATCCCAATAGAGTGTGTAAACTTGTGAAGTCGATTTATGGACTCAAACAAGCATCTCGCAGCTGGAATCTCTGCTTCGATGAGAAAATCAAAGAGTTTGGATTTTCGAGAAGTGAAGATGAGCCATGTGTATATGTCAGAGCTAGTGGGAGTGCTGTTGTCTTCCTTGTGCTGTATGTTGATGACATACTACTCATAGGAAACAATGTCTCAATGTTGCAAAGTGTTAAAACTTGGCTTGGGGATTGTTTCGCTATGAAAGACTTAGGAGAAGCGGCATACATACTTGGTATAAAGATCTATAGAGATAGATCTAGGCGACTCATTGGTTTAAGCCAGAGTATATACATAGACAAAATCTTGAAAAGATTAAAGATGCAAGATTCCAAGAAAGGATTCGTGGCTATGCAACGTGGTATGACATTGAGTAGAGACCAATGTCCTAGTTCTAGTGATGAACGAGAAAGAATGAGTCGAATCCCATATGCTTAAGCAATGGGATCGATCATGTATGCCATGTTATGTACAAGGTCTGACGTCTCTTGTGTCTTGAGTATGATGAGTCGTTATCAGGCCAATCCTGGTGAAAATCATTGGACCGCAGTCAAGAACATTCTTAAATATCTTCGAAGGACGAAGGAAGTGTTCTTGGTCTATGGCGGCATGGAAGAACTCACTGTAAGTGGTTATAGTGATGCTAGCTTCCAAACCGATAGAGACGACTCCTGTTCGCAGTCAGGATTCGTGTTCTTACTGAATGGTGGGGCAGTAACTTGGAAGAGTAGCTGATTCGACAACGGAGGCTGAGTATATTGCAGTTAATGAAGTTGCAAAGGAAGCCATGTGGATGAAGAAGTTCATCAGGGATCTCGTTGTTGTTCCTAACATTGATGGTCCAGTTGAGATCTTCTGTGACAATGAGGGTGCAGTCGCCTTGGCGAAAGAACCCAGAGCTCACAAGCGCACAAGGCATATACACCGGAAGTACCATTATATCCGGAGGCTCGTTGAAGAAGGAGACATCACGATTAGTAGAGTTACATCAGAAGATAATCTTGCTGATCCATTCACTAAACCATTATCTCAGGCCAAGCATGATTCTCATACGAGGTCGATGGGCATTATATTTGCAAATGAGTTGGTTTAAGTGTATTTAATTTAGTTTGATTTGTGTTTGGAACTCAAGCAATGTGAAACTCTATTTGTTTTGAAGATTATTATGTGGAGAAGTTAATATATGCATGAAGGCAGTCATTTCATTAGTTTATCATTGTGTTCCAATTTTGCATGTTTTATTGACTTCCTGAATAATTATTTTATTATTCAAAACGTCCACAATCGGTCATACTTTTGGGAGTAAGTATTGATTCAAGGCTGACATGAGGAATTAGTAAATTGTCCATAGAGATAGACATAGCATAGAGATGCGCTAATTCTCATGTGTACTTAATAGGGATTAAGTATTGGAGTAACCTGTACTTAGAGATTACTTCATGGAATGTGTCACGAGTAATTCTAAGATGGTAATATCTTATATTCTTCAAGCGGAGATGCATTGATTCTTAGTCCTGCAGTCTGTTATGTCTTGGTTTTCTCCAACGTTGTCTGTAACTGGCAGCCATACAGGGAATGTCTAGATATGACATGATGAGTGGGCGAGATCCGTGTAGTCAAAGTTTATTTGTTCCTTCTGCCCTAGCAGGAGAAGCGATATTCGTGGGCCCCTTGATGATTTGGTGTTGACAGCAAATGTACGGCCGTACTCGAACTGAATTGATATAGAATCAATAAGTGCAGTTTGTTGTGGTCATCACAAATCTCTATTGGGAAACATAATCTTGAATGTTTGAGAGTGACAGAATTCCATGTCAGACATTCTTATGGATATCTTGTAGAACAAAGGAATATTTGATCACTTGCCTAAGGGCTGTTTCATTAGATGAACACGACATTTGTCTAGGATGACATACACCTTACTAGGTTAAGGAATATTAGACCATACAGTTGTTATAACAAGTGCAAGTGGGAGACTGTTGGTTATATGCCCATCGTTATAACAAGTTGGTAATATTATTATAAATAGTAGGGTTCTTTTGGGTTACATGCAAGAGACGATTTAGCTAAAAGAGATCAAAAATAAACCTGAGGGGTTAAGTTTATTAATATACCAAAGTAAAGGTATATTAATTATAAACTTAATGGTTAAGTTTATTAATATACCAAAGTAAAGGTATATTAATTAGAAACTTAATAAGGATAAAGGACTAAAGTGGAATATCCACAAAGGAGGGGATAAGGATGAGGAGCACTATAAATACAACCCTAGATCTGAGTTGTAAGGGCTGCCAAAACCCTAATTTTCGTCACTCTTCTCCCACCTCTCGGTATACAGCCGATTTCTTTCAAAACCCTAAGTATTACGTGCTAAAACTTCAAGCAAAGGTATATACTACATCAACGGGTGCTGGATCATTGTCTTGGATGCGATTACATTAGAGTAGTTCTACTTTGGGCTCTCGTCATCCTAAGAAAATCATATCTGAGATTTAAAAGGTATGTCTTGAACCCTCTTGATTTTACAGTTACAAAAATGCGCATGATTCTATGATCCTGGTTGAATACAATTTTGTTTTAAGTTTCCGTTGCGTTTGTTTTATGTTATCGTATTCCAACAAAAGCATGAGTAGAGGCACTCGTTGAATTGACCACACTGGCTTCTGGTTTGAACCCCATCATCCAGAGAGCCAATTACCTTATTAATTGGGTGATCCCATTGTATTCTTGAATGCACTAAATGTTCGAGCGAAGGCGTAGAAACCGGAAGATTTGTTATGTTTTCAACACTGCCTGAGCCTGAAGCACCTCTGTTAGAATCTCTGAAATCGTAGGAGGTACTTGCAACATACTCATCAAGAATTCTTTCGTAAAAGAGAGACTCCATGAGAGTAGAGTCGAAAATATTTGTAGGATCAGTGTTGATAACATCTTCATGAGAATCAGATTGATCGACAACTGGAGGTTCGCCAACAACCTGAGAGGAGTAAGCAGGAGCATCTTCAGTTATAGAAGTGGAGGTAGGAGATGCACCGTCATTTAGAATAGGGTCTTCAAGGATCACTGACGGTTTGACGGGATCAGGAATGAATTCATTATCATCATCTCTGTTAACTTCACTTAAACCTGGTTGTGTGCCTGAAACATCACCAAAAAGCATATAAAACGGTTTAAACAGATCAGCATAGTTAAACAACCAGTCTGGTCCAACACGGGCATCCGTCTCGTTCACTTCTAGCCAATGCACGTCATACGATTCCACGATCTACTTTGTCACCTTGTTGTACACCCGATATGCAGTTTTACTTGCAAATCCAACGAAGTAGCAATCATCAGCTTTGGAGTTGAACATCGGGGTAGCTTCAAGATGAAGAAGAGTGCAAGGACAACCGAAAGTGCAGAAATTTGAGACATTCGGTTTGCGGCCATAGAGAATCTCAATACGGAGTTTTCATTTGAGGATTGTTGATGATGACCCGATTTTGAACATAACAGGTTGTATTAATTGCTCCAGCCGAAAAGATCACCGTCAGTTTGGAGTCGCACAGCATGGTACGTGCAGCATCAATTAGGGTTCTATTCCGTCACTCAACAACACCGTTTTGTTGAGGTGTTTGAGCAGCACTATACTGATGTTGCACTCTCTTATCTGCACAAAACTTATTCAAAACTACGTTCTTGAACTCAGTTCCATTGTCGCATCGGATGGCCTTCGTCTTCAGATTCTTTAGATTTTCAATAAGAGCAGTGTTGTAAAAGTCGGTCTAGGCGGCCGCCTACGTGCTAGGCTGGCTAATACTGCATACGTTTAGTACTATGTGGCTCAATTTGTCGGGCGTAGTCAATGTCGGTCAAAAGCGGTCTAGGCGGTCAAAGTCGGTCAACAGGCGGTCAAACGAAGTCAACAGGCGTCCATGAAAAATTTAAAAATTACCCCTCTTTTTTTCGACTACCCCTTTTTTTTCGACTGCCCCACATTTTTTTGACCTAATCAAGTTCATTTCTCTCCCTCCCATTTTCCACAATAGTCTGGAAAGTGAAAACGAGAGGTTGCGCATCCAGGTTTCCCCCCGACTTCCGCCTCCGGCTTCCTCCGCCTCCTTCTTCCTCCGTCTTCTTCATCTGATTTCTGCGGTATTGATTCCTTCCTCAGTTAGCACTTAGCGACCTTATTATTTGGTTAGATACGGTGTTCGTAAAGCTCCGGTAAAGCTCATCCTGTCCGTTATTAGTATCTGCGACCATGTCTGTCAAAGCTCCATCTGATTCCATGGTAAAGCTCCATCTGATTCCATGGTAAATCTCCGTAAAGCTCCGGTAAAGAATCCGACTAATTTCTTATTTCTATGATTTTGTTGATTTATTGAGTTATTTTTCTTATTTCTTTCTGGTATATGATACAAATCTTCTACTTATTTCTCTAATTTCTACTTCATTCTCTAATATCTACTTGTATATTGATTATTGAGTTCCAAACACTAATTGAGAGCATCTTTACTTGTCGGATTCTGATTTCTACTTGTCAGATTCAGTGATATCTACTTGTATATACGAATGTTCTACTTATTTCTGTAATTTCTGATTTCTAATTGTCGTTTCCTGTTGGAGTTTGGGATTGAGTAATTAATTCCATCTTCTGTCTTTCCTATTAGAGTTTTGCTTGTATATTGATTTTTCTTGTATATTGATTAATTCCAGCTTTTGATTTCTACTGGTATATTGATTATTGAGTTCCTGATTTCTGATTTCCATGTTTGGATATTGAGTTTGCTTCCATGTATGGATTACATATACCATATTTGGATTACAGCTCCAACTTAATGGCATCTAATAATTCTGTTACACCATCAATGGAATCAACCGCTACATGTGCTAAGAGGAAATCAAATGATATTGCTTGGGAGTATGCTATTTCCTCGGATGCTAACAACTTGGATAAAATTAAATGCACTTGTGTGGAAAAATTATGAGTGGCGGGGTGAATAGAATGAAACAAGATATTGCTCATGTGTCGGGAAATGTAGCTCGATGTCCAAAGTCTACCAAAGATGATCAATTGAGATGTCGAGATGCTCTCAAGGAAGGTAAGTTAAAAAAGAAAGGTAAACAAGCATATGAAGAATCCTTAAGATCGGAGGTGCAATTTGGTACTAATGGAAGTACTATTGACGTCGATATATAGAGAATTCTTTAGGGACCATGAAGGCATCACATTATATAGGTCCGATGGATAGCTTTACAAACAAAATCAACAAAGAACATGCAAAGAATTCGGGAAATGGAAGAAACATCAATCTTAATGATGCTATTCGGAAAGAAAGAATAATCATTGTGAAGAGTTATATTGGTAGGTGGGCATTTGAGTCTGGGATTCCTTTTCATGCATTTGAGCGGGATAGCTTTAAAATGATGGTGGAGGTGATTGGCCAATTTAGACCCGGGCTAACAATACCTAGTAGATATGAGTTAAGTAACACAATTCTAAAGGGAGAGGTTGAAAGAATTAAAAAAATGGTAAAAATAAACGAAGAATAATAGAAACTAGATAGATGCTCGATTATGACAGATGCTTGGTCTGATAGAAAGAGGATGAGCATTAAGAATTTGTGTGTAAATTCAAAGGTGGGTACTATTTTTTATCTTTGAAAGAATGCTCGGGTGATTCACATACAAGTCAACACATATACGAGTATGTGGAAGCTTGCATTCAAGAAGTTGGTCCCGAACATGTTATCAAGTGGTGACCGATAATGACACGAATAACATGGGAGCGGCGAAGTTATTAAAAGAGAAAAAGCCAAAGATTTTTTGGACATCGTGTGCGACACATACCATTAACCTTATGCTTGAAGGTATTTTTATTTTTTTATCATGTTTATTACTTTATTTGTTGTATTAATCGTGATTCTTTTTCTTCAAGGTATTGGTGGAATTCCAAGGTTTAAGAAAGTCCTAGATCAAGCAAAGAAATTGACCATCTTTATTTATGCCCACCACAAAACATTGTCTATGATGAGAAAGTTCACCAACAAAAGGAATATTATCCGACTGGGTGTCACGAGATTTGCTTCAGCGTATCTTACATTACAAAGTTTGTCAGAAAAAAAAGAGCAACTAAGATGTATATTCTCTAGCAAGGAATGGGAGGTATGTAAATTTTCACATACCATTAAAGGGAGTTCCACACATACAGCGGTAACAGGTTCCATATTTTGGGCTGGTGTGACATATTGCTTAAAGGTGTTTTCCGCTTTGGTCAAAGTCCTTCGAATGGTTAATGCGGATTAGAAACCTTCTATGGGATTTGTTTATGGCAAAATTAAAAAAGCAAAAGAAGAAATCATCGATGCTTTAGGTGGTAACAAAAAACATACGGTCCTATAATAAATATTATATCAAAGAATATGGAAGGTAGGCTAGATTCAAGATTGCATTTGACGGCTTATCTTCTAAATCCTTATTATCATTATACGGATCCACAACTCCAACACGATCCAGATGTAATGGATGCGGTTCTTGAGTTTTTTGATATATTACTTGCCGGATATTTAGAGATGCAAAAGCAAGTCGTAACTATTGAGTTACCAAAGTACAAGAAAAAATTAGATAAATTTGGTCGGGAACTTGCAATTAGAAGTTGTGAAGTGAATGATGCCAACTTTGATCCATGTAATGCGTTTTACTTTTATTTGTTTATTTTATAAAATTTTATACTCATCAAATTATGAATTTAATAATGTTTTGTTTTGTTTCTAAACGGTAGCTACTTGGTGGGGGACTTCTGGTGTCTCAACTCCTCATTTGACAAAGATTGCTATGAGGATTCTTTCTTTAACTATTAGTTCTTTTGGTTGTGAAAGGAATTGGAGCTCATTTGAAGGGGTTAGTAAACCAAACTTTGAACATCAAGTAATTTATTTAATAAATAATTTATATCATTATATTGTATATTTTACTAACCATTTTTATCTTTTAACTTTGTAGATTCACACGAAGAAAAGAAATAGATTGGATGCAAAAAAATTTAACGATCTTGTTTATGTCCAATTCAATGCTAATTTGATGGAAGAAAAACAAAAAAGGAAAGATAGGAATACGGAAGTGCTATTAGCAAGTGAGGGTCACACAACTCAAGAATGGATTGTTAAATGTGATGATTGTGATGAAGATGGAGTTGACCTCGAATCAAATGAGGGACAAGTTGGTGATGCTCATGGATCCGATGAGCTAGGACAAACTTCAAGAACAAGAGAACTTTTAGATGAAGATTTTGAGTCTGGGAGTGAGGAGGAGGTATATGAAGATGTTGAATATGAGTCGGATGGAGTTTCCATCATGGAAGAATGCAGAGATAAAGAGTAGAAGACTTTAAATAATTAAATACATGAGATTATGAATCTTGTTATGGACATATAGTATGTTGTTCAAAAACTTAAATACTTGAACACTTTAATATGACATTTTGTGTGGTTATTCATTTATTTTGTTAGGATATATATATATATATATATATATATATATATATATATATATATATATATATATATATATATATATATATATATATATATATATATATATATATATACATATATATATATATTTAAAAATAAATAAAATTTATTACAATTAATACTCCCCGCCTAGGCGCCGACTAGTCCTAGGCCCCAGTTGACCACCCGCCTACCCCCTGGCTGTTGGATTAGGTGTCTAAGCCATGACTAGTAATTAGTATTTACCTAATTAATAGTAGCATACTTCATTTGGGTTGCCCTCATAGCTAGAGGTTTGGCAGAAATTCCAGGAGAAAGAAAGATTGATTTATTATATGATTAATAAATCAATAGAAATAAAATAAATAGTTTATTAATATATTAAAGTGCTAATATATTAATTATAAACTATATTAATTAATTAGAAATTAATTTGGAATTAATTGGATTTAATTTGGTGATTAATTTAATTAATTAAAGGTGCAGGGACTGAAATTGTAATTATTCAATAGTTGAGTAAGTGACAATTTTAGCAGATAAATAAGCCATCGAAATTATCTATAAGATATATATATTTCGAAATTAATAAGGATAAATATGATTTGAGTTGTAAGATAAAAGGTTTATCTTATTTGAATTCAAAAAGGTTTATCTCTAAAGGCTTATCTGGTTATCTGCTGGAGGCTATAAATAGGGAGCCTTAGACCCTTATTTCCTACGCCATTTTACACCAAAACTCTCTAGAATTTCGTGACCTTCCCTAGCTCCTTGGGTGTGACTTCATTTGAGGCAGGACACTTGTGCTGCTTGGCTTCCAAGAAATCCTAAAAGGTTAGTTTTTCTGATTTATTTTTTTAGTTTATTTTTCTTATGCCTTTAGGAATTTGTTATATGTACAATTAGAAGAAAACATAGATTCTTATAGGTTGCATGTGAACTTAGGGTTTTTAGTTCATAGATTTGTATAAAACCCTTCAATGGTATCAGAGCTTTTGGCTGTTTTCTTGTTGAATAGGTATAATTGTTTTCCTAAAAATTAGGGTTTAAAAGCTTCTAAACCCGAATATGATGATTTTCGATTTTTAGGGTTAGGGTTTTAGAAACCCTAGCCCCTCCCCCCATTATTTGCGATTTGGCCTATTAGGGTTTTAGAAGGTTTTCTATTTTTGGTAACTTTAATTATTTAATTAAATGGATAACCTTAAACCCTTTGATTGCTAATTTTCGATTTTAGGGGGGTTAAGATAGGTTTAAATTAATTTGATTAATTTGTGATACTTATCTTAATTTAATTAATTGTTTAATTAAAAGATAATTAAGGATTTAATTTAATTTAAATTTAATAGCCTTAAATTTCGAAAAAATTAAAAGATAAATCCTAAAATATTTTAAAAGGTTTAAAATATCAAAATTTAATTAATTTAATTAATTGGTTAATTAAAGGATAATTAAATCGATTTTTAAGGTTTAATTTAATTTTAAATTTAATAGTTTAAATTCTAATAAATTAAAAGATAAACCAAAAACATTTTAAAAGGTTTAAAATTCATCTTATATATATTATAATTAAATGTTAATATTATATGTATAAGATTTAAATGGTAAGTCAAGTCAATAGTAGGCATCATTCACGAAGCTGATCTATAAAGTGGGTATAAGGAGACTGCCTATAAAATGGCAGTTTAACGGGTGTCCACTCTCACCCACCGCTCGCCTGATCAGTAGAGGGTCGTTAGCCAAATGGGTTTGATAGGACCAACTTAATCTCATTAAAAGTATAATGATATTATTCAAAGTACTGGAACAGCTTAATAAAACCCAAATCTAGTTACTTTAGGAAAAATGTGAATCGGTGCTAATCCATGAAATTGCACATTGCACTTTATGAAACATTGGTGGAGCGTGTGTGGTTTACCGGCACACCAATAGGGATCATAAAGAGTTGCAATGGGTTTCTCGGGTGTTATCATTATTGATGGAGCATGTGTGGTTTACCGGCACATCAATTAGAGATGATAATTAACCTGAGAGTACCAAGCTAATTTGCATGGTTATTCACATCCAGTTTGTGATCCTCGGCATCCCATTCACAGACAGTGGAGCACATCCGAGATTAAACATGTCATTGAAAAGTTCAATGAATCTCAACAGATCTAGGAATTTCATTAGATGAAATTGATAAGTGTTTATCTACCTTAATGACCAATATGTTGTGATTACGGTATCCCTCTTCACACCATAGTTGGGGTATTTTGGATCCTAGCCTTATTAAATAATATATTGGGTAATTATTTAAAAGGATCAATTAAACTAATAAATTATGTTTCCTTTATAGATGTCAATTGTCAATTCTCATCCTTCTCCTCCTTCACCCATTTTTGAGAGTCTCAGAAAGCACATGTTCAATATGGTAAGGCTGACTGGCCTTGACTATGTGATATGACTTTGCAATTAGAGAACGATTCTTAGTTTTGCTGGCAAACCATATCTGACTGAGTGTCCGCTCCTTGTTCTATCAAAGCATGGCATCGCACAGTAGCTTGTGATGAGCATGACACCTTAACTATTAAGCCAAAGGAAGTTCGTTGCCTCATGCTATTTATCATTGACCTCGAGTTCCACAAGGATTTAGAATTCCTAGGGTCAGATAAGGTAGCACAGCTGGTTGAGCAAAGGTTCCGAGAACTAGTTGAAAAAGGAACGAACTAGGATTTTCAAAGAGCTTGAAATTGCAAGCTAGAAGGAAGTAGCACCAGTTTGCATGTTCTCATGATTGAGGGATACATGGGAAAACTGTATAAAATTGGGTCACCCCTTCTGATCGGGAGTTAATGAAACACCCTTGCTTAAGGCTTTTCATAAAACGTCATTTTAACCCATGGTTTATCATCATTAATCGATAAAATAATCCTTTAGTGAAAACTTTAGTTTCAACATTTTCAAATAAGCCATTTTCTTCCAAAAACTATTTTAAAACACATGGGGTTTAATGAGAAATAATTTAGGTTTAAGTTGCGGAAAACAATGTTTGGTCCCATTTTAGATAAAACATTTTAGTTTATAAAATAGCGAGGTTGTAACAATTCAAATACCATTACACAATTTAAATGATACCACACAAACCGTGGCCTTCTAAACATCCAGCTCTTCTAAGTCATCTAAACTCCTCAACCTGAGTACACATCAAAATAAGTTAGGCAATGGAAATGCCTAGTGAGTTTACCCGAGGTTGTCCCATTTTGAGTGAGTAGTGAACTACCACATTCGGGACAAACCCCCCAAAAACAGTTTTAACACACACTTCAAAAGTTATTTAAAACATCATAAAGGTTTACTCAAAATAGATAGTTATGATATGCAAATGCAATGCATGATGCAACTATCCCAAACCCACGTCCATCTCATAAAAGTCCAACTCACCTCAATGGCACCCACCTAAGTTCACATGCAAACGCACGAAGCATAATACTTGATTCCTGTATGGGTTGAAACTAAGACTAGTGGCCATTACATTAGCCTCATGAGGGGTAGCAACTCCCTCATGCGATTCCCTAATATCGGGAACAACTACTCCTCACCCTCTTTATTTTAGAGAAGGGTCAAACTCATATTAACTCCTCACCCTCTTTGTTTGAGAAGGGTCAAACTCGTCCTCAAGGTATCACACGGTCAATCCCATCCTATATGAAATGCAATGCACAATAGGATGCTAAAAACGTCTTTCAAAAACAACATCATACTCTTATTTGAAAACATCTTTAGAAACTCATTTTCATGCGATGCACAAGTAGAAATCATATAACACATTGCACATAATAACATGCATGAAAAGTAATTGATAACAAACACAAAAGATAATAGTTGGGATGTGTACTCCCGGTAAACTCACCGAAGGTCAACTGACGAGTCAACACTAACTCCACTCAAGGTTTGATGCATTTGGAGGCGCTCCTAGACATCATCTCATCCATCATATCATCTTAGTTGAGTGCTAGCTCAAGTCCTTGGTCTCACTTCCAAGTCACTACAACATATCTCATTCCTACAATACAAGAACGGGAGATATTATACTCGATTCATCTAAAAGTCACACTATAATTACTTCTTTAGAACTAAGAAGGGACAATCATCCATCATCTAAAATGAGGTCCTTGACTCTCTAATATAAGGAAAATCTAAGTTAAAACATTCCCAAAGATTGGCATTAAAACAAGGACCCGAAGCCCAAACCATAAAGCTCAAAACCCAAAAACTGACATTTTTGGCCAACCCAGGCTACACGGGTCATGTAGCCCTACACGGGTCGTGTAGGACCCAGGGCAAAACTGATCCGAAGCCCCAGAGACCCTACACGGGTCGTGTATCAGCACACGGGTCGTGTACGCTGTGCAGTAACTTGGTTTTTGGTCATTTTAACCCCCTTTTGACCCAATTGAAGCTCCAAATCAACTCAAGACCAATTATACATGAAAATACACATTTAATAACTCATTTACAAGCATTCAACTCCCAATCCAAGTGTTCATGACTTAAACTAATGAAAATCACAATTCAAGTTCTTATCTCTTAACAAGTCATTCATGAACTATGTTCCAAGTCAATCATTACACTTAACACCATCAAGTACCCAATTAAGTCCTTAACCAATGTCATCTTTTAGGAGAATCATTCCCATACAAACCCAAAGAAGATAACCTCATGGAATCTCCAATTCCAATCATTGGTCCAAATGATTAAACCCATGGAATACCCAATTCCAATCCATCAATAGATGATTACAAGTGGAGATTCCTTCTTCCATTCCATGGAATCCTTAGGAAATGATTCTTACTCCACTATTACATCCAAATTGATGCAATAAACCCATTTATCCATTAAACAAAAGATCCATTCATCATATACATGAATAAAACCCATTTCAACACCCAATTCCCATATTTTAGTGATCCAAGGTTTAAGGTTACAAATCAAGGGTTGGAATCCTTAGGAAATCATTAGAAATGAATCCCCTCATCCAAAACTACCATAATCATCCATCAATTTCAATATTCCTCCTCTATTCATCAAATCCCCAAATTCTAGGGTTCATAACACCCAAATCAATCAAATAATTAGATCTAGAGCATCCATGGATTGGATGTTGATCCAAACAACTTAGAAACATCAAATAAACATTGGGGAATCATAGGAAGAACCTCATCCCATCATGAAACTCAAATTGGGTCCAATCCTCAAACTCAAACTAGAAATCCAAAGCTAGAAAGGAGAGTTTATACCTTAGATTGTTGGGAAACTTCAAGGACTTTGATTAATCTTCAAACTCTAGCATTAATCCTCCAAGATTACTCAAAATCGCCACTCTCTCCCTCTCCTTCTCTCAAAAACGTGATGTTTGGCCGAAATGCGGAGAACCCCCATCTAAAACTTTACATCTTTCACAATTGGCAAAACTAGTCCCTATAGTTTGATCATTCTTCACCCAACACCCCAAAAGTCAATTCTTCTAACTAGAAGTCTCTAAGTTTACACTTATGCCCCAAATATAATTATTTATTTCACTTGAGTCATTCTCAAGGTCAACACTAACCCTTAGTTTCCCAATTTAGCACAAATGGTCCCTTACACTAAAATTCCTCACAGTTTAGGTCCTTAATATTAATTCAAGGAATTATTTGACCTAATTTAAACTCCACATCAATTCCTTCATAATATCTTCTAATTTTTCCAAATCCATGACTAGTCAAATCTACTTAGGGTAAGTTTGGCCAAATTGACACTTTTAGTCCTTACGACAAAATTTTTCACATTTGGTTACAAATAGATTCTAAAACTATATTTGGCTCATTTATTTACGATATAAAATATAACAACATATTAAATTTAGTTATTCATTTATTTTCTTTATTTACAAAATAGATTTTATTTGTCGGTTTAAGCTCAAAACTCATAGGCCCAAAACACGGATGTTACAATTATCCACCCTTTAAAAGGATTCCGTCCCCGGAATCATTAATAAGAATTAAAGTACTAATTTTTCCAAAATCTTAAAAATTACTCATTTTTTTTATAACTTGAAACATCTTAAATTCCACTTTTGTAAAACTCTGTTACTTCCAAGGATTGTTTATCCAAAATTTTCCTTTTATAAACGTTCCTTTTAAATATGAAATGTTAAAATTTTAAAATCTTTCAAATTTTGACTCGTTGCCCTTTCAAAAACTTAAACACTCCGATTTATGGTTAATGTTTGGAAAATACCCCCTTTTTTTTGAAAATTTAATTGACTTCATGAAAAAGCATTAGTCAGATTTCGCATCCTTTATGTAAAACAATAAATTTTCAAATATATTTTGAAATGTGGTTCCATCAAAATAGTAATAAAATTCCAAAAAGATCATCAATCCCGGGTATTCCTACCGATTCATGATGGCCCCTTTGTCATTTATTTCTAAAAGGTCTTGCATTTTGTAAGATATACTCATTCAAATTTTATTTACAAAAATTTCTTAGAATTTTAACAATACTTTTGAAAATATTGGCCGCACATCATTCTTATGTTCTTATTAGGGTAGGTTGTTCACTACTTCACACACTCCAAAGTGATTAACAGTTTGATCCTATGGCCTTTAGTCTCATCATGCATCCATGTCTCTTCACCCTAACATGAATTAACAACTCACTATTCCCATAAGGTTTCATTGGTCACTAAGCCATTGCTAATTACCAAAGAACCTAATGATCTAAGTCCTCCTTGTGTCTTACATTCAGGTTTCTCTAGTTCAGGCATTAAGGCGCAAACCATGCTATTTATACATACTCTTAGTCTTCTAGAGCTAAGGCAAGGTCACCAACTTGAACACTAAAAGATGTCGGATGGGTATTAAAAGAAGGTAAAGGTAAGGAAGAAAGGTTTAAGGGTCACGACAAAGAATTTCTTCAACAGCTCCCAGTCTTCACCTACCATCCGCTTCGCTAACACCATGCTCATCATGCTCCTTGCTTGCCCAAGGTTGACACTACGATTCCACTAGTCTTCTAACACTCCTTCACCCCTTAATCGACTCCTCAAGGTCCACCATCTTGTAAATCTCACTGCCCTTCGAGCTTTATCCAATATAAGTTGTCCCTTTATTCCCCTTCTATCATCCTTAGAAGTTGCCATTCACACAAAGTTGCTACTCATGTTGCCACGTACTCCTAACTCTTCAAGGTTGCTCTTCATATCCACTTAAGAATCCTCATGCATGCATCCTCTTGCCAAGAATATTCCTCATGCCAAACCGAATTCACTAATTAAATGATTAAAATCTTAATCATAAGCAAGCATTTACCACTAAGTCCTAAAGGCCAACTACTTAAGAGGTCAAACATCCTTAAGAGCATCATAGTTTAAGTCTAAGCACTACTCCTAGTACCTAGTTCACTTAAACTCATGCTCTGATACCAAATTGAAACACCCTCGCTTAAGGCTTTTCATAAAACGTCATTTTAACCCATGGTTTATCATCATTAATCGATAAAATAATCCTTTAGTGAAAACTTTAGTTTCAACATTATCAAATAAGCCATTTTCTTCCAAAAACTATTTTAAAACACATGGGGTTTAATGAGAAATAATTTAGGTTTAAGTTGCGGAAAACAATGTTTGGTCCCATTTTAGATAAAACATTTTAGTTTATAAAATAGCGATGTTGTAACAATTCAAATACCATTACACAATTTAAATGATACCACACAAACCGTGGCCTTCTAAACATCCAGCTCTTCTAAGTCATCTAAACTCCTCAACCTGAGTACACATCAAAATAAGTTAGGCAATGGAAATGCCTAGTGAGTTTACCCGAGGTTGTCCCATTTTGAGTGAGTAGTGAACTACCACATTCGGGACAAACCCCCCAAAAACAGTTTTAACACACACTTCAAAAGTTATTTAAAACATCATAAAGGTTTACTCAAAATAGATAGTTACGATATGCAAATGCAATGCATGATGCAACTATCCCAAACCCACGTCCATCTCATAAAAGTCCAACTCACCTCAATGGCACCCACCTAAATTCACAAGCAAACGCACGAAGCATAATACTTGATTCCCGTATGGGTTGAAACTAAGACTAGTGGCCATTACACTAGCCTCATGAGGGGTAGCAACTCCTTCATGCGATTCCCTAATATCAGGAACAACTACTCCTCACCCTCTTTATTTTAGAGAAGGGTCAAACTCATATTAACTCCTCACCCTCTTTGTTTGAGAAGGGTCAAACTCATATTAACTCCTCACCCTCTTTGTTTGAGAAGGGTCAAACTCGTCCTCAAGGTATCACACGGTCAATCCCATCCTATATGAAATGCAATGCACAATAGGATGCTAAAAACGTCTTTCAAAAACAACATCATACTCTTATTTGAAAACATCTTTAGAAACTCATTTTCATGCGATGCACAAGTAGAAATCATATAACACATTGCACATAATAACATGCATGAAAAGTAATTGATAACAAACACAAAAGATGATAGTTGGGATGTGTACTCCCGGTAAACTCACCGAAGGTCAACTGACGAGTCAACACTAACTCCACTCAAGGTTTGATGCATTTGGAGGCGCTCCTAGACATCATCTCATCCATCATATCATCTTAGTTGAGTGCTAGCTCAAGTCCTTGGTCTCACTTCCAAGTCACTACAACATATCTCATTCCTACAATACAAGAACGGAAGATATAATACTCGATTCATCTAAAAGTCACACTATAATTACTTCTTTAGAACTAAGAAGGGACAATCATCCATCATCTAAAATGAGGTCCTTGACTCTCTAATATAAGGAAAATCTAAGTTAAAACATTCCCAAAGATTGGCATTAAAACAAGGACCCGAAGCCCAAACCATAAAGCTCAAAACCCAAAAACTGACATTTTTGGCCAACCCAGGCTACACAGGTCATGTAGCCCTACACGGGTCGTGTAGGACCCAGGGCAAAACTGATCCGAAGCCCCAGAGACCCTACACGGGTCGTGTATCAGCACACGGGTCGTGTACGCTGTGCAGTAACTTGGTTTTTGGTCATTTTAACCCCCTTTTGACCCAATTGAAGCTCCAAATCAACTCAAGACCAATTATACATGAAAATACACATTTAATAACTCATTTACAAGCATTCAACTCCCAATCCAAGTGTTCATGACTTAAACTAATGAAAATCACAATTCAAGTTCTTATCTCTTAACAAGTCATTCATGAACTATGTTCCAAGTCAATCATTACACTTAACACCATCAAGTACCCAATTAAGTCCTTAACCAATGTCATCTTTTAGGAGAATCATTCCCATACAAACCCAAAGAAGATAACCTCATGGAATCTCCAATTCCAATCATTGGTCCAAATGATTAAACCCATGGAATACCCAATTCCAATCCATCAATAGATGATTACAAGTGGAGATTCCTTCTTCCATTCCATGGAATCCTTAGGAAATGATTCTTACTCCACTATTACATCCAACTTGATGCAATAAACCCATTTATCAATTAAACAAAAGATCCATTCATCATATACATGAATAAAACCCATTTCAACACCCAATTCCCATATTCGAGTGATCCAAGGTTGAAGGTTACAAATCAAGGGTTAGAATCCTTAGGAAATCATTAGAAATGAATCCCCTCATCCAAAACTACCATAATCATCCATCAATTTCAATATTCCTCCTCTATTCATCAAATCCCCAAATTCTAGGGTTCATGACACCCAAATCAATCAAATAATTCGATCTAGAGCATCCATGGATTGGATGTTGATCCAAACAACTTAGAAACATCAAATAAACATTGGGGAATCATAGGAAGAACCTCATCCCATCATGAAACTCGAATTGGGTCCAATCCTCAAACTCAAACTCGAAATCCAAAGCTAGAAAGGAGAGTTTATACCTTAGATTGCTGGGAAACTTCAAGGACTTTGATTAATCTTCAAACTCTAGCATTAATCCTCCAAGATCACTCAAAATCGCCACTCTCTCCCTCTCCTTCTCTAAAAAACGTGATGTTTGGCTGAAATGGGGAGAACCCCCATCTAAAACTCTACATCTTTCACAATTGGCAAACTAGTCCCTATAGTTTGATCATTCTTCACCCAACACCCCAAAAGTCAATTCTTCTAACTAGAAGTCTCTAAGTTTACACTTATGACCCAAATATAATTATTTATTTCACTTGAGTCATTCTCAAGGTCAACACTAACCCTTAGTTTCCCAATTTGGCACAAATGGTCCCTTACACTAAAATTCCTCACAGTTTAGGTCCTTAATATTAATTCAAGGAATTATTTGACCTAATTTAAACTCCACATCAATTCCTTCATAATATCTTCTAATTTTTCCAAATCCATGACTACTCAAATCTACTTAGGGTAAGTTTGGCCAAAATGACACTTTTAGTCCTTATGACAAAATTTTTCACATTTGGTTACAATTAGATTCCAAAACTATATTTGGCTTATTTATTTACAATATAAAATATAACAACATATTAAATTTAGTTATTCATTTATTTTCTTTATTTACAAAATAGATTCTATTTGTCGGTTTAAGCTCAAAACTCGTAGGCCCAAAACACGGATGTTACAATTACAGTTAAGCATTAGCTCAACTTGCTGATCTGTTCATCCAGATGAACAGAAAGGGTAACCAGATCAAGACAATCATGGAAATGCATTCAATATCGACTCTGTATGAATCATTCATGGAGAAGCATATTTCCATTGATTCAGCTGCTTCAGGATTGAGTCCAGTATTAAGGCGCATCAAGAAATGATCCAGATCGTCTGGACCAATTGTTCGATGTCTCAAACTGGGAATCCATAGGATCGGATACAGTCACGGAAAGATTGGAAGGCGCTCCAAGGTCAGAATCTTTTTGAAAGCTCGGGTACATCTAAAAATGTAACACCCCAAATTTCAAAATTATAAAATTTCATTTATTACCAAGGATCCAAAATATTTATTCCAAAAGTAAAACTGTTCGACATATTTATTAAACCAACAGCGGAAACGTTTGAAAATAATATCATAGTTCATTAAAATAAATCCCTTGTATGCGATACGCTGCCGTCAAGCCTTGCCATTCCCTTTGTCATTTGAAATACCTGAAATGTTATAAAATCAACGGGTAAGCTTAAAGCTTAGTGAGTCCATAATTTACCATATATGCCCACACATTAAACAACCCGTCCTCGAGAATGACCCGACCCTACCCGCCATACAACAGCTACGGGCGTCTATCATACAACAGCTATGGACACGAGAAGGTTCTACCCATCATACAACAGCTATGGGTTCCCGGTTATCGCCCATCCCATCATACAACAGCTATGGGACAAGGCAATAGTCCAACTCGCCATACAACAGCTACGAGGGGACACGCATCAGTACTGAGCCCAACAACAAATAATCACAGATATAGAGCAAATCATATAACTATAAACAACATACAAGATGCTAAACATGCAACATCATATAGTAAGGTGAGGATACTCACCAGATTCGAAACCGCACAGATATACTTTAATATCTCCACTAGCTCGTCCACACACCTATATCCCACATATACAACATGCCAACCACTGACTAAACTTCTATAGACTTGCCTAAAGGTCAGACCCCACGTTAGGTAACCAACACTGGTCAAAACTAAGCTTTTGGGTCAAACAGCGGCTCGCCGCGGCGTGGCTTCTCACCCTCCGCGTCGCGGCTATCTCTACATAGTTATGGGCTTAGCCGAACCCGCGTCGCTGACATAGCCTGTCCGCGCCGTGGACTCGTATTAATCCAAGGTCTTATAAGCCCTAAATCAGTTCAGTCATCGACTAGGGTTTCACTCCATACCCTTACTGGGATCAGAAACTACCCTAAGATCACTTCCTTATGGACATGCAAGTCCATGCATGTCCTTCGTCCAAACCTTAAGTGTTATAAGTCATCTAAGATTACTAATCAAGGGATAACACCATAAAGACGGGATAAAATGAAATATCAGAAGGTAGATCCTCTTACCTTGTTTCTGGAAAACAGAGGAATGCACCTGATCGGCTACAAGCCTTTCCCCATGTTGTATCTCTTCCTTCAAACCTTCAAAGCCTTAGAACCGAAGAGCCTCTGCTGAAACCAGTCGACTCCTCTCCAGAGAACTTCCAAAAACACGAACCCTAGGGCTGGGGTCCTTTATATAGGCGTGTACATCCGAATTAGGGTTCTCATATTAGAGGCGCACCGCGCCGCGCATACAAATCCAACGCGATTCTAGATTCATCCTAAAGTCGTGCCGCGGATTCCTCCGGGCCGCGACTCGGCGGAACGGGTCTTGAAATTCTCCCCCACTTAATTGGATTTCGTCCCCGAAATCCGCGCCTACAAACAATTCTGGGTAATGCCTTCGCATTTCCTACTCCGGTTCCCAAGTCCAATCGGACCCTTTACGATGCTGCCACTGCACCTTAACTAATCCTATTGTTTTATTTCGTAAAGTCTTTATCTTCCTTTCAATGATGGCAATTGGTCGCTCCACATAATTTAGGCGTTCGTCTAATTGAATATCCTCCAAAGGCACTATTGTAGATTCCTCAGTATCGCACTTCCTGAGTTGCGAAACGTGGAACGTGTCGTGAATCTGACTAAGCTGCTCTAGCAGCTCCAACCGATAAGCTACCTTACCTACTCGCGCGATGATTCGATAAGGTCCAATGTACCTAGGGCCAATCTTTCCTCGCTTCCTAAAATGAATGACTCCCTTCCAAGGTGACACCTTAAGAAGAACATAATCCCCAACTTGAAACTCGAGATCGAACCGTCGCCGATCTGCATAACTTTTCTGTCGACTTTGAGCCGTTAACAATCTCTCCCGAACCTTCTGAATTAACTCAGTTGTCTTGAGCACTACCTCAGTACTACCCAATACCTGCTGGCTAACCTCGCCCCAGCAAATAGGTGTCCGACATTTCCTTCCATACAACATTTCAAAGGGAGCCCTGCCAATGCTCGCGTGATAACTGTTATTATAGGGAAACTCAGCTAAAGGGAGATGGGAATCCCAACTCCCGCCAAAATCGATAACGCATGCCCAAAGCATATCTTCCAATGTTTGAATTGTCCTTTCACTCTGCCCATCCATTTGAGGATGATATGTTGTGCTGAAATGAATGCGAGTGCCTAATTCCTCATGAAACTTCTTCCAAAATCTAGACGTAAATCGGGCATCCCGGTCAGATATCACCGAGACCGGTATACCATGTCATGAGATAATCTCATCTACGTAGACCTTAGCCAATTCCTTTGCAGAGAAGGTTTCCTGAAAGGGGAGGAAATGAGCACTTTTAGTCAACCTATCCACGATAACCCAAATAGTGTCCTTATGTCGAGCGGTTCTTGGCAACTTCGTGATGAAATCCATTGTGATATGCTCCCATTTCCATTCTGGGATCTCTAGAAGCTGCAATCTACCATGAGGCCATTGGTGCTTGGCCATGACCCTACGACAGGTCATGCATCTTTCGACAAACCAAGCTACTTCCCTTTTCATGCCTGGCCACCAATAAAATTCGCGCAGATCCCTATACATTTTAGTTGCTCCAGGGTGGATAGAGAACTTGGATTTATGTGCCTCCTCCAATAGGGTTTGACGAACCCCGCCCAGCTTCGGTACCCGAATTCTCTCATGGCAAGTTAACAAATCTCTACTATCTTTGACCATAGCTGCCAACTGACCCATAATTCTCTCACCTTTCTGATTCTCGCTCTTGCTTGCTTCTCCCTGAGCCTTCCTTATCAGCTCAAGCAGCGGTGTCACAATTGTCATCCTTAGACAAACGCCTCGAAGGGGTGTACCTGAAGTCTTACGGCTTAACGCATCCGCTACCACATTGGCCTTTCCAGGGTGATAGTGTATCTCACAATCATAGTCTTTCAATACATCTAACCATCTCCTCTGTCTCATATTGAGATTGGCCTAATCCATCAGATACTTTAAACTCTTGTGATCGGTATAGTTGATACACTTCACTCAATACAAATAGTGTCTCCAAATCTTGAGAGCAAAGACCACCGCTCCCAATTCCAAATCATGAGTAGGATAGTTAGCCTCATGGGGCTTCAATTGTCGCGAGGCGTAAGCAATCACCCTGCCTCGTTGCATTAAGACTGCCCTCATCCCAGAGATAGATGCATCACAATAAACTACCATATCCTCCATGCCTTCAGGCAGAGTCAAAACTGGAGCTTCACACAATTTCCGCCGCAAAGTCTCAAAAGCTTGCTGCTGCTCCTCACCCCACCGAAAAGCAGCGTTTTTCTTAGTTAGCCGAGTCAAAGGTACTGCAACCTTTGAGAAGTCTTGGATGAAACGACGATAATAACCAGCCAGACCCAAGAAACTTCTAATCTCCTAGGGAGTTTTCGGAACCTCCCACCGCATCACGGCCTCCACCTTAGCCGGGTTTACCATGATTCCTTGCTCGTTGACGATGTGACCTAAAAACTGGACCTCCTGCAGCCAAAAGTCACACTTGGATAATTTTGCATAAAGCTTCTCCTTCCTTAAGGTCTCCAGTACTTCCCTTAAATGCTGTTCGTGTTGCTTCCTGCTCCGAAATTAAACTAAGATATCGTCAATGAAAACTATAACCGATCGATCCAACATCGGTCGACACACCCGATTCATTAAGTCCATAAAAGCTGCAGGGGCATTGGTCAGTCCAAACGGTATCACTACAAACTCGAAGTGGCCGTACCTCGTCCGAAAAGCCGTTTTTGGGATGTCTTCCTCCTGTACTCGCATTTGATGGTATCCTGACCGTAAATCAATTTTTGAAAACCACGAAGCCCCCTGCAGTTGATCGAATAAATCGTCGATGCGATGTAATGGATATAGATTCTTCACCGTAAGCTTGTTCAGCTCACAATAATCTATGCACATCCTATTGGAACCATCCTTCTTCTTAACAAACAAAATAGGCGCTCCCCACGGTGAGTAACTGGGTCGAATAAATCCCTTATCCAGTAATTCCTGAAGTTGAATAGACAACTCCAGCATTTCTGGAGGCGCAAGACGATACGGTGCTTTAGCTATCGGAGCCGCACCGGGAGTTAAGTCGATCTTAAATTCCACCTGTCTCTCTGGCGGTATGCCAGGCAGGTCCTCGGGAAAGACATCAGGAAAATCCCGAACCACCGGTATATCACCTGCTTTCTGCTGTGGCTTCTTTTCTCGCGTGTCTAAAACATAAGCCACAAATCCCGAACCTCCATGTTGAAAATGTCTGCGTGCCCTAGCAGCTGAACAGAAAACTACACCTCGATTCTTTCTCTCGCCCTGCACAACCAGCTCTCCCCCACTTGGGGTTTGAATCCACACTCGTTTGTTCTTACAATCAATCCATGATTCATGCTGACCCAACCAATCCATACCGATGATGACTCGAGAGTTACTCAACGGTATAGGGATGAGATCGATAGGAAACTTTATTCCTTGAATCACTACTTCGCATCCCCGATAAACATTAGTCGCTTGCACGGTTTTATCATCCGTAATTTCTACTTCTAACGGCCGATGAAGAGTTCCTAAAGTAATACCGAAACCTTTTCCCAACACGGCAGACACAAAAGAATGACTAGCACCCGTATCAAATAGTACAAAGGTAGCCGTAGAGTTGACTAAGAAAGTTCCTAATCAAATCATAATAGACATATTAATTACACACACCACAAACACGAGGCAAGTATAGAAAGAGTACCCGTAACGACGTCGGGCGCATCCTGTGCCTCCTCGGCGGTCATAACGAGTGCTCGATCCTTGGATTTAGGGGTTTCCCCTTTCCCCTGCCTACCATCGGTAATCTGGAGTGTAGTGGGTGCCGGATTCTGAACCACTCCCTGAGTCGGAGGGGGACACTGGGCCTTGAAGTGGCCTACCTGATTACAATTAAAACAAATCTTGACCTCCTGTCGACAATCTTTAGCATAGTGGCCCTCCTTTCCACACTTATGGCATATTAACACCCAGCAACGCCCCTCATGATTCCATCCACATTTACCACACTTACCCTGGCTCCTTTGCCCTTGCTTTCCCTGGTCTGCCCCTCGAAATTTCTTTGACGCCTACTGAGTTTGAGTAGGCGCCGGACGCTTCTGCCATTGTTGGGTTTCCAATTCCAACTCTCGGGCACGAGCGGCTGCGATCATATGAGTAAGAGTTTGGTGCCTAGCAGCAGACACAATTTCTCGAATGTCCGTACGAAGCATTGCCAAATATCGAGTCATCCTCATGCGCTCAGTTGCCGCAAACTATGGACAGAAGAGTGCTCGCTCATTAAACTTTTTGGTGATCTCCGTCACCGTCTCAATGGTCTGGGTCAGATTCAGGTATTCCTGTGCCAAGCATTCCATTTCCACTTGTGGAACATACTCCAGTTTGAACTGTTCCTTGAATTGCAGCCACGTGATCGCATCCAACTGAGCAGGGGTGAGATCTTTCGTTCGTATTTCCCACCAATCTTTCGCACCCTCTCTTAGAAGATTCACCGCAAATGTTACCTTTGAGTTCTCAGGACATGAACAGGTGCGGAAGGCACCCTTTACCGCGGAAATCCACCGCATACTGACAATCGGATCCCTGCCCCCATCGAACATCGGAGGCGAACAAGCCGAAAAGTCCTTATAGCTTGCATCCCTGGCCCTTGACGTGCCCTGAGTAGCCAGTCGCTCCTCGAGCATTGCCCATAGCTCAGCTTTAATAGTACCAAAGAACTGAGGTATCGCAGCCAACACTTCTCGCGATACCTCCTCTGCCATCAGGTTGCGGAGATTTTCATCAGTCGGTCTTCCCCTACTCGAGGCACCCGCATCTGGCCCACTATTACTTCGAGTGACTGGCAGTCTAAAATGCACAATAATTTTAATATCAATGCCCGGGTCACTCCTATCTACCCAACTACTTGACCTTCTAGGACTTTAGTTGACTACTCTTGACTCAAGCGTGAATCCTGTGCTTTCGGTAATACTGGCCTGGTACTACCTTCCACACCTATTCGCCCTTGTTCCAAGTTCGACAATCATCCTCCTAAAATGTCACACACACACTAAACCATTTCCTATGACTCCTACGGTCATACACCGTGGTGCCTAATCTTTTGATCTAACTCTCCATCTCACACGTGCCTAAGAGAACTACTGCTAATGTCATCGAATCGCCTCACGGACGCACAGCCGTACACAATCAGGAATAAGATAGACGTTTCAATAACTGATCCTACCCTAAAGTCACAACCAAACAAGGAACAGCCAGTAAGGCCAGACCAAAAATTCTTAGGCTATCTTAACCTAATTGTATATAACCTACCAGCATTCACTAAGCAACCTAACGACAGTAGCATAAAATTCCAAAGCAGCACATATGGCACAAAACAGTCTACAGAGTATATTATCCAGGCAATTTTACATCCTAGCACAATACGTTTTATCACATAACACAAACTTGGCATGGGTAACTGGGAATCACAAAACTTACTTGAGCTCGGCTGACGGTTCACATCGCATCTTCTTTTACTTTAATTTAATTTTCCAAAAACATTTTCTTGACAAAATCGTTCAGTCCTAAGTTTGAGTTTGGATTCCCAATACAGTTCATCCAAATCTCTCAAACCAAGGCTCTGATACTAATTTGTAACACCCCAAATTACAAAATTATAAAATTTCATTTATTACCAAGGTTCCAAAATATTTATTCCAAAAAGTAAAACTGTTCGACATATTTATTAAACCAACAGCGGAAACGTTTGAAAATCATATCATAGTTCATTAAAATAAATCCCTTGTATGCGATGCCCTGCCGTCAAGCCTTGCCCTTCCCTTTGTCATTTGAAATACCTGAAATGTTATAAAATCAACGGGTAAGCTTAAAGCTTAGTGAGTCCACAATTTACCATACATGCCCACACATTAAACAACCCGTCCTCGAGAACGACCCGACCCTACCCGCCATACAACAGCTACGGGCGTCCATCATACAACAGCTATGGACACGGGAAGGTTCTACCCATCATACAACAGCTATGGGTTCCCAGTTATGACCCAGCCCATCATACAACAGCTATGGGACAAGGCAATAGTCCAACTCGCCATACAACAGCTACGATGGGACACGCATCACTACTGAGCCCAACTACAAATAATCATAGATATAGAGCAAATCATATAACTGTAAACAACATACAAGATGCCTAACATGCAACATCATATAGTAAGGTGAGGATACTCACCTGATTCGAAACCGCACAGATATACTTTAATATCTCCACTAGCTCGTCCACACACCTATATCCCATATTTACAACATGTCAAGCACTGACTAAACTTCTATAGACTTGCCTAAAGGTCAGACCCCATGTTAAGTAACCAACACTGGTTAAAACTAAGCTTTTGGGTCAAACAGCCGCTCGCCGCGGCGTGGCTTCTCACCCTCCGCATCGCGGCTATCTCTACATAGTTACGGGGCTTAGCCGAACCCGCGTCGCTGACATAGCCTGTCCGTGCCGCGGACTCGTATTAATCCAAGGTCTTATAAGCCCTAAATCAGTTCAGTCATCGACTAGGGTTTCAATCCATACCCTTCCTGGGATCAGAAACTACCCTAAGATCACTTCCTTATGGACATGCAAGTCCATGCATGTCCTTGGTCCAAACCCTAAGTGTTATAAGTCATCTAAGATTACTAATCAAGGGATAACACCATAAAGACGGGATAAAATGAAATATCAAAAGGTAGATCCTCTTATCTTGTTTCTGGAAAACAGAGGAATGCACCCGATCGGCTACAAGCCTTTCCCCACGTTGTATCTCTTCCTTCAAACCTTCAAAGCCTTAGAACCGAAGAGCCTCTGCTGAAACCAGTCGACTCCTCTCCAGAGAACTTCCAAAAACATGAACCCTAGGGCTGGGGTCCTTTATATAGGCGTGTACATCCAAATTAGGGTTTTCATATTAGAGGCGCACAGCGCCGCGGGTTCTTTAGAACCGCACCGCGCGTACAAATCCTACGCGATTCTAGATTCTTCCTAAAGCCGCGCCACGGATTCCTCCGGGCCGCGACTTGGCGGAACGGGTCTTACAAAAAACCTCAAAACTCCTGATCCATGATTCCTTAATGCATGATGTGATAGTCACATTTTGGTTTGTATGCAGGGAATTAGTAGGGTACGGGACTTTGGTGCATAGGAGCACATTTGGATTGAATCTCCAGCTCATGCAGTTTTGAAGTTTAGTTAGATATTACAATCATGTTATTAGCTTATTAGATGCAAGCAACATTGTTTGTCATACAGTACATTGTTCAAGGATATTTTTTTCGGTTTTATAAAATGTTAAATTTTCTTTTAATACATGTTTAGTTAATTTATCCTTGAAATGTTGTATGAGTGTGTTAATTGCATGAATGGTAATGATGCATCCAAAGTGTTTGGATTCATGAATTGTGTTTTCTATGATTGTTAAAAGAAACCTTATAAGATCAATTCAACCAAATGTCCAGTTGGACAGGACCTTGGAATCATTTGACTTAGAGTCACATGATGAATTGAGTTCTTAATAAAAACATGTGTGGCAAGAAATGAATCACCCAAAGATCCATTTGGACAGGACTTTGGAATTATTTGACTTAAAGTCACATGATGATTAAGTTCTTTATAAAGCACATGTGGCAAGAAATGAGTGACCCAAAGATCCAGAGGATAGGATTTTGGAATCAGTTAACTTAGAGTCAGGTGATGATTGCATATCTTGAACAAAATTAACAAAGTCAAAAATTTACATGGAGATGTAAAAGATATTAAGATTTTAAGCAACAGACACATAAGTTTCTGTGTATTGCCCGAATCTTCGAACACAACACAATTAGTTATACTTCATGATATTTGCCAATTAGTATGACAAATATGGCTTCGCTTATCAGAATGAGTGATTGATTGAAACCTTGAAGTATTCAAGGATTTCAAAGGAAGTATAAGATCAACAGAACCTGAGTGACAACATAGACTAAGAAAATGTTTCACAGTTTATCCTCTTCCAAGAACATTAATGGTTATAATGTATCTTAGGGAAGATGATGGAGCATTGGTCGAAATAGTTCGATCCTCGATGTATAAGATACATTTCTAATAAGTTCTTCGATGAATTGAATATTCAACCAGTCAGACCATAGAAACCATATTCCGACCACATCTTAGACTAAGTAGGTTATGCAGACACTGTCTGAAATGTAAAGTTGGGATCATCCACTTGCACATATAAAGTCCAGGGTCATGTTGTGTTCGTCCGAACCTAATGACTAGCCTGTACCTAATCAGCAATGTCGTTTCATTGGCTATCCCGACTGTAACTTTGAAAGAAGAGTTCTTTTGGAAAGAACTCAGATTCTCAGGAAACAATGGGAGTAAGAGTAATCCTAAATGAGTTCAGGATTGGCCAATTGAAAGAACCTTTAGTCATCACTAGGCCTTGACCAGGAATAGGATTCCTGTCTAACCTGACATACTCTTCTATTGACCGGTAGTATTGATCACCGTCATAAGTAGTTATGATCTGGGTGACATACCGATTAGTGGTAAAACACTAAAGTTGGTACGGATACGCAACTCGACTACTTGGAAGCATTGGTGAGCCCGGTTGCTGCCAAACAAGAGAACCTTAGGGCGAGACATAGTCCATGTGAGAATTTGATTGATTTTACACCTGGTCTAAAAACCAGTGGGAGTAACTGAATCATCAAAAGAAAGCAACATGGACAGATATATACCTTCAGAACATCTGCTTGAGTGAGACGATACTCAGAGTCAAGTAATTGATTCCGGGAGAAGCACTCTCAATAGAAGATGAATTCCAAAAGGATACTACATGACACATTGTGAATCGTTAGTGGAGCGTGTGTGGATCACCGGCACACTAATAGGGACTCACAAAGAGTGTCCTAGTACAGAGGTACATGAGCCCGGGATTACCCCATGGGCATCTCGTAAGATAGGATATTCAAATTCTCAAAAATATGCCAAAGGATAGGATTTTTGAGAAAAGGGCTGAAAGATTTCCATGTCAGAAGATTTGGAATCACAAAAGGTACCAAAAGTCCTGGATTTTGTGAATATCCCATAACCGTGTCAAAGCCAGTGGGAGTGTCGCTGTAGTCTACCATCTCCATATGTGGGATACCTACTGTTTCTAGGAAACGTCTCTTTTCATTACAAAGTATTATGACTTGGTGTTAAGAGACGGATCGCTATGAAAGCCTTAATAGAAATACGGCATACTTAGGTGGTTGTAAACATCTACGAGAGAGATTCAGACTCTGCCATGATGATCTTGATGAGATTCAAGATGCAGGAAAGAGTTTTCTTATCATTGCAAAGTGTGATGACTTGGCATGAAAGAAATTAAGAAGGTGCAACATAGTCACGTAATTCACAGTAATCTATTGGATAGATGAAATCGCCAGCATATGTAACGCCCAGTTTCAACACAGAGTATACCCAGAAAATTTTTCTCATTTATAACATAAATAGTATAATTGGGTACTCGTGTGCTCTGGAATCTACAAGAAGTTATCATCGAGAATCGTCCCACGATCCGAGTCGGGCGCTACAACTGCTAACCTGCACACAACATAACACAAACACGTAAGCTACAAAGCTTAGTGAGTGACAAAACAACGGCATAATAACTTATTTAAATGTAATACATCACCCAATATGTGGGTGTAGTTATCTACTGCAACAACTTATAAGTACTGGTTAATATAAACATATAAAGCCAGCTATACTTCATTATTAATAACTACAAGTATTCTTTCTGTAGTTACATTGGTATCTACCGATACCTAAGCTACTAATAAACAAGCACTGTGTAATACATGCAACATAAGTATACACCTAACCGTCAACTCGATATCACTACTTGATATCACCACACGGTATTTCATCACACTGATTTCCAATATGAAACCTTTTACTCTATAACCTTTTTGATCACAAGCCACAAGGCTTTATATCCGACTCTTCTTTATTCTCTACAGTTTCGAGTCATCAAATCTCACCACTATCCTTATAATAGTATGAGCACAAAAGCTCTATAGGCAATTATGCCCTATTTATTAGCCACAGAAGTCAACACTGGTTTCATAAAGGTTCTTACCATATGTTAGGTAGTTAAACCCAACCGCATAGCCAAAAAGGCTATTATATTTGGATATCAAATCCAAATCTCTATACAAATAATTCTATGTCTGCTCTACACTTGGGTATCAACCCATCACATGTAAACACGAAAGGCTCACGACATGTCCCGATCTCGTCTAGACTCACGGCTTATCCGGTCTTGCCTTTTCATAGACTCACGGCTTATCCGGTGTTGTCATTTCATTGACTCACGGGCTTACCCCAATCTTGTCCTTTCATGGACTCAAGGGCTTCCCCGATATTGTCTTTTCCAAAACTATTACAAGTTATAAAAGTTTAACCAATATTATATTTGGACGATGAGCCCAATCTCCTAGCCACAAGAGCCGTATAGTTAGAACCATACAGGTCCTCACTCGACCAATAAGGTTTGCATGAACCGTACAAGTTCCCACATTATATTTTGGGTAATTTAACCCAATCACTTGGCCATAAAGGCTCAACACCACGACTGTAAGGTACTCATGCCCAATAGTCCTTACATACCTGTAAAATCACAAGTATCGTATATATACTACATCATACTACATATATTTCACCATATATATATATATATATATATATATATATATATATATATATATATATATATATATATATATATATATATATATATATATATATATATATTATATTCATTTTGCATACTTCTGTATGGTTGCTAAGTACCCTTTAAGCAAACCATTAATACCCTAGTTGTACCTATTCACAAAGTACTCATCTAGTGATATATAAACTTTACTTCAAATGAACACGAGGTTCGCATCTTAATGCTAGTTACTTCACATTGTAACCATAAACTTCTAGCACATATAATCACATAGGATTCTCTATGTGTCTACATAATTTACATGTAATTTACTACATGTATCATATTGTATATAACTACAAAACTCACATGTAATAACAAGTGATTTCTAACACTTGATAGACCTGATTTACATAGTAATTTCTACATGTTTGTGAATCATCTAGCATCATAAACATACATAACATGTTACAACCAACATGTAAGTAGAGTTACTCACCTGGATTAAGTAGCTTCATAGTCCTAGCTACCACCAACGTTAATTATAAGCACTTCTTCAACACTTTCCAGCACCTACACAACCATATACATACCAAATAGAGGTGAATACCTTGTATTTCCACCATCAAAGCTTAAAGCTTGTTCTCATCAGTTAACACTCGTGATTAGGAGTGTTTTAAAACATCCAAACATGAGTTATACACTCAATTTCAACTAATCACAGGTTGTTCTTCATAACCACTCGAATCCAACCCAAATAAACCAAATCAACCGTTCAAAAGGTTTAAAACAGTAAACCTTACCTTCAAGAAGTGAAATATCGAAGATTACTTCAATCCTTCGAGTTCTAGCCTTCCAATTTGGTTCCTAGACGATTTGGGAACGTTTTCTAGGGTTTAGGAGGTTTTTGGTTCGAGAATTGTCCAAGAAATGGCTGAAAATCGCAATAAAAAGGGGTGGGGCCTGTGCGCAGCACGACCCGTGTCCAAAGTTACACGACCCGTGTAACTTACGGTATACATTTGAAGTTTTAGTCTGCAGAACTAAACGACCCGTGTCAAAATTACACGACCCGTGTAATTCACTGTATGCCCAACAAGTTCAAAAGACTTCCCTACACGACCCGTGTAACCTGCTTCTAGCATTTTTCAACTTCAAATTCCTTCCAAATGAAATTCTAACCATCCAAACTCTTGCAATAATCCAACTAATCTTAATTACCTTAAGATTAATATATAAATACTTACCGAAAGTAACGTGGTGTTACAAATTCTTCCTCCCATCAAAAGATTCCGTCCTTGGAATCTCATAGCAACTTATCAAATTGCTTAATGTTTCAGTATAAACTTACATTCTCATTTAGGTTTGAATTCCCATTACACGATAGAAACTCTAACTTCTATTCATTCTCATCTTGGTGGTGATGGGTTTGATTGCTAAGGAAATGGTCCTATCAATCACAACCGAGATCACAATCATATAGTTTTATACATACTATATTAATCTACTTTCCTTACTATATACGTACATCTATCTTTGCATTATACAATATAATCATTCATGATCTCTACGATGTATATTCATTTACACATACACAGTCACAACCTGCTACATGGTTGTACAGTATTCGATATGCAACTACTACATATCTTTACTACTACTTATGATCACAAAATAGTCATGATATGATTGCTACATACTACATATGATCACTAGATATTCACTAAGTGATCACCATACACATAACATATGTTATACAAAACATCTATTACACGTCCATTTTGTTCTCAAACAATACATTACACATAGTAATGATGTTGTCGTCTCATCACTACTTATAATCTATCTCACTATGACAATAGTGATTTAGACTGTGTTCCTTTGCTCAGCACTACTAGCCGCACATACTCAGTTTTGGAACCATGAGTATCCGCTTAATGCATCTTGCCAGGCACAACAATTCTGCATTTATTTTACTTTGTACATCAAGTTACAACATTTACATACTAGACTTAAACGCGTCTAGTATTAGCTACACAATAACACAATACATATGGTATACTACAACACAATATTGGTTGATATGTACTCTGCATACACAATTTCAACCAGTTACTACTTAACTCGTAGTTCTTATATCATATGTAACATTATACTATCATTTAACTTCACTACATAGTACCCTAGTACTATACGCTGCATGGTATATTCATACCAATTATCACAAAGTGTCACCGATCGATACCCCGTATCAATCGTCACAAAATTTTAAATTACGATACCTCGTACCGTCTACTACTGTTACCAATCAATACCCGCTCACGGTACTTTTATTGTTCTCCAATCAAATCGTGGCACCTTGTACCATTCTTCGATCTCAGATGCATTCATAAATTAATGATCTTCAAGGAGATAACTACTTTCTTCACAGTTAAAACACGCTTCTTATGTCTAAGTATCAACATACTTTTAACTATTATGCAATTTATACAACTTATACTTGTTAGTGGAAAATTTTGTCACATAGCTAATCAATTACATTCTTCATACAAAAGAAACACAAATTCTTCGTTATGTGTTACTTTTCGGCTACTACTATCACTGTCTATACACAGAGTTCCTCAAAACCTCTAACAGCAGTATATACATACACGTATACAATACACAACAAGGTTAGCTAGTACACATACTTTATTCTTAATATTTTTTTGTCTTGGGTAGTGACTAGTTTGATTTAAGAAAACAAGATTCTTTCAATCACAACTGAAATCACTATAATACTCACCTCAGTATAAATCTTACTAGCTATTTCATTCCAACCACACACAACTCTTTTAAAGCTAACTTTTTCCTTTATTTGCATTCCTAACAAGGAATGATCACAACTTCTCAATAAGCTATACATAGCTAAACAACGACATTCTAACATCCTGGCTTAGCCAGCCAAAGTGTTTATTTCTATCTTTCCCAACTGCATAAGTTGTATTTAAACAATCCAATTATTCTTTCATACACCCATTCCACTAGTAAGAAAAGGGAAATGATTCTCATTCAAATATCTAAAACCACTTATTTTTACACATCATCTATTATAGAATTTAGCCACTTAAATTCCATAATACCAATTCGCAACGAACCCAACTTTCACTAACGATAACATTTCAGCCACTAAGGATTAACTATATAGCACATAAAGCTAATCGTTACTTCTTTAACATCTCAACGTTGTCTCACAGCGTTATGCTAATACTTGCCACCGATATGGTGCAATTATTTCAAAGGAAAACATTGGTAACAACTCTTCTTTACCATATTCCACACAGTTACCGACTCTATTAACTTTTCAATATATGTCGATCACTTTCTATCAACATCAACTGGTCCACTCTCATCTAAATTTTTACCATGATGTGGTCTACCGGTCGCCTTAATAGTCATCGGCTCCAACTACATATTTGTTATTTCAAGAAATAACTTACGTACCTTTTTCTATAACTGCTACCCACAACTCTCGTGGACATTTTACTATTTTCCTTCTTTCTCTATTTATCGAGTTTCAAAACGACTCGTCTGCTTTTCCGTGTATATCTACAACAATAGGTAACAATTTATGTACAATATCAATTTTATTACCCACAATTCTGTAAAATTTCTTTCTGGTGGGCCACTAGCCCCTCTTTATACCGAGTCTTAAAATGAACTCAGCCACCAATCGGGCTCTCAACCCTTAATTGCAGAAATCGGATTACTCCAAATACTTCAAATACTTCAAAATTTAGCAATAATCAAGTCATATATATAACACACATGTTAATATATACCTAATTTAACAATACATTCTACTATCTTTCAAGGCTTAAGTCTAGGGATTTACTCTACAAACACCTAGTTCACTTACACCACGGCTCTGATACCAACTTGTAACGCCAAGTTTCAACACAGAGTATACCCAGAAAATTTTTCGCATTTATAACATAAATAGTATAATTAGGTAATCGTGTGCTCGTGTGCTCTACAAGAAGTTATCATCGAGAATCGTCCCACGATCCGAGCCGGGCGCTACAACTGCTAACCTGCACACAACATAACACAAACACGTAAGCTACAAAGCTTAGTGAGTGACAAAACAACGGCATAATAACTTATTTAAATGTAATACATCACCCAATACATGGGTGTAGTTATCTCCTGCAACAACTTATAAGTACTGGTTAATATAAACATATCAAATCAGCTATACTTCATTATTAATAACTACAAGTATTCTTTCCGTAGTTACATTGGTATCTACCGATACCTAAGCTACTAATAAACAAGCACGGTGTAATACATGCAACATAAGTATACACCTAACCGTCAACTCGATATCACTACTTGATATCACCACACGGTATTTCATCACACTGATTTGCAATATGAAACCTTTTACTCTATAACCTTTTTGATCACAAGCCACAAGGCTTTATATCCGACTCTTCTTTATTCTCTACGGTTTCGAGTCATCAAATCTCACCACTATCCCTATAATAGTATGAGCACAAAAGCTCTATAGGCAATTAAGCCCTATTTATTAGTCACAGAAGCCAACATTGGTTTCACAAAGGTTCTTACCATATGTTAGGTAGTTAAACCCAACCGCATAGCCAAAAAGGCTATTATATTTGGATATCAAATCCAAATCTCTATACAAATAATTCTATGTCTGCTCTACACTTGGGTATCAACCCATCACATGTAAACACGAAAGGCTCACGACATGTCCGGATCTCGTCTAGACTCACGGCTTATCCGGTCTTGTCTTTTCACTGACTCACGCTTATCCGGTCTTGTCATTTCATTGACTCACGGGCTTACCCCAATCTTGTCCTTTCATGGACTCAAGGGCTTCCCCGATATTGTCTTTTCCAACACTATTACAAGTTATAAAAGTTTAACCAATATTATATTTGGACGATGAGCACAATCTCCTAGCGACAAGGGCCGTATAGTTGGAACCATACAGGTCCTCACTCGACCAATAAGGTCTGCATGAACCATACAAGTTCCCACATTATATTTTGAGAAATTTAACCCAATCACTTGGCCATAAAGACTCAACACCACGACTGTAAGGTACTCATGCCCAATAGTCCCTGCATACCTGTAAAATCACAAGTATCGTATATATACTACATCATACTACATAAATTTCACCATATATATATATATATATATATATATATATATATATATATATATATATATATATATATATATATATATATATATATATATATATATATATATATATATATATATATATATATATATATATATATATATATATATATATATATATATATATATATATATATATATATTCATTTTGCATATTTCTCTATGGTTGCTAAGTACCCTTTAAGCAAACCATTAATACCCTAGTTGTACCTATTCACAAAGTACTCATCTAGTGATATATAAACTTTACTTCATATGAACACGAGGTTCTCATCTTAATGCTAGTTACTTCACATTGTAACCATAAACTTCTAGCATATATAATCACATAGGATTCTCTATGTGTCTACATCATTTACATGTAATTTACTACATGTATCATCTTGTATATAACTACAAAACTTACATGTAATAACAAGTGATTTCTAACACTTGATACACCTGATTTACATAGTAATTTCTACATGTTTGTGAATCATCTAGCATCATAAACATACATAACATGTTACAGCCAACATGTAAGTAGAGTTACTCACCTGGATTAAGTAGCTTCATATTCCTAGCTACCACCAACGTTAATTACAAGCACTTCTTCAACACTTTCCAGCACCTATACAACCATATACATACCAAATAGAGGTGAATACCTTGTATTTCCACCATCAAAGCTTAAAGCTTGTTCTCATCTGTTAACACTCGTGATTAGGAGTGTTTTAAAACATCCAAACATGAGTTATACACTCAATTTCAACTAATCACAGGTTGTTCTTCATAACCACTCGAATCCAACTCAAATAAACCAAATCAACCGTTCAAAAGGTTTAAAATAGTAAACCTTACCTTCAAGAAGTGAAATATCGAAGATTACTTCAATCCTTCGAGTTCTAGCCTTCCAATTTGGTTCTTAGACGATTTGCGAACGTTTTCTAGGGTTTAGGAGGTTTTTGGTTCGATAATTGTCCAAGAAATGGCTGAAAATCGCAATAAAAAGGGGTGGGGCCTGTGCACAGCACAACCCGTGTCCAAAGTTACACGACCCGTGTAACTTACGGTATACATTTGAAGTTTTAGTCTGCAGAACTACACGACCCGTGTCAAAATTACACGACCCGTGTAATTCATTGTATGCCCAACAAGTTCAAAATACTTCCCTACACGACCCGTGTAATTCCTACACGACCCGTGTAACCTGCTTCTAGCATTTTTCAACTTCAAATTCCTTCCAAATGAAATTCTAACCATCCAAACTCTTGAATAATCCAACTAATCTTAATTACCTTAAGATTAATATATAAATACTTACCAAAAGTAACATGGTGTTATAGCATAGACCTAGCCATTGTAAGTAGGATCTTGATAAGATTCAAGATGCATGAGAAGAGTCTCCGAAAGGAAATAGTTATTCGAAAAACATGACACAAGGATTATAAATAATCTTTGGATTCCGAAAGGGTTTGGAATAAGATTGGATCGGGTTCCACAAGTTTCTTGGATCGATCATAATGTCATGAACATGTCCAAATGAGTTGCTACTTAGGGCATAGTAAGTTGGATTCAGGACATTGTCTGGCTGGGAATACTGGATGGTTGTTTTTGAACTCAAGTAAGAATTCATTAGGAAATGATTGGGGTGATAGTGTTATTTTGAAAGATTTTCAAATTGGTAATTATTAACGTCAGGACATGATGTTAAAGGACTTGATGGTTAAAGAATCTCGTTGGTATTCTGATGGAGCGCGTGTGGTTCACTGGCACATCATGACACCTCGAAATTGTAAAGCCCCGGTTTTTCTCGGTACGTTATTTATTTTTAATTAATTAATTATGTGGTATTATATTAATTTATTTAATTAAGATATGATTAATTGAAAGATTGGGCTTATAATTATTGCCATCTTTTAATCATATAATTAAGTCCATGGGTTTTATAGCCAAACCTAATTAGAGCTTAAATGTTCTTCTAGCCCAAAGGCTTTAGGGTTTAGCCCATTGATCTAGTATATTAGGGCTCAAAACCCTAATTTCCTTCATTCCTTCCCTCTCCCTCACGGCTCTCTTTCTCTCCCTAACCCTCTCTATTCCCGGATTTGAGAACATAGCCACATTGTTTGGGCGATTCCCGGAGATTGAAAGGTCGGATTGCCACGAAACTTTAACCGAAGGTTCCCAAGACATATATCCAAGTTTTGACCAGAGGAATTTTGATTTCAATGTCCAGATACTGAGTTATGAATTTCCCAACATAACCTAGGGTTTCTGTCAGATTTCGCTGGTGAGTCCCCCTTCTTGTAAAAATCATATCTCGAGTTCTAGAACTCAAATGGACCCCATATCAGTGCCCAAAGTTCACAAATCGAGTTGGGTAACATTCTTAAAAGGCACCCTCGATAAAAAGAACTTTAATTCTTATTATAACTTGGTTAGAATGGACCCACACTCCAGGTCAATGGACAGTCACCAGCTTATGCTGATTCTGTGATTGACCACCTTGTCATTTTTATATCCAGAGCTTGGGAAACCCTTTGTAATCGATTCCAACTCTGAGACTTGTATGTTTGTGTCTAATGTTCCTCTGATTTTTGGTTGGGGCTAATTCCACCCACAAGTTGGGTAGAATTGGCCAACACCACCTGACTGTCCGTCCAAAGACTGCAGTGACATATCTTTTTGTAAAATTCATATCTCTTACATCCTTTGGAGTTATGAAGAGTTCCTTATGGTTCTGGAAACCTAAGCCATTGTAGTTTCTTGCAAAAATTATTGAAGCCTATGTTTCTATTGTTAATTTTGGAGTAATTCAGTCCCGATCAGCAGGACTGTTTTAGAGACCTTGCTGTGATTACTCCTTTCTCATTTCTTAGTTCCAACTTCACTCTTCTAACCTTTAGTTCTATTTAGGTGAAGCCTTGAAGTTTGCACAAGCTTGGTAGCCTTATATTGACTCTTATCTGTTACTCACTCACTCAAGGTGAGTTCTCTCACACCGTTGTATTAGTGTTTATGTTTGCTAGATAGCTCGTGTGTGATTGTTTAGATATAATATTTAAAGCATGCTATGTTATTGTTATAAAATCGTACATGTGCACTGTATGTGATTGATTAATACTATGAGGGGTAGTTAGGTAAGATCACCAACGTTATACTCTTTATGAGATGCGGGGATCGGGGCCAAAGGATACGGGATTTACCCGGTGCGGCTCAAACCTACAAGTCCTCCCTATTAATATAAGCATTGATTTGTTCCTTGCTTATTAATGTAATTATAATTGGAAATGGATTTGGATTAGTAAATGTGAATATTGATATGATGTCTGTGTTTGAATTCACTAAGCTTTATGCTTACAGTTCCCCCTAACATTTTCAGATATTAAGATCAAAGAGGCTGAGGCGTGACTTGGAGCACCGGGATACCACTACTAGAAGAATTTCCATTTTGGGACATTATTATTATTATTTTGCTTCCGCACTTTATTAAGTTTATTTCGATATAATTTGGTTTTGTGATACTTATCTTTTGTAAAATCATAGTTTCTCTTATAAAGGTTGTTTTTAAAAGTTCAAATATTTTGCGAAAATTTTTGGGTGTTACAAGTTGGTATCAGAGCACACGTTTGAGGGAACTAGGAATTCTTAGGGATGTTCTAGACTCAAATTTGAGGCTCTTAATTTTTTTTTTCTTTAAAATATTTCAGTAAAACTTCTTAAGACTAGTAGTGGAAGATCTCGCGGTGTGCCAGTCAACCAGCCTTGTAAGCTTTGTTTCATATGTTTCTTACTTTGTTGAATTGTTTCAACTGGCCTTAAAATGTTAAGATTATATACTTTGTTAGTATTATCATGTGAGAGAGTTGTATAAATAAACGGCTAGAGGGAACTGGAACTTTTGAAACTAGACGCGAATGCGAGATTGGAACTTGTGTGGAAGGTAGTAGAAGGGCCCCTACTATTTGAAACACCGGTGCCGATTTCGGGTCGGGGCAAGGTTGAAAATTTTCCGGTGAGCTGAGTGTTCGTCTTCCTAGAAATATCTATGCTGAATTGTCTCTAATATCTTTCTTTTTCCGCGGATGCGGATACCGTCTGAATCTTCCTCTATTTCTGCTAGACATGTTTCTAATATATACCCTTTAGGTTTTCATGTTCATAAGTTGTTATAAACTGTTGAAGCAGACACGTACTTGGTTAGTTCTAAGCCCGCTGTTGTTATGTTCGATAGCGGTGCTACTCATTTGTTCGTTTCTCGCTCTTCTCTAATCGTCTGGGACGAGATGTTGGTAGACTATCTCGTCCAATGGTTGTCCGGGTTGCAGACAACCAGACTCTTTATACCGAGGTATATAGCGGTTGTACTCCAGAGATCTCTGGCTTAGAGTTTTCTATTGATTTGATCCCCATTGCTATGAGGGAAGTATGTGTCACCGTGGACATGGACTGGCTGGATACTTTTGAAGCTGAGATTTCATGTCATCGTAAGCAGGTGCGGGTTGAAATCCAAGTAGGGGGATACACCTCACCTATCCGTAGCTTCTTGTTCAGCGATCGTGGTGGTTAGTGACGTTGTGATTGTTCCCGAGTTAGTGACGTATTCATGGAGGAACTAACTGGAATGCCGCCGGTTCAGCAAGTAGGGTTTCGTATCAACTTGGTCTCGGGCGCAGCTCTGGTAGCTAAGGCTTCTTATCATCTGACACCACCAGAGATGAAAGAATTTCATAGTCATCTTCAGGAACTGAGTGATAAGGGTTTTATTTACGCCGAATACTTTTCTTTCCCCTCTTGCACTATAACTTTGTTCTATTTCGAATGGCATTCTCGATTGTTATAAAAATCATATATAATTGTGAATCAGGTACATATTTGCTAGATTCTAAGCCCGCTGTTGTTATGTTCGATAGCGGTGCCACTCATTCTTTGGTATTCCGTACTTTTATTAATCGTTTGGGCCGGAGTATCGGAAAATTTGCTCGCCCAATGATAGTCGAGGTTGCTGACAACCGAACTATATATGTCACCGATGTTTATCGGGGTTACACACTCCAGTTTTCTGGGGTTGAATTTTTCATTGATCTTATTCCTATTGCGATACGGGAGCTTTGCATTATTGTAGGCATGGATTGGCTTGACGCGTTTGATGCGGAAATCCATTGTCGGAAGAAACAGATTCGTGTTCAAAACCCTAGAGGTGAAGAACTTATTATTCCTCGGGATATTCCCCGTCTGGCCTTGGCTTGTTGCTCATCTGCAGTAACACTTGTCGATATCCCTATTGTTTCCGACTTTAGCGATGTCTTTCCGGAAGAACTCCCTAGTTTGTCACTTATTCGACAAGTGGAGTTTCGCCTTGATTTGGTACCGGATGCGACTCTGGTAGCTAAATTTTCTTATCGTTTAACATAAAATTACAATAAACTTGATAAGGAATTAGAGGACGTGTTCCAAACGAGTGGTTTTCAGATAACCCGTAGGTTCGATACGTGGTTAAATTGTTACGTAGATGTGTTACGTATCGGTGATTAAGAGTTTGATGATGCTACGCGGAGCATTACTTTTGTTTCCTTAGAATTCTTTTTCTAGTAGTAATACTTAATCGTTCGCTCCTTGTACTTTTAACGTGTTACTTGGGAGTACCTTTGGACACGTAGGTTACCCTATTGTGGTGAAAGTCGCATACGATAAGACGTAATGGATGCTCGTGTGTACCAAGGTCGTAGTAGTGGTTAGTGGTGAGAAGCTACCGAATGATGTGATCACGAGAGTGATGTGTGGACTATGTGTGATCATGAGGATAGAGTAGTGATTCGTGTTCGAAGTTAAGTTCCTTGTTGTTGCAAACTGATATGAGTTCAAAACCAAGCAGGGGAGAACTCTTACTATAGAGTGAAGTCGTTATGCGGGGTGCGGTGTTGGGTTCAGCTGTGAGTAATCAAAAAGATATGCTATAGTGTAGCGGTGTCGAGTGTCAAGCATACATGGCAGTATACGCGATGGCGTGAGAGATGAAGATGGTTGAAGACATGTTCATTAACAGAGAGTTTGTTGATGTGTTTCAAGATGACCCAAGGATGGATGCTTTGTTGGAAACCTTCTAGGAACACCATGGTTCTCAAGGTTTGATCTGAAGTCAAGTTACCACAAGTAACGAACTAGCAGTATATACTCGAAGGATAGAACGTTGGCACGTGTTACAGTAACTGTGAGTTTATGGTGATACCTCTAAGGTTCACCAATACATCAACAGCATGCAGGAAACAAGAGTGTAGGACGAGGTTGTACTACTCGATGAATGAGTGAATTGAAGATTTTCGGGTGGAATCGAAGACGGAGGACGAGCGTCATGGATGTCATGAAAAGGAATTGGTTAGTACACTAGTCGAGTGTATCACTTGCAAGAAGGAAACACGACTGAACAAGAAACTCTTCCATGGTAGGTTTCAGCCTTAAATCGTAGGGAGGTTTAGAGGTGGAGTTAGAAAGTGCTGCCGCGAGTTGTTGTTCTGTTACGAAAGTATTATCTTTAAGGTGTTAAGTGTACCATATATATTGATCGCAAGAGTTGTAGATTCATAATAGATCAGTAGAGTCTAATCATGCATGAAGAAGAAGTGGCTTGTTATGGTCAGAGAGTGTGACTATGAGATGCTTTCCTATTACGGTAAGGCGAAACTAATTGTTGATACTTCTTTACCAGTGTCCAATTCTTTACCAGAGTGTCCGACTGGTAGTCCCTTGAGGAGTTGTGCTTGGGAGAAGTCGTACTTATTTTAGTGTTGTAGATCGTAGTAAGTCGTCGGAAGAGGCCGTTCTGTTCGAGAATCCCAATTGCGAGAGAGTTACGGGTGATTTTCGGCTATTGCTGAAACATCTAGGTTTAGTGTCACGTTACACTTAAGCGTAAAGTCCCTTTTCAGCAGGAGACCAAATTTGTTTTGCTATACACCGCCAAATTTAAGGGATATTAATGTGCTGGTAGATTTGTGTTGATAGTGTGTGGGTATACTTTTTGTACCAATTAGTGTGTGTAGGTACAGTTGTAGTACCAGATTATTGTATATTCACAGTTTTTGTACAATGTCAGTACATAGTATTTGTATATAGGTGCGGTGTCTGCACTAGTCTTTACGGATAATAAGTTCCATATGCCTATTTTCGGGGACAATATCAGTCATCAGGTATTATGAAGTACGGGTATTATGCTCAGCACGACACTAATGTTACAATTGGTATAGATTTGCTATGTTACCACAGGTGGTTATCGTGGTATTTACATTATTACGAGGTGTTTGGACCTTGATTTCCAGGTGAGGTCTGCAGATTGATGTGTGTTTCGCCAGAAATACGAGTGATTTGGATTCGTAAGAGGGAACGTTGATGGCCAGGGTGAAAAACTTTGCACGGGTATTACACAAGTGGGTAAAGTAGGGTATCGTTTAGAGTTACCAGACGAGTTGAGCTTGATCCATCACCATTTCTCATGTGACTCAGTTGTGAACGTGTTTTAGGAGATGGAATAATTATGGTCTCTTTCGAGAATCATTGAGTACACGTACATTTAGTAACATGAAATGATGATCCCCCTCAACGAGAAGAAGACACAGACCTTGCGTAACAAGATGGTTCGAACGTTGAAAGTCCAGTAGCAGCAATGAAAGGGTTCAGAATGAATCTGAGTGCCAGAAGTGGAGAAGCGTGTATACGGTTCATGTTGGATCACTAGCAGTGACTTCGAGGACGAAGTCGTTTTCAATTGGGGGAGAGTTGTAACATCCCAATTTTTAGAAATATTATTATTGTCTATATTTTAATAATTGAATATACTTATTATATAGAAAAGAGAGTAAATAATAATAATATTAATTAAAAGACACTTTCCACGTGTCTCAGTTACGAAAATGTGTTGTTGATGATACCATGGTGGTACCATTGGAGGATATCCAGATTAATGAGCGTCTCAACTATGGTGAGCAACCAGTTGCAATTTTAGATCAGGAAACGAAGACCCTTCGGAACAAAACTATAAATTTGGTTAAGGTTCAGTGGCGACATAGACGGGGTTCGGAATGGACGTGGGAACCGGAAGACGAGATGAGGGCTCATTATCCGGATTTATTTGTTGGCGATGACTTCGAGGACGAAGTCCGTTCCTAGTGGGGGAGATTTGTAACGCCCCGGTTTTTCTCGGTACGTTATTTATTTTTAATTAATTAATTATGTGGTATTATATTAATTTATTTAATTAAGATATGATTAATTGAAAGATTGGGCTTATAATTATTGCCATCTTTTAATCATATAATTAAGTCCATGGGTTTTATAGCCAAACCCAATTAGAGCTTAAATGTTCTTCTAGCCCAAAGACTTTAGGGTTTAGCCCATTGATCTAGTATATTAGGGCTCAAAACCCTAATTTCCTTCATTCCTTCCCTCTCCCTCACGGCTCTCTTTCTCTCCCTAACCCTCTCTATTCCCGGATTTGAGAACATAGCCACATTGTTTGGGCGATTCCCGGAGATTGAAAGGTCGGATTTCCACGAACCGAAGGTTTCCAAGACATATATCCAAGTTCTGACCAGAGGAATTTTGATTTCAAGGTCTAGATACTGAGTTATGAATTTCGCAACATAACCTAGGGTTTCTGTCAGATTTCGCTGGTGAGTCCCCCTTCTTGTAAAAATCATATCTCGAGTTCTAGAACTCAAATGGACCCCATATCAGTGCCCAAAGTTCAAAAATCGAGTTGGGTAACATTCTTAAAAGGCACCCTCGATAAAAAGGACTTTACCTATGGGCAACAACAGCTTCTCTGCTGTTGGGTCTGATCCGGGTCTGATGTGATATGTCATTTTGTTTTTATCATTACTAGGGTTTGGGAAATGATCCTGAGTGATTCCAAATACCCACATGTACATTACATAGTTAATTTAATATCTGGAGAAGATGGGTCGTTAATTCTTATTATAACTTGGTTAGAATGGACCCACACTCCAGGTCAATGGACAGTCACCAGCTTATGCTGATTATGTGATTGACCACCTTGTGATTTTTATATCTAGAGCTTGGGAAACCCTTTGTAATCGATTCCAACTCTGAGACTTGTATTTTTGTGTCTAACGTTCCTCTGATTATTGGTTGGGGCTAATTCCACCCACATGTTGGGTAGAATTGGCCAACACCACCTGACTGTCCGTCCAAAGACTACAGTGACATGTCTTTTTGTAAAATTCATATCTCTTACATCCTTTGGAGTTATGAAGAGTTCCTTATGGTTCTGGAAACCTAAGCCATTGTAGTTTCTTGCAAAAATTATTGAAGCCTATGTTTCTATTGTGAATTTTGGAGTAATTCAGTCCCGATCAGTAGGACTGTTTTAGAGACCTTGCTATGATTACTCCTTTCTCATTTCTTAGTTCCAACTTCACTCTTCTAACCTTTAGTTCTATTTAGGTGAAGCCTTGAAGTTTGCAAAAGCTTGGTAGCCTTATATTGACTCCTATCTGTTACTCACTCACTCAAGGTGAGTTCTCTCACACCGTTGTATTAGTGTTTATGTTTGCTAGATAGCTCGTGTGTGATTGTTTAGATATAATATTTAAACCATGATATGTTATTGTTATAAAATCGTACATGTGCACTATATGTGATTGATTAATACTATGAGGGGTAGTTAGGTAAGATCACCAACGTTATACTCTTTATGAGATGCGGGGATCGGGGCCAAAGGATACGGGATTTACCCGGTGCGGCTCAAACCTACAAGTCCTCCATATTAATATAAGCATTGATTTGTTCCTTGCTTATTAATGTAATTATAATTGGAAATGGATTTGGATTAGTAAATGTGAATATTGATATGATGTCTGTGTTTGAATTCACTAAGCTTTATGCTTACGGTTCCCCCTAATATTTTCAGATATTAAGATCAAACAGGCTGAGGCGTGACTTGGAGCACCGGGATACCACTACTAGAAGAATTTCCATTTTGGGACATTATTATTATTATTTTGCTTCTGCACTTTATTAAGTTTATTTCGATATAATTTGGTTTTGTGATACTTATCTTTTGTAAAATCATAGTTTCTCTTATAAAGGTTGTTTTTAAAAGTTCAAATATTTTGCGAAAATTTTTGGGTGTTACAGAAATAGTCTTAGGGTGTAGTCAAGTAGACTAAAGACCCCAGAACCATAGGAAGTCACTATACACATTACATGAATGGAGTTAGGAGAGAAATTGACAGGATAACATATTGAGATGTCATCGTATGAACATCCGATTGGATCATCTGCAATAAAGTGTATAAGTATAAGATACTTTGGATACATAGAAAGAGTGAAAGGTTCATAAAGACATAGCTGTAAAATTAGAATTGAAAGTTTAAAAGAAATCTTGAAACCGATAATAGTTTATAACAAGGTCCGACTTGGTGATTACCTTGTGGAGACTTGGTAATAAGCAAGAGTAGCTGCCAATCAGATCTTTATGTTTCACTTTTGCATGTTTTACTTCCCGAATAATTTAATTATTCAGAAAGGTCCACAGTCGCTCATACTTTGGGAAGTAAGTATTGAATCAAGACTGTCATGAATTGGTTTGTAGATTATCTAAGGAGTTAGACATAGCAATAGGATTGCTACAACATTCATGGGTACTTAGAAATAGAGATTTGAGTATTGGATAAACCCACGCTCAATAGATTGTTTCATGGATTATATCGCAAGCAATGTTGAGACGATAATATCCTATGATCTTGAAGTGGAAAGATATGAATTATAATTTACAAGGCAGTTGTTCATTGATAATACGAAAATGCATCGCTAACTCGATGTTATAAAACGTGTTGTTGTGAATAATTTGACTGGTAAAAGATATAAGCATATGAGTTGAAGCTAATTCGTTCCTTGATCCTGATAAGAAACAGATATCTGTAGGCCTCTCGATGATTTTGAAGTTGACTAAAGTGCTGGCCAGCCTGAACTAAATTGATGTGTTCAATTAGAAGTTCTAAAGTCATAAGCAGAATCGGAAATCGGGAAACAGAGTATCGGACAGAGATTGATCTCAATCCATCTCTCGTGTCTGAAAATATCTTGTTGAATGGAGGATCATATGATCACTTATCTATGGACAGAACTGACTAGGTCAGAGTTCGGCAGCAGTTTCTAGGAAGCTACTGTTTGCTGATTAATTAGAGGTTAAATTAGTAATTATAGTCGTAGACTTATCCAAGTGGGAGACTGTTGGATTAGGTGTCTAAGCCATGACTAATAATGAGTATTTACCTAATTAATAGTAGCATAGTCCATTTGGGTTGCCCTCATAGCTAGAGGTTTGGCAGAAATTCCAGGAGAGAGAAATATTGATTTATTATATGATTAATAAATCAATAGAAATAAAATAAATAGTTTATTAATATATTAAAGTGATAATATATTAATTAGAAACTATATTAATTAATTAGAAATTAATTTGGAATTAATTGGATTTAATTTGGTGATTAATTTAATTAATTAAAGGTGCAGGGACTGAAATTGTAATTATTCAATAGTTGAGTAAGTGACAATTTTAGCAGATAAATAAGCCATCGAAATTATATATAAGAAGTATATATTTCAAAATTAATAAGGATAAATATGATTTGAGTTGTAAGATAAAAGGTTTATCTTATTTGAATTCAAAAAGGTTTATCTCTAAAGGCTTATCTGGTTATCTGCTGGAGGCTATAAATAGGGAGCCTTAGACCCTTATTTCCTGCGCCATTTTACATCAAAACTCTCTAGAATTTTGTGACCTTCCCTAGCTCCTTGGGTGTGACTTCATATGAGGCAGGACACTTGTGCTGCTTGGCTTCCAAGAAATCCTAAAAGGTTAGTTTTTCTGATTTATTCTTTTAGTTTATTTTTCTTATGCCTTTAGGAATTTGTTATATGTTTAATTAGAAGAAAACATAGATCCTTATAGGTTGCATGTGAACTTAGGGTTTTTAGTTCATAGATTTGCATAAAACCCTTCACTGGCGACTTCTACAACCTTTAATAAGAGTGATGAATTTCATGACTAGCTCTACAGTTTCACTTTTGTTCTTCAAAAAGAAAACCCAAGTAAAATGTGAGTAATCATCAATAACAACTAAGAAATAAGAACTTTAGTTAATACTGAGAACATTAACAGGGCCAAAGAGATCCATGTGAAGTAAATGAAGTAGCGAATAAATGGAATTGATCATTTTAGGCTTGTGTGGCTTCCGATGATGTTTGCCTTGAGCAGAGGCAACACATTTTTCGAATGTAATGAAGTCCTTGGTTGGGAGCCCTCGGACAAGATCATTCTTTGTAAGACAATTCAGATTCTTCGCATTTGCATGACCAAGACGTCGATGCCACAACATGGCATTCTGTTTAGAAGCTTTCGAGAATAAACAAGTGACGTTCTCTAGAGTGTTGTGATTCATGTCGATGATGTAAGCATTGTTTTGTCTTTCAGATCGAACAAGAATCCACTCCTCGGGGATGACTACGCCAGGTTTGAGAATCAGACACTCTTTCTTAGTAAAGTGGGTGGAAAAACCCTTGTCACAAATTTGAGAAACGCTCAGCAGACTGTGCTTGAGCTCAGGTACAAAGTTTACGTTCTCAAACTTCAACACGCCATTGGATATAGTTCCCTTTTGTGTGATCTTTCCCTTTTCACCTCCCGCAAAGCAAACACATCCACCATTAAAATTTTCAACGTCGTGTACTTGGGACATGTCACCTGTCATGTGCCTGGAATAGCCACTATCAACATACCATGGTCTGATGATATTCCTCCGTAACTGTTCCTGTACAAGTTGCGGGATTAATTAGATTTACGCACCCAGTCCATACGGAAACTGGGTTGACCCTTACTATCGGTACACGAAATTGATTCCAAACTCATATCACGTTGACCAAATAAAGGTGAAATATCAGAAGATTTTTGAACACTGCCTTTAGGAACCCATCTATAATGTGATTTGAATCTTTTATCTTTGGACCAGATAGGAACATTTGCATTAAATTAGAATCAGAACTACTATTTGAATTTGATTCTTGAGATGACTTAGACTTTACCAAATTTGGTAAAACATAGTCATTTCTTGAAACAGTCTTTTTGTTTTGAGCAGTCTGATTCCTGGCTTTTGTGTCATTGCAGTTTTTATTTCGAGAACATGAGCTCGAGGGTTTTCTTTTATGAGATCTCCCTTTTGGCACGTTCTGCCAAACCTGTTTATGTTGAGAAGTATACAAGTGTCAGGGACAATTTCTGGCTATATGACCAGCAATTCCATAGTTAAAACAAGTCTGTCTTTTCAAAGGGATATTGGAATTCTGTCCAAGTCCAGATTAATTCAATTTATTTCCACACACACAAGAATGCAACATATTTGTTAACCAAAACCTTCGTCCTAGAATTTGAAAATGAATCTACTGATGCTTCTACCTCATGCTATTATTTTTGATAAAGACTGTTTGAAAACTGATACTTCTGTTTTGCCTGATGGTGTAAAATTTGACATTAAAACTTCTGATGTTTTGAAAAAATCATGTGATTATCTGCACATGAGGTAGAAGCATCAGTAGATTCGTTTCAGAACTCTCAGTGGTGCTAGATATATCCTTTTGAGTAAAATACTAAAGATAACATTCTTCTGATTCTTCGGTTTCAGGAGATGGAACAAAATTATTAGTGAAAGGAGGAGGAACAGATATATACCCAAGATCTTCACCATGTTTAGTAGACCGCTTGATTTGATGTTCAATTATGGATTCAACTACTTTATTTGATACATCAAATTTTTTAAAATTGAATTCAGCATTTTGAAATCTTAATTTCAGTGTATCAAGTTCAGCAGTCAATCTAGCAATATCATCATTTGCAAACTTAAGATGGCAACTTTTTACACTAAGTTCTTCTTGCATTTTATGATAGTCTGAGGTTTTAGCTTATAACATTTCTCAGAGAGGTTTCAGTTTCTTTTTATGCTTATAGACAAGATTTTCTAAATCAAAATTTTCTCTAACTAATTCATCATTCAACTCACGATATTTAGAAATTTTGTCAATGCATGTTAGAGAGGAGCAAGAAACTTCACTAACCTCATCACTGGCAGGAGTGGTAGTAGGATTAGTATAAACCATGAAGGCGAATTGGAGATCCATCATTTGTTCTTCACCGGCATCAACGTCCATATCGCCTTCAATTTGTGCAAGATGAGCTCTAGTATCTCCATTGAGGTTCAGATCCTACAACTGGTTCTCCCACGTGAACTGTTGAGCAACCATGGCTCTTTCTGCATTCTAAGGTTGAGGAGCAGCATCACAGTTTATTCCAACAGGCACCAGATTCCTCTCAGTATTCTCCATTCTGGGCTTAGTGCATTCACGAGCAAAATGCCCTGGCTCGTTTCAATTGAAACACCGAAGATTTTCTTTGCTAAACCCTACCTCCTGTCTCCACTGTTGTTAACCCAATTGTTTCTGCCTGTCATCTGAGTGAACTTCTTGGCCCTGAATACCGCCATAGCGATATGCCAGGAAATGTCCATTTCTTCTAAATCATCGGGGTTGACTTGATCAAGATCTCCTACCATCATCGGTTGAACCAGCTCACCAGCAACAAGAGCATTATAAAAATTTAGGAGACCAGCCATCAAGCCTAAATTTTCTTTCGTTCCCTTCGGAAGAACAGAAGTAGTTGATTTAGCAGCAATGACTGGAGTAGGAAAAATCGGAGGTGCCAGTGGTATGCCGGAAGAGGAAGAAGCTTGCTGAGTTGGAACTTGAATAGGGAGAGCTGAAAAAGCACTGTTTGTTGAGGTTCCAAGATCAGCGGACTGATAGGAGCTAACATGGTTGATCTCTCTCTGTTTGTCATCCATGTCACATGACTTTATGATAGCCATGATCTCAGAGAGAGAAAGTCTGGCTAAATCCTTGGTCTTCTTAATAACAGCCACATTCATGTCCTAGTTTCTTGGAAGGGAGTTCAGTAGCTTCTTGTTGACTTCTATCTTTGACAGAGAGATTCCAGTTGTTGTTATTTCAGTGTTCAAAGTAATGAAGTAATGAAACTTTTGAAGGTCATGTGAGTAATAAGAAAATTCACTTGCTTCCCTCTAAGAGACTTTACCCGATATAGGGAGTTGCCCGGTCAAGTCAAACCTTGCCAATTAGCCTCTGGTTCTCACTACATTGTAATTGAGCCTCGAGAGTCTCTCCAAGTACGTGGTTGAACATGTTGAACCTCTGATGAAGCAGGTCTTTAATGCATCCCACAGAGATTTTGCAGTCTTGTACTCACGAAAACCTTGAGCAATTTATGGCGAAAGTGGCATAAAGAGAGTTGCAAGGGCTTTCTCATCTAGATCAACTTTTTCAAAATCCAAGTCCGTGTATTCATTCACTGGTTTGTCAATTACAACATCACCTCTAGTAATTGTAATTCTAACAGGAGGACGCAAGTAACTTCTCCATAATTTCATGTCTTTCATCTTAATGTACTGCTCAAATCTATATTTCCATTACGAGAAGCCTTCGGCCTTGAGCAACCTAGGAATACGGGTGACCGTACCCATAACGAAATCGAGATCAGAATGAACATTTTTGGCAGCTGAATCCATCTGAAATGATCTAAAACGCACCCAAAAAATCAACTAGCACTTGAACAAAGAAGTAATAAAGTCAAACAGTAGCTGGACCGAAAACAGATAATCACGACGAAAACCACCACTGAAATCACCCTGGACCGAAAACGAGCACCGAAAAGCTAGAGAACCGAAATCGAGGCTGAAAAACTTGACCGAATTTGACAATGGACCGAAATCGTTGGAACCCTAAAGTGACACCGAAATCGCTTGTTGGGCTGACCGAAAACCTCCTTAATAGATCGAAAACGAGGCAAACCCTAACCGAAAACCTGATACATATCCGCCGCCACCGAAATCCTTAGGAGCATGACTGAAATCCCTTTCCAAATCTGAAATTCGCACAAACACCTTGCAAAACGCCGTTTTTGGATCAAAAACTCCGTTTTTGAGTGATTTTTGCTTGAAGATGTCAAGAACACGAAGAACACGACGAACAAAAACACACAAACTCGATCAAAACAGTCCAAAAACGCTCAAAATCGTCCAAAACTCCAAGATCACAGCAAAGGAAAAGATGAGATTGATATCAAAATACCCAAAAACACGAGGTTTTTAGGCTCTGATACCCATTTTTGGTCCCAATACAATCCTAGATCTAAACACGGTATCAATCAAATCAATCAAACACAAGAATTGCTCTTCAATGCACTCGATTATTATTGAGAAATCAACTAGTACATAAGAACGTAGTTGCTTGAATAGAAAGAATTTCTCTATGCTAGAACAAGGCTCCAAAACAACTAACTAGCCAAATGAAGGCTAAACACACACACACACACACACACACACACACACACACACACACACACACACATATATATATATATATATATATATATATATATATATATATATATATATATATATATATATATATATATATATATATATATATATATATATATATATATATATATACCTACGCTTACCAGACCGAAAACCCAAGCCCACGGATCATGACCAGACCAAAATCGTCAGATCAGGCCCACCGAAAACCCTTGGTTTTCGGTAATCATAACCGAAATCCATAAACAGCCCCCTAAAACTTATATTTTCTATTTTAGTCCCTGTTAAATTCAAAGATTAAACCAGTAAAAGAATTCCTAACAGGAAAGGAGTTATACCACATCAATTTGGGATAAGTCTCCGGTTTCTGTAACACCAGTCACATATGATTGTGTGTTTTCTATGAAATCGTCCATATTGAATGTTCTATTAGATTTCTCAACCAGCACCGGATGCTCCTACATGAGCCAAAATATATAGTTAAGTAAATATAATATTTGAAGTTTTTTGTTAATTTTACTTATTATAATAACAACAATACCATCATGTTTGTTGGGAAGAATACTCTTGCAGGTGAGGACTTTGCTTTTTTCTTTTCTTCTTTATTTAACACCACACTCCAAGTATTTATCACATACTGATGTACATCAATACATGCTATAAGTGTTCTTGCACACCCTATGTTCAAGAATGCATAGTCTTCTTCATCTCCCTATATGATTGAACTATAATTTTATTGTATGCAAACAACGTCGTAAGCATTCTATAATATATAAATTCTACATGTAGGATGTTATAAATGTAAAATCTTACTTTTTGTTTATTGAGGTTTCTCAAAATTGTTTGTGTCATATTTGGTCGGCAGTGGAGACCTTCTCGTTAATGTCACATTTTCTCTCCACGTATGAGGAACAAAATTGTCTACCAATCTTAACAGCCCTTGTTTAGGTGTTTCATTGTTTCACATCTATCATTTCTCATATCTCCAAAATCTATTGCTAATGGTATTGGGTTTTCAAACCTTCCACATGATCCTCCGGCTTCATCAATACTCCATCTTAATTTTTTTGTCAAAGTAGTCTCTACATTGACACGTTCTGCTATGAAATCAAGTGACCAAGTTAGATCGATATTCACATTAAGTTTTTCTTTACCTTTTCTTTGGCTTTATTCCGGTGTTCTATAAGCGTCTCTTCCTTGTGGTCCTCCAGATTTTGAACATTATTCTTAGGTGTATCACTCTTCGACACCCCATGCATGAAACTTTCCATGATTCTTGTAAACTTAGTTGTTGTAAATATGGCTTCCAATGTTGATAGCCAATGCATCATCATCTCATTACCTAGATACCTTACCAAGGCTTCTATTATGGTATCCTTCATTACCTTTTTGATTTTCTACTACTTTAAATCCATACATAAAAACCCTATCAAATTACTGTAGAAGTAAGAAATAAAGTATGTTGTATTTCTTATAATTCCAACAAATAGTTACTAGTATTTAGTATTTATTTCACTTACATAATTGAATAAGTTAACTCAACGCTTCTAATTTCATAGTGTGTTGAATATAGATCCAACTTTTCATCCCTTAACGGGAGTTTTCCAATGCCTCCATTGTTTACTTCATACTCCTCTAGAACCCTTAGGTGATCGGAATCTATTTCTGTGATAAATGATCGTTTTCTTCTTATTTTCACATCCTCACAAATGCATCTATCAGCATATACCATCTGCAAATACAAACCGGTTATGATTAGTTATGAACAAATTGAGTTATTGAATTTACATTCTTACCAAAAGAAGTCCTATATGACCCGTATAGTAGCAGTTCTTGTCAAGATGTCTCCACTTTATCCTTGTTTTTTGCAGGCAATCTAAAATAAACCCGCACCAGTCTATACTTTTCCAATCTTTCACTGTGATTAGTTTTCTAACCAATGAGATGTTAGAAGATCCGCTCATATCCTGTTTTGCAATTGTGTTTATGAACAAACATATGGAGCTTAACTTGAAAAATCCATCAGCCATGTCAGTTCTCCTTATCTTTTTGAGGTAAGTACCCAAGTTGAACTTTTCATTTGTGTATTGTTTCTTCCAAGCAACATAATCTTTGTTGTTGATTGAGTAATCTTCAATATTGCTTAGTTGTATACCTCCAAACGGAAGGCCTAACATGCTATATACAGTATTTCTTGATATTTCAATGGTATTCTTGTCCAGGTTGATTGTTAGACTTTTTGGTTCTAAGTTGGAGACTAAGTGGTATCCTAACTGAGACAGTAGTGTTGTAAACTGCATATCTAATAAGCTTCCAAATCCACATTTTTTAAGCATTATTTTTTGATCGGATGACAAAGATTTTATCGCTAAGAACAAAGAGTTAGGGGAAACTCTTGTGCTAATTGTGAATGATTCGTATGTTATTTCTCCAACTTCAAAAGATTTTTTTGTTGTTTTTGTTTTTTTATTATCCTTTTGGAGAGGTATGCAATGTGTGTCATTATCTCCTTTGATACATTCTCCAGCATCATCCCCTTTTTTCCTTTTCCTGTCATGTTCATAATTGACATTTAATCCTTCCAGCCCTTCTAATATTCTGACGGATGATCCTGATATAACCCAAGAAAACCAGTAAATTTTAATAAAGAATTTGGGTATTATCAATCAAGATGTATCGTTACCCATCAATCATATTAAACTTACAATACTAAATCGATCAATAAAGAATATAAGTGTAAGACTAAATTAATAATAAAAGCAAACAACGAGACCACAAGTGTATGAATATTCAACCAGTCGAATGATTATTGTAACGACCCAAAAATATTGAATTTATATTCGAGAAAATACTTAAGGAAAAGACCAAAATATTTTGAAAGTTTTAAAATAATTTACTGGGAAATGTAGTAAAATTCCAAAAGTTTGGAGAAATATGTTGAAAAAGGGAAAAATGGTCATTTGACATCCAAATGACACTTAAGTAAAGAAAATATGATTTTTGGAGCTATTATGTAATGAAATAAACTTAAAAAGAGGAATTTGGAGTTTTGGGACAATTTTACAAAAGTTGTAATAAAGAAAGGGTAATTTGGTCATTTTACCATGAAGAGGGTAATTTGGTCATTTGGTCATACACGGAAATTATTAAGAAGTTACAATTCTAGTCTAGGACTAAAAATGTAAGAAACTATGTCTTATGTGATAAAAATTTATTTTTTGTGGCAAAAGTCCAAGAAAGTGAATTAGAGGGACTAAATCTGTAAATTGGGAAGTATAAAAGGGAGAAATATCTCCCATATGACTACAGAACCTTGAGAAGCTACGGAAGAGCTCTTGAAGTCACGAATTCTGGAACTCTTGGAAGAATTGAAGCAGGAAAATTTGGAACTTGAGCTTGGAAGTTGAAGATTATCAAGATAAAGGGTTAGTAGTTGACCTTCTAGCCAAACTCTTGAACATGTTCTTCACGGGATAAACTGGAATTGAGTTCCAGTTATGATCCCAATATGTTTTAATGATTTTCTGTGTCTTATCATGTTAATATGAAAAGAACAAGTGATTAAAACAAACGATTTTGTCGGTTTTGTGGATTTTGGGGTTTTTTTGGTTCAAGAACCCTAATTTCTACATTCTAGGATTTGGAATGATTTCACGGATTAAAACTTGTTATAAACTGAAGGTTTTAGTCATGGAATGATTCCATAAGTATTAAGTCAAGTATCAAGTTCTTAACAAGCCACAACAGGAAGTTATAGTGCAAAAATCGGACTGCTACAGTGTAAAACCGAAGTGAAATGGAGCTGCCCAGAAAGAGCACGGGTCGTGCTCATTTAGCACGTGTCGTGCTCCTGCTGCACTCCAAAATAAGTTGCTATTTAGTGCATGCACGAGTCGTGCTCCTCACAGACCAAATTATGCACGAGTCGTGTATACTTTCTGTTAAGAAAATGTCATTTTTGAGTTTGGAACTTGGTGCTAGACTTGTCTGATTGGTCTAATATTTATACCACAAGTCTAAAATGATGTGAAAACACATGGAAAATTGTTAAACTGGGAATACGACCTCCTAAGGGTATTGTAGTAAAATACGTATAATATACGATTTATTTAAAGTTGGTCATTTAAAAGTTATAGACTTGTTATGACCTATACTGGTATAATAAGGACACTAATGAGTTATAGAGTCAATAGAAATAAATGTTAATGTATTATATAATAAATATAGGTGCAAGTCAAGTGATTGAACAACAACGGAAGGGTAAAGAACCAAGAAATACTTAGTCAACTTTCAAGAACTATAAGGTGAGTACATGCAGTATTTTTACCCATTCTGGGGTACATGGCAAGTAAGTATTTATAAGATTTCTTATAAAATCTCTTTATGTGAAATTATTTGCAAGAGTATTATTTTTAATTTGATGAGAAAGTATGATGCTATATTTGAAGTTATGTTTTGAACTACACGTTAAATTAAGTGAAAGTATGTTGGTCTATGAACCAATTATGTGAAAGTATACTTTGAATACAAGTTATATATGTTTTCAAGTATGAATGACATATAGCCACAAGATGTTTAAAAAGTACGTTTGGTTACAAACCGTATATGTTTTCGAGTATAAATGGCATATAGCCATAAGATGTTGGAGAGTATGTTTTGGCATAAAGCTTAGTATGTCATAAAGACATGATTTAAACATATGGTTTTTATGAAACGAAAGTTATGAATTTGGCATTTAGCCATAAAGACAAGAAATAGTAAAGTTTGGCAGTTAGCCACTATGTAAGTAAGTAATGTTAAAGTAAGCAGAAAGTATTTTGTATGACTGGTAATTGTAGCAAGCAGCGTTAGTAAGGGAACTATGTTCCAACCTACCCAGGTTAGGTAAGGGGTCTACTGGGGAAAAAACCCCATCGCGAAGTAGATTGCCTCAGCACTTCTATGGTGAGGATTGATCCGTTCTTTCTAGCCATAGAGACTTGGGGTATCACTTATGGTGATTAAAGCACTAAGTATAAAAATCCAGCAAGCTTATAAAACCAGTCAAAGAAAGTAAGAAAGAAACTATTTTTGTAAAGTATATTATGAAGTGATTTTGAAAAATAAAGGGTTATAGTATGTTACTACTATAAAGTTTTGAAAGATGTTATCTTTGCAAAGTATATTATGAAATGATTTTGAAAAGTAAAGAGTATAGTATATTATTACTATAAAGTTTTGAAAGATGCTTTATGTGATAAGTTTTAAATAAAAGTTGGAAAAAGAAGTTAAAGATTTGAGTCTAAAACTCATGTAACTCACGAGACATTATTATCTTATGTATTTTATGTTTTGCCATGTATTCCAGGTTAAATGCTATGCTATAATTGGATGAAGTTTAGCTGGAGTGGAGCCCACATAGCTCCTATCTTGGACTAAAGGTTTAATCCTTTCTTGCTTACTATGGTTAGTTTTGGTATGGATTTGTAACACCCACTATTTTTAAACATGTAAATGATCGGTTTTTGATAAACCGTATTTTTGTATTCATGTATTTATATGAAAAACCATAGTATTTGAAAACAGTAGAATTGGGGTGTCACAAGTTGGTATCAGAGCCAGGTTTAAGCGAATTAGGATTGGCTTGTTCCACTCCTAGGCTTAAACTCATTCTATAGAAATGTTAGTTTATGAAAGTATGCTATATGATGTCTTAAATGATTAAGACATTATGCATTATTTAAAATATGTAGATATATAACACTATGAAGTGTTAAGCTAACGTTTAAAGTGAGCAAAAAAAATCTGACCGTTAGGAAAAATTATATGATATTTTCCGTAACCGTCTAAATTTATTAAAGGCCATGTTTATAAAGTAGTAGGATTTCTAGTAGTAATCACCATGTACTTTTAATGGTGTTATATGTCAAGGGAACCAGTGTCCCATGAGACCTTGTGGTAACAGCAGAATCAATATCTATAGGTGATTATGGTAATATGGGCCCGTATTATCATAATCACAGGATATGTATTGAGACTGGTGGAATCGCAAAGGAATTATGGCATTCTGGTGCGTAAGGTTTGTGAAGAGAGTAGTGAGAATAACATAGGAAGTATATGCCTATGTAACAAGAACATGTAAGATTATAAATATTAAAAGTTAATGCAGTGGATATATACCACTTAGTATGGTAAAGTAAAAGAAATAATGTAATGATTAATATTTCTTAGACAGATTGAAAGACATTAAAGTATATACCTGCCGAGGCGAGAGGAAGTATGAATAAGAGCAACTTAAAGAGAAATTATGGGTATTGATTACCTATATAAGAGTTGTAAGACTCTTACATGAAGAATGAAAATTATAAGCAGAGTGTATTGATAGTACATAAATTTGTAAAAAAAATAAATAAAAGAGTGGTAAAGAAGAGTTTAATGCAAGCAAGTGGTGTGCCATGGGCATGACCATTGAATTTGAAATTTTCTTTAAAATACGTATGAATAGTAAATACATAAAGGAAGCAGAATTTCGTTGTAAGACGATAAGATTAAAACTATGAGAAAAGCCAAAGATAGAAGATGACAATGGTAGCAGAGAGTGGAAGACTAACTGCCGGGGTTGAACAAAGAAGATAAATGAAAGTGTCCAAAGATTGGACAATTGATTAATTCATAAGAATAATGGAGAGCCAAGTAAAATGACAAGTAAAATGACAAGCAGCAAATTAAGTGAGAAGTAAATAAAGGTGGTAAGTTGAATGCTATATTTACATATATAAATTTCGAAGTCGTTCTCACGGATTGGCCTGTAAAAGAAGCAGCATACAAATGAAGATGCACGTACCCTGATGTACCCGAATAGAAGTAACGTCATAATAAGTAAATGTGGATCGATGTCCGCAAAGAATATTACTTAATGAAGAGTAGTGACAGACTGTAGCTATTTGTAAGTTATGCCAAGCGTCGTAACGTGTAAGGCGATTATGAAGATTTTTTTTGTTGTCTCCAAGCAACTTTCCCATGACAGAAGACAGATGTAGTCAAAGCCAAGAGTTAATAATCCTAAAGATTGAAGGTAGAGCATGCTTACCCAACAAGTATAGGAAGTAGTACGAGTTGTAAATTGGTAATTTATTCCTTGAAAGAAGAATATTAAAAGTTGTCCCAGGACAAATAAAATATTAAGATAAGTGATACCAGGTTTAGTACCTGATGATGAGAATTTGGAAAAAAAAAATAATGAGAAGATATTGGTTATTAGGAATCAAATTCCGTAACCAAATGAAGGAAAGTATAATAAGAAATACCAATAATAAAAGAGTATAATGAAGTATATTAACTGAAGAAAACCGGAAGCATGTAAGGGAAAATGACTAAAAGATTTATGTATGAAAGAAATAAGGTAAAAAGAGGTGTAATGAGGACATGAGACGAATAAATATTTGAAGAAATGAAGTAAAAATATGAAGCACTTTATGAGAAATTGAAAGAAATATTCAGAAGGAAAAGGCTATGTAAATTCCTCATAAAGAATTTAAAGTAGAAACCTCTAAAGGTTGATTAAAGAACCATAAACAACTAAAGAAGAAAATACTAAAAAGATAAAAGACTAAAGAATATGAGTATGGGTTGATAAAAAGAAGCATTTACTAAGAACCGAACTAGGACTGAGAGCCTTTGAAGAAAAGGAGGGAGAGGTGATCCCTTAATTTAGTAGTTGTATGATGATTCCGAGGACGGAATCCCAATAAGGGGGAGGTAGTTGTAACGACCCAAAAATCTTGAATTTATATTCGAGAAAATACTTAAGGAAAAGACCAAAATATTTTGAAAGTTTTAAAATAATTTACTGGGAAATGTAGTAAAATTCCAAGAGTTTGGAGAAATATGTTGAAAAAGGGAAAAATGTTCATTTGACATCCAAATGACTCTTAAGTAAAGCAAATATGATTTTTGGAGCTATTATGTAATGAAATAAACTTAAAAAGAGGAATTTGGAGTTTTGGGACAATTTTACAAAAGTTGTAATAAAGAAAGGGTAATTTGGTCATTTTACCATGAAGAGGGTAATTTGGTCATTTGGTCACACACGGAAATTATTAAGAAGTTACAATTCTAGTCTAGGACTAAAAATGTAAGAAACTAAGTCTTATGTGATAAAAATTTATTTTTTGTGGCAAAAGTCCAAGAAAGTGAATTAGAGGGACTAAATCTGTAAATTGGGAAGTATAAAAGGGAGAAATATCTCCCATATGACTACAGAACCTTGAGAAGCTACGGAAGAGCTCTTGAAGTCACGAATTCTGGAACTCTTGGAAGAATTGAAGCAGGAAAATTTGGAACTTGAGCTTGGAAGTTGAAGATTATCAAGATAAAGGGTTAGTAGTTGACCTTCTAGCCAAACTCTTGAACATGTTCTTCACGAGATGAACTGGAATTGAGTTCCAGTTATGATCCCAATATGTTTTAATGATTTTCTGTGTCTTATCATGTTAATATGAAAAGAACAAGTGATTAAAACAAACGATTTTGTCGGTTTTGTGGATTTTGGGGTTTTTTTGGTTCAAGAACCCTAATTTCTACATTCTAGGATTTGGAATGATTTCATGGATTAACACTTGTTATAAACTGAAGGTTTTAGTCATGGAATGATTCCATAAAGTCAAGTATCAAGTTCTTAACAAGCCACAACAGGAAGTTATAGTGCAAAAATCGGACTGCTACACTGTAAAACCGAAGTGAAATGGAGCTGTCCAGAAAGAGCACGGGTCGTGCTCATTTAGCACGTGTCGTGCTCCTGCTGCACTCCAAAATAAGTTGCTATTTAGTGCATGCACGAGTCGTGCTCCTCACAGACCAAATTATGCACGAGTCGTGTATACTTTCTGTTAAGAAAATGTCATTTTTGAGTTTGGAACTTGGTGCTAGACTTGTCTGATTGGTCTAATATTTATACCACAAGTCTAAAATGATGTGAAAACACATGGAAAATTGTTAAACTGGGAATACGACCTCCCGAGGGTACTGTAGTAAAATACGTATAATATACGATTTATTTAAAGTTGGTCATTTAAAAGTTATAGACTTGTTATGACCTATACTGGTATAATAAGGACTCTAATGAGTTATAGAGTCAATAGAAATAAATGTTAATGTATTATATAATAAATATAGGTGCAAGTCAAGTGATTGAACAACAACGGAAGGGTAAAGAACCAAGAAATACTTAGTCAACTTTCAAGAACTATAAGGTGAGTACATGCAGTATTTTTACCCATTCTGGGATACATGGCAAGTAAGTATTTATAAGATTTCTTATAAAATCTCTTTATGTGAAATTATTTGCAAGAGTATTATTTTTAATTTGATAAGAAAGTATGATGCTATATTTGAAGTTATGTTTTGAACTACACGCTAAATTAAGTGAAAGTATGTTGGTCTATGAACCAATTATGTGAAAGTATATTTTGAATACAAGTTATATATGTTTTCAAGTATGAATGGCATATAGCCACAAGATGTTTAAGAAGTATGTTTGGTTACAAACCGTATATGTTTTCGAGTATAAATGGCATATAGCCATAAGATGTTGGAGAGTATGTTTTGGCATAAAGCTTAGTATGTCATAAAGACATGATTTAAACATATGGTTTTTGTGAAACGAAAGTTATGAATTTGGCATTTAGCCATAAAGACAAGAAATGGTAAAGTTTGGCAGTTAGCCACTATGTAAGTAAGTAATGTTAAAGTAAGCAGAAAGTATTTTGTATGACTGGTAATTGTAGCAAGCAGCGTTAGTAAGGGAACTATGTTCCAACCTACCCGGGTTAGGTAAGGGGTCTACTGGGGAAAAAACCTCATCGCGAAGTAGATTGCCTCAGCACTTCTATGGTGAGGATTGATCCGTTCTTTCTAGCCATAGAGACTTGGGGTATCACTTATGGTGATTAAAGCCCTATGTATAAAAATCCAGCAAGCTTATAAAACCAGTCAAAGAAAGTAAGAAAGAAACTATTTTTGTAAAGTATATTATGAAGTGATTTTGAAAAATAAAGGGTTATAGTATGTTACTACTATAAAGTTTTGAAAGATGTTGTCTTTGCAAAGTATATTATGAAATGATTTTGAAAAGTAAAGAGTATAGTATATTATTACTATAAAGTTTTGAAAGATGCTTTATGTGATAAGTTTTAAATAAAAGTTGGAAAAAGAAGTTAAAGATTTGAGTCTAAAACTCATGTAACTCACGAGACATTATTGTCTTACGTATTTTATGTTTTGCCATGTATTCCAGGTTAAATGCTATGCTATAATTGGATGAAGTTTAGCTGGAGTGGAGCCCACATAGCTCCTATCTTGGACTAAAGGTTTAATCCTTTCTTGCTTACTATGGTTAGTTTTGGTAAGGATTTGTAACACCCACTATTTTTAAACATGTAAATGATTGGTTTTTGATAAACCGTATTTTTGTATTCATGTATTTATACGAAAAACCATAGTATTTGAAAACAGTAGAATTGGGGTGTCACAATTATATTCAATGTAAAAAGATAGTGCTCCAAATCTTTATGATGAGCAACTATGAAGAGTGTTACAAAGAATATTGCGACTGTGCAAAAAGTACGTACTAAACATCTAGGGTTGTGGGTGATTAAATACTAAGATCTAATAGGATAAACACGTAATCCTATTAGTTACAGATAAGCATAAAAACCCTAGAAATTATCTCTAAACAAAAGATTAGTACAAAATATGACTGTCTTCTGATAAGTACACCAACTTCGGTTCAACCTCTCAGTTCGGATCATCTTCTCACTTCGGACAGGAACACATGTACTTCAGATATCAAATATCATCACAATCAGAATCCTAACATTCTCCCCCTTTTTGGTGAAGATGTCAAGTATACTAAGTCTATAACATATGAAACGCCTTGATTAATTCCCTCCGAATTTGTAACCACCACTTCAAATGAGTACATAACTCTAGCTTCGCATCATCGGAGTTCTCATTGTTGACCGTCACTCTTACAATCATTCCTTCCAAAAAGGTTGAAGGAAACTTCTCTTTCTCATTCATGTCAATGAATAACTTTTTCAGAGGACTTTTCTTTGAAAGCTTTCCTTTATAAACAACTCCCCAAGGTTTCTGTAGAATCTTTCCATTGCTGATTTTGCTTATTCTGGTAAGCTCCTTATTCGCAGCTGGAACGGATTGCTTGAAAAGTTTTGCTATTTCATAATCATACAAGGAGATGTTTCGGAGATATGAACCCAAAAATCTTCCAATTATCCTCTAACTTCTTGTAAGACCTACCTGCTTGGATATTCTTGTTTGGTTAAGACTGTAGAATCTTTCGACAAGTACAATGAATTCATTCAGATTCATGAGTGGGAAGTCTGCCACAGTGAAAGAACATTCAATCTTCTGTTCACCTCTTCAGACAAGATAAGTGTAATTCTGATACACTTCTTCAAAGAGTCCTCCAGTCTCTATTTGGTCAATCCCAACAATTTTCAAGCATGACCAGACATGAGTTTGATCAACAACAAGGTTTGCATGAAACCTAGCTTTTTGTTCTTGAAATTTTCTATTCTCAGCCGGATCAAACTCAATGTCATAGACATTAGCAGCAAAGATCTTCGGATTGAATGGGATATCAAGTTGCATCTCTGTTGTATTCTCAACATTATATGACACTAGTGGCAAACGATCAAAAATTTCCACAGTGGTAAACGCCAAATTTATAATTGTCTCATACGTCCATATTTTGTTCACTGGACCCAAGACTTCTTTCTTTCCAACCCTGTCTCTTGAGATTACATACAAATGCCTCGATTTTTCATATTCTTTTGACTTCTGCTTCTTCTCCTCAGACTTGGACAGTTCCTGAGCTATCTTCTTTCCCTTGTCAACCGAAGGACCTGTCTCAGGAGGAACTTGAGAAGTTGTTGTCTTTGTTGATGTTGAAGATGGTTCAGAACTTACTCCGATTTTAATTCCACTGGAGAATCTTTTTATGAGACTCGAGGTGGATTCGGTTGTGATTGGTGTGGTTCATGATGTTCTTCCCCAAATAAGAGGAACTGTTGTTGACGGTGATATAGTGGAGATCGTTGCTGATGAGGGTGCTGAAGTGAATCCAAAAAATGGTTTTGTAGTGGGACCAGCTGTGGTAGTTGTTGTTTGAGTGACTGGTGTGAGGCTTGTAATAGTTGTTGTTGGAGCGAAGGTAATGCGTGTTTGACGTGTTGACCTTTCTGTTAGTCGAGGCCCTTCTCCCCCTTGTGACGAAGGCACTAAAGGCTTCGGAGCACCTGGTAATCGACTAACCAGCTTAAGCAACGGTGCAATATCCTTTCGGATAGAGTCTGTTGTCTGAGAGACCATAATCTTCATTTATTAGTCGCTGATTTGCTGTGCTTCTCTGTACGCGTTTAACTCATGCACTTTCGGTTCGTATTCTGTAATGGTTTTCTTTGCATCCTCGACATCTTTCCGTAAACTTGTCAGTTGTACATCAAATTCCACTACACTTCGTTTCGAAAGATTTTCAACTGACGTAGTCAACGAAGTAAGCTTGGCTTGAACTTCTGTGTGAACACTGCTGAGATTGGTGACTCCGCCAAGTGATCAGTTGTAACTCTAGACCCTTTGTCCGGAGTGTAAGTGGTCTGGGCTTGTATTAGAACATTAACCTTCGCATTAAGTTGTCGGAACTGTTTCATTGACACCAGGCTTGTGTCTGGTTCATCATCATCTTCATCTTGTATTTGTATTGGGGATGTTTCAAAATAATCCTCCTCTCCATTTTCGGTTTCATGGGAAGAGGGAGAATCAGTCAGATCATCCATAAAGAATGAATGAATCGGAGGAGGTACTTCTGTTGTTGAAGTGAAAATGGGTGTAGTATTCTTTGGTGGTGGAGATGGTGGAACTTTGGCAGTTTGGTCTTCGGATGTGAGACTTGTGTCCACATTAGATGTGTTCACAGGGGTATTAATATGGCTTGTCTCCAAATTAGATGTTTCGACAGTGGTCATATGTGCGGACACCATTGGATTTTCAGTTAGTGAAACAATTGGATCAGAAGGTGGTACCGTGGAAGTAGTCGTCCCTGTTGGTGATGGAGGAATGGTGGTATCCTCCGGATGAGAATATTCTTCCTCTTCTTCTTCATCGTCTTCTGATCGAGGTGTTGGTGGTCTGGAAGATTGTGCAGGTTTCTTCTTTGTTGGCTTAACAGCTTGGGTTTTCTTCCTTGTTCTGGACTTCTTGGCTGGGGCTTCGGATGGTTCTGCTATGCCTTTTTGTTTTCCACCATTGGCCTTAGGAAGTTCGGATTCTATAACCCTTGTGAAGACCCTGAGGGGTGGAGGAATCGTGATTGTCTTTCGGTACTCGATCAAGGTAAGATTGTCATCTGGAACCTTACACATGATTGCCTCAAGAATTTGAGCGATAAATTACATTCTGTCATCCGAATTTGAACTTGAAGGAATTTGGACAAGGCTAAAATCATGGACAGGCAAGTCCGAAGGCACTGGTACCTTCTCATGAGCATAGACGGCCTGGACGATAAGTGCCCAGAGCGTGTTGATGCGATGTCTGTGGCCAGCTTCGCATGATTCATGTAAGTGGTGAAGTCTGTCCATTGAATCGAAGCATAATCCACTGGAACACTGTAATAGATACCATAGTGAATTTGCAGGAATGTGTAAGCAGCCGAATCAAGGCCCGAAGTCCTGCCAGAGAGGCTTCGTAGGATAACACTGAAGAAATAACCCCAAACAGAAGGCAATTTGTTCTTTTCGAAAGAACTCATTGTTTGTGTGATCGGTGTATGCCCCATCTCGTTAAGCATGTTCAAGATTTCAGATTGAGAAGCCATCCAAAAATTGTCCAGACACAGGAAGTTGAAGAATTTTTGCAAATTGTTCTTTCTTTACTGTAATCGTTTTCTTGTTGTCGTCGGTGGTGATGATTTCAAAAGACACCGATTAACCGTCTGCATTCAAACGTGATGTATGGTGTGCCCTATTAACCCCTAACTTTGGAACTTGAGTAGTTGCACTCATGGCGTGGTGAAGGGGTGAGTATCTCAGACATACTACCAGCATCTCCATTGTTGATAAGTAGGCTTCAGGGTCCACATTTGCAACGTGGTTTGCCGACATTGGGTTGAGATCAGGAACTGAATCAGCATCTCCTCCTGTGAATGAAATGTCTGTTGGATTAGGTGTCTAAGCCATGACTTATAATTTGTATTTATCTTATTAATAGAAGCAAAGTCCATTTGGGTTGCCCTTGGTAGTCCAACCGGCATCAAGGTTAAATAGAGAGAGAAATAAATAGTTCGTTAATTTATTATGTGATAATAAATTAATGATAAACTAGGTTGGAATTAATCAGAATTAATTGGAATTAATTTGGAATTAATTAAAAGTGCAGGGGCTAAATTGATTATAAGTGCCGGGGCTAGAATGCAATTGTTCAAAAGTTGAACACTATAAATAAGGCTCTCCCCATCACTTGAAAACTTGCACCATTCCAAATCATCTCCTTGGAATTTCTCTTCTCTCCTTGCCGTCTATAATCCTTCTCTAAGGTTTTATAGCGAGTCGTTCTTAATAAGAGGTTAAGACAGTTAACCTCTGCTTGGGCTTCTGGGTGTGATCTCATTTGAGGCAGGACACTTGTGCTGCTCGGCTTCAAGAATAAAACTAAAGGTTAGTTTTATTAATTGTTTTATACAGAAATTTCTGTTAGTCGTTATTAGAAATTTCTGTTAGCCGTTAGAATTATTATTATATGTTCAAAGATAGAAAACATAGATCCTTTCTAGGTTGCATGTGAACTTAGGATTTTAGTTCATAGATTGCAGAAAACCTTGCAGTGGTATCAGAGCGTTGGTTGTTTTCTTATTGAATTGCTATAATTGTTTACTTAAAAGATAAATTAAATCGTTTAACGGTTTAAATTTAATTTTAAAATTAAGAGTAAATTTTTGAAAAATTAAATAGATAAAACAGAAATATTTTAAAAGTTTAAAATATATCTTATATATATTATAATTAATAGTTAATATTTTATATATAAGATAAATTGGTTAGTCTTACCGTTAGTAGGCCTCATTCACAAAACTGACCTATAAAGAGGGTATAAGGCGACTGCCTATAAAATGGTAGTCTAATGGGTATCCATTCTCACCCACCGCTCTCCTGGTCAGTCGAGTGTCGTTAGCCGAACGGGTTTGATGGAACCGCTAAAGCCTCTTAAAAGTATAATTATATATTTAAAAGTACTAGAACCATTATCAAAATCCCAATCTAGTTACTTTAGGTTAAAAATGTGAATTGATGCTAATCCATGAAGTTGCACATTGCACTTTATGAAACGTTGGTGGAGCGTGTGTGGTTTACCGGCACACCAATAGGGGAGAATAAAGAGTGGTAATGGGTGTCTCGGGTGTTATCATTGTTGATGGAGCGTGTGTGGTTTACCGGAACATAAATTTGAGATGACAATAGACCCCGAGAGTACCAAGCTAATTTGCATGGTTATTCACACCCGGTTTGTGATCCTCGGCATCCCAGTCACAAACGGTGGGGCATATCCGAGATTAAACATGCTATTGAACAGTTCAATAAATCTCAAAAGAAACTAGGAATTCCATTTATAATAAGATTATTTTTCCGCGGTGGAATTGGCTGAATCGTCATTCGCCTACCTTTATAAAATTTGCTTATAGATTACGGCATCCCTCTTCTATGTTGCAAATTGTTATAGTTGGATCCTAGCCTTATTTTATATTGGGTTATTATAAGGACCGACAAGTATCCAATTAAACTTACCTTCTTTTATAGATGTCGTCTGCTGATCAATCCGCTCCCTACTCAAACTCTAGTGTTCCCTCTATCCTCTCACTGTGTTCCAAGGTTCAATTGAACGGGACAAACTATAATGACTGGATTAGAAATATCAAGATGGCTCTGAGGTACGAGAACAAAGAGTATGTCCTCGAGACCGAGCTTGTCGATATTGACTCTGAAACTGCTACTCCCGAGGAGATTGCCTCGTACCAAAAACATTCTGATAATGCGACCAAAGTGGCCTGCATCATGATAGCCACAATAAACCCCGAATTGCAAAGGATATACGAAGACTACTGGCCCTTTGAGATGCACAAGGAGCTTGCGGAAAAGTTCCACAAGCAAGAGCGCATCGAGAGGTGCGAGGTGGTCAAGGACTTCATGAACAGCAAACCTAAAGATGAAGAGTCCATCTGCGCTCATGTGCAAAGAATGCAAGGTTACGTGGAGCGGCTTAGAAAGCTTGCGATGCCTGTACCGGAGGAGTTGGCCGTTGACATAGTGCTTAACTCCCTACCGAGTTCTTATGACCAGTTCAGGCTGGCTTATCATTTGAACAACAATCAGGCTAACCTGACTGAGTTGCATCGCATGCTTCGAGTTGCTGAGGACGGGATGAAGGGTAAAAGTGTACCCTCGGTAAATCAGCTCGTCCTAGCCATTGGAAGTGGCAAAGGAAAGAAAAGGAAGGGCCCTCCTAAGCAAAATTGGAGGGAAAAGGTTTAGGTCGGGTCATCAAGCAATGGCTCGAGAACCAAGTCTTCCCAGATTCCTTGTGTGGCCAACCCCGATGAAGCCAACTGTTTCTACTGCAAAGAGAAGGGTCATTGGAAGAGAAGCTGCCCCAAATACTTGCAGGATGTCAAGGATGGGAAAGTAAAACCATCGACAGCAGGTATATACACTATCTCTAAAAACTCACCATCTTCTAATTCTTGGGTCCTTGATACAGGATGTGGTTTTCACATTTGTTCTGATCTGCAGGGCCTAAAGGAAAGCAGGGAGGTGGAGCACGGTAGACTGAACTTGATCATGGGCAATAGTAGATCGTCCCCTGTTACCAAGATCGGCGTTTACAGTTTAGTGCTTAGTAGTGATGTTAGTATAGAGTTAATTAATTGTTGCTATTCGCCAGAAATGGCAAGAAACATTATTTCATTTCACGCATTGTTCAGACAAGTATTTCAATTTTCTTTTGATAATAAAATTGGTTCGATTTCTGTTTTCAAAAATGGTATTTTGATTTTTACTGATTATCCTTGTGATGGTGTGTATGAAACCGTTGAATGTGTTGACAATTTAGGACATAGTGTAAATTATATTGATTCTACTAGTGGTGTAGAAAAGGCATGTCTGTGGCATAGTCGGCTCGGGCACATCAGCAAGAAACGCATCGCCCAACTCCAAAAGGATGGAGTGTTGGAATCATTCGACCTCATGTCGGATGATGTATGTGAATCTTGTCTGTTGGGCAAGATGACTAAATCACCTTTCAAAGGGTCTTTTGAAAGAGGTGAGGGTCTGCTGGACATCATTCACACGGATGTGTGTGGTCCATTCAGATCAACCACAAAGGATGGCACGCGGTTCTACGTAACCTTTACTGATGATTTTAGTAGATACGGTTATATCTAATTAATCAAGCAAAAGTCAGACACCTTTGAAAAGTTCAAAGAGTTTAAGAACGAGGTAGAGAATCAATTAGGCAGGAAGATAAAGATGCTCAGGTCCGACAGAGGCGGAGAGTATCTAAGTATCGAGTTCCTAGACTATCTAAAGGAATGCGGAATAGTTTCGCAGTTGACACCTCCCAGGACACCACAGTTGAACGGTGTTGCGGAGAGGCGCAACCGAACCCTATTGGACATGGTTCGTTCCATGATGAGTCGAGCTTCATTTCCCATTCACTTCTGGGGGTATGCCTTAGAGACAGCCGCCCATATCCTCAATCTTGTCCCTACTAAAAAGGTTGCTAAAACACCTCACGAAATGTGGACGGGGAAAGTTCCCTCGTTGGCACATATCAAAGTCTGGGGTTGTGAGGCTTTCGTTAGACGAGAGACTCAAGACAAACTCGCAGAAAGAAGCGAAAGGTGTTTCTTCCTTGGTTATCCCAAACAGTCCTTTGGATATCTATTCTACAGACCGAGCGAGGACGTGGTCTTTGTAGCTAGACGAGCAGTCTTTCGAGAGAGAGAGAGCTCATATTCAAAGAGGACAGTGGGAGTACCATTGATCTGGAAGAAATTCAAGAGTCATCAGATGACGCAACCTTAGGAGAAACTAGCAACCAACATGAGGAAGAAGTTCCTGTTGGTCCTATCCTTACCTCTTAGGCGTTCCGGTAGGGTTAGCATGCCACCCGAGTTTTATGGGTTCCATATAACTTCGGATGGGGACACGTTTGTCAGTGATAGGACACTGATAAATTTGGATGAACCAGCTAACTACCAGGAAGCAGTGGCGGGCCCTGAGTCTGCCATGTGGAAAGAGGCCATGGATAGCGAGATCAAGTCCATGTATGACAATCAAGTTTGGAACTTGGTTGACAACGTAACGGGTCGAAAGACAGTCGGGTGCAAATGGATCTTCAAGAAGAAGACCGACATGGACAGAAAGGTACACACTTTCAAGGCAAGACTGGTTGCGAAGGGCTTTACTCAAACCCCAGGGGTTGACTATGACGAGACCTTCTCACCAGTAGCCAAGATAAAGTCTATTAGGATTATGCTGGCCATAGCTGCATTTCATGACTAAGAAATTTGGCAGATGGACGTCAAAACCGCTTTCCTTAACGGAAAGTTGACTGAGGATGTTTACATGAATCAGCCAGAGGGTTTTGTCGATGCAAAGTATCCCAATAAGGTGTGTAAGCTTGAGAGATCAATCTACGGATTGAAGCAAGCTTCTCGCAGCTAGAATATTTGTTTTCATGAGAAAGTCAAAGAGTTTGGCTTCTCTAGGAGCGAGGATGAGTCCTGCGTATATGTCAAGGCTAGTGGGAGTATAGTCACCTTTCTAGTGCTGTATGTCGATGACATACTGCTCATGGGAAACGACATTCCAACCTTGCAAGATGTCAAGGCTTGGCTTGGGAAATGTTTCGCCATGAAGGACCTAGGAGAGGCTGCCTATATTCTCGGGATAAGAATATTGAGAGATAGGAAGAAGAGACTAATTGGACTTAGTCAGGGTACATACTTGGAAAAGGTACTAAAGAGGTTTAGTATGGAAAATTCCAAGAAGGGAGAGCTACCTATCCAAAGTAATGCAAAATTGAGTAAGACTCAAAGTCCGAGTACAGACGAAGAAATAGCTGAAATGAGTCGGGTACCTTACGCTTCGGCTGTAGGATCGATCATGTACGCTATGACGTGTACTCGCCCTGACGTGGCTTTTGTTTTAAGCATGGTCAGTCGGTACCAGGGAAACCCTGGAAGGGCGCATTGAATAGCTGTGAAAAATATACTCAAGTATCTGCGAATGACAAAGAACATGGTGTTAGTCCTCGATGGCAGTGATACCTTGAGAGTTGAAGGATATACGGATGCCAGTTTTCAGACGGATAGAGACAGTGGTCGGTCTCAGTCGGGCTGGGTATTCCTTTTGAACGGTGGAGCAGTTACTTGGAAAAGTTCCAAGCAAGAAACAGTGGCTGATTCTACGTACGAATCAGAGTACATAGCAGCAAGTGAAGCGTCAAAGGAAGCGGCTTGGCTGAAGAACTTTATCGGTGACCTTGGAGTAGTCCCGAGTATTCAGGAGCCCTTGGAACTGTTCTGCGATAACGAAGGTGCGGTCGCCTTGACAAAGGAACCGCGAGATCATGGAAAGTCCAGACATATCGACAGAAAGTACCACTACATCAGACATAGGGTAGAAGAAGGTCACCTCCTTGTAAAGAGGGTATCATCGGAAGATAATCCTGCAGATCCCTTGACAAAGGCTCTGAGTAGGATTAAGCATAATCAGCATGCTAGGAGCATTGGATTAAGAGATGATATAAGTTTTTGCAATTAGATAAGTTTTGAAACTTATAACAATGTTATGGTATTTGACTTATGTGATTTAATAATGGAGATTTATTAATGAGTAATGGTTTACTAATTTTGTCAATAATATATCATTGTGTTTCATTTTGCATGTTTTATTTCCTGAATAATTGGATTATTCAAATATCCACAGTCGTTCATACTTTTAGGGAGTAGGTATGAAGCAAGGCTGTCATGAATTAGTTGTAGATTGTCTAAGGAGTTAGACATTGCAATAAGATTGCTGCAACATTCATGAGTACTTGGAAATGGAGATTTGAGTATTGGATAAACCCGCGCTCAATGGATTGCTTCATGGATTATATCACGAGCAATATTGAGACGATAATATCTTTTGATCTTTAAGCTAAGACATATGAGTTATGATTTACTAGACGGTTGTTCATTGATAATACAAAAACTTATTGGTAACTCGGTGTTATAAAACATGTTCTTGTGAATAATTTTTCTGGTAAAAGACATAAGTATATGAGTCAAAGTTTATTCGTCCCTTGACCCTAACGGGGAACAGATATCTGTAGGCCTCTCGATGAATTTGAAGTTGACTAAAATGGTTGGCCAACCGGGACTAAATTGGTAGTCTAAGAGTCATATACAAATCGGAAATCGAGGAACAGTGAATCAGACCAGATTGATTTTATCCATGTCTTGAGTCTGAAAAATATCTAGTTGGACGGAGGATCATCTGATCACTTATCTTTGGACAGAACTGACTAGGTCAGAGTTCGGCAGAAGTTTCTAGGAAGCTACAGTTTGCTAATTAATCTGAAGATAAATGGACAATTAAAGTCGTAGACTTATCCAAGTGGGAGACTGTTGGATTAGGTGTCTAAGCCATGACTTATAATTTGTATTTATCTTATTAATAGAAGCAAAGTCCATTTGGGTTGCCCTTGGTAGTCCAACCGGCATCAAGGTTAAATAGAGAGAGAAATAAATAGTTCGTAAATTTATTATGTGATAATAAATTAATGATAAACTAGTTTGGAATTAATCAGAATTAATTGGAATTAATTTGGAATTAATTAAAAGTGCAGGGGCTAAATTGATTATAAGTGCAGGGGCTAGAATGCAATTGTTCAAAAGTTGAACACTATAAATAAGGCTCTCCCCATCACTTGAAAACTTGCACCATTCCAAATCATCTCCTTGGAATTTCTCTTCTCTCCTTGCCGTCTATAATCCTTCTCTAAGGTTTTATAGCGAGCCGTTCTTAATAAGAGGTTAAGACAGTTAACCTCTGCTTGGGCTTCTGGGTGTGATCTCATTTGAGGCAGGACACTTGTGCTGCTCGGCTTCAAGAATAAAACTAAAGGTTAGTTTTATTAATTGTTTTATACAGAAATTTCTGTTAGTCGTTATTAGAAATTTCTGTTAGCCGTTAGAATTATTATTATATGTTCAAAGATAGAAAACATAGATCCTTTCTAGGTTGCATGTGAACTTAGGATTTTAGTTCATAGATTGCAGAAAACCTTGCAATGTCATCGGTAGCCATGGTGAGCTATTTTAAGTTTTGAAAGTTAGGAGTGTTTGGGAATTTTTAGTTGCAGGTTCTGAAATTTGGAAACGGAAGGGATGAATGGAAGGGTTAGCCCGTTTATATACTGTGATGATGAGTGGAGAGAGAAATAGCATATAATGCGTGTTTTTGAACGGTCGTATGGGGTTTCGTCACGTCATCCGTAAGTTGAGGGGACATTCCCTTTTTCTCAGTGTGACAGCTGCGTCATCCCAAGTAACCGTTGTGCTTGATTCCTATTGGTTCCTGCATATCCCAATGCAAAACAAGATCAGTAATGATCCCAGGTATCTCGTTGAATCCCAACAAACATGATTACCATACGATATAATAATAAAGAAAGGAAAAATAAAAAAATTAAATATTTTTGGTGTTTTCGATTTTTGGAATGTACAACCAAAGTCTGGTCATATTTCAGACATGCCAACCATCCGAAGTGAAACACAACGATTCATTGAATTTTTTGAAAGCATGATTTTTGGTGTAGGTCATAGTATGAGAGCTGATTATTCTAGGAAGTCCTTTTGACACATTCATATCCGAACAAGATGAATGTAGTGTGCAATCATATCGCTAGCTGAACCCAGTGTAAGTATTCCACCTTCACTTTTGAGTAAACGTTGTAGGCAGTATTAAGTCTCCAAGTATTACGTAACATAAACTTAGATGACACATCCTAATACGAAGAGGTGGTTCTTTTAGTTTCTATGTTGAAATTTTATGGGATTATCAAAGAAAAAGTATCTCGATTCACCAGATGGAGTATTTGGACACACCTTTCGGATGACAAGCCTTTGAAAGTTGTGCACTACTCCACCCTTGTCACTGAAGATGGGTTACTGAGATGTTCATACCCCCAACCCGGTTCTCAACTGTGTCACAGGAGATCCTGATTGATGCATTAAAGACAGCAGGTACGCCTTAAGTACTTTGTATATCGCTAATCTTAGTGTGGATTGTTTAGAGTTTCTGAAGATTGACATTTTAGTGTTGTGAAAGTCCTTTGAAATCTTTCCCCATTCTTTTGTAGTGAATTTGTTTCTATTGTGCTTTTAGCATTTTGTGATTTCAGTTGTATCAGCTTTTTCGTATTGAACAGTATATATCCCATAAGTAAAGTTAACATGCAAGTGGAATGTTTTGTTCTTCGTTTTAGGAATTGTCAGATGTTTACAACCACGCAATACTTGAGACATATCCTGAAAAGATCAAGTCTTTTTGATTAGTTATGTGCTTATGTGAAGGGAAGAACCACTGGGTGCAAGTAAGATATGAGGGTACGTACAGTGTTATACGAAGTATGGACATGTCAAAAGGTCTTTAACCATGAAGTGCTTTTACGATCCAGCACACACCCTTTCAGATCAGCATCGGAGTAGGCTTGAAGAAAGAAGCCTAAGTTAGCAGGGTACCACAATCCAAGAGAAGGTGTTCGATGTAGGTAGCGAAAGATGGTTTTGACTGCTGCTAAGTGGGGTTCTCTCGGATTCTTCTGATAACGTGCACAATTACAAACTGAGAACATGATATATGGGCGACTGGCAGGTAGGTATAGTAAAGAACCAATCATGCTTCTGTAGACTTTCTGATCGACGGCCGGTTTGTCAAGCGAAGGTGCGAGTCTTGTACCAGCAGCCATGGGAACCTTCGCATTGGAACAGTTTTCCATCCCAAATTTTTCCAAAAGGCTTCGTGTATATTTCTCTTGGTTTATAAATATGCCTTCGGATGTTTGTTTAACTTGCAATCCGAGAAAGAAATTTATCTTCCCCATCATGCTCATTTGAAACTTACTTTTCATTAAGGTTTCGAAATCTTTTGACAGAACAGGGTCTGTTGATCCAAAGCTTATATCATCCACATAGATTTGAACTAGCATGAGATGATTACCAACTTTCTTTCGAAATATAATGGGATCAACAGAGCCTTATTTGAAGTTTGATTGTTTTAAAAATCGGGTTAAAGTTTCGTACCATTCCCTTGGTGGTTGCTTTAGCCCATAGACTGCTTTGATATAACAGTGATTTGGATATTTTTCGTTTATAAAACCAGGTGGTTGTTCCACATACACTGTTTCCTCAAGTTTGCCATTTAAAAAGGCACATTTGACATCCATTTGGTAGACATCAAAGTTTTTATGGGCAGCAAATTCCAAAAAGATTCGGACGGACTCAAGTCTGGCAACTGGAGCGAAGGTTTCATCATAATCGATTCCCTCCTGTTGACAATATCCTTTGACAACTAGTCTAGCTTTGTTTCGGACTATGTTACCTTCTATATCAAGTTTATTTCGAAAAACCCATTTAAGACCTACTACAGAAGAGTTGGTTGGTTTAGGAATTAAATGACACACCTTGTTTCGTTCAAATTCAGCCAACTCACTCTGCATGGCCTCAACCCAATCTGAGTATTGAAAAGCTTCTTTTACAGTTTTAGGTTCTACTTTTGAAATGAAAACATTAAACATGCAATAATCTGATCGTTTGATTAATTCATTTTGCTTTGCTTTTAATTGAGATCGAGTAAGTACCTTTTCATCTGGATTACCAATTACCTGAGTCTTCGGATGATCTCTTGTCCATTTTTCAAGAGAGGGTAAGCAGGATCATATTATGGTAGAGTTTCTCGATGAACTTCCTCCGTATCATATGGATAATCCAAAGTCGACTGATTGTCTTCAGGTGTAGTTTCAGGAATTGGTTGCTCCCCCTCAACAAAAGCTGGCTTATCAGATGACTCCCCCTCGAATTGAGAAGGGGTTAGTGTTGATGATGAGCTTGGTGATTCTTTTAAGTAAGAATCCTTCGGATCATTGGATGATGCTGAGGGTGAATACTCCCCCTCAACCAAAGGATCCTTTGTGTTGGATATCTCACACTCCCTTTCAACCGAAGGATCATTTTGGCTAGTTTTCTCAGACTCCCCCACAACCGAAGAATGGCTTATCCTTAGATGTGTCAGTTGTGGGAGAATCATTGGTGAGCTTGTTGATTTCTGGTATATTATTGTCCTTCGCATTTGATTCAACATCTATTGCATGATCAGGACTATCAAATAGGAAAGAGAAATCAAGATTGAAAAAGTCCAGAGGAATAACTTCGGTTGGTTTTTCTAGAAAAATGGAGGAACGAGGAAAGAGTGTTTCTGATTTCTTGATATAGTGATCATCAAATTTCAGATTGAAAGTCTCCTCGATCTTCCTCGTTGTCTTATTTAGTACTCGATATGCTTTCGCAGAGTGTGAGTAGCCAAGGAAAACACCATCATCGGATTTAGATGCAAACTTCGTAGTACCAGGTTTTAGTTTCATGATGAAGCATCAGCAACCGAATACATGGAAGAATTTTACATTGGGTTTCCTTTTGTTTATTACTTCGTACGGAGTGATGTTGAATCGTCTATGAATGAAGGATCAATTCTGAGTGAAGCATGCAGTTGCTACAGCTTCAGCCCAGAAGTACATTGGAAGATTTGTGTAGTCAAGCATTGTTCTTGCAGCTTCGCATAAGGACCGATTTCTTCACTCAACTATCCATTTTGCTGTGGAGTAAAGGGGGCAGAAAAATTATGAGTGATACCCTTCTCCTTCAGATATGATTCAATAGTTTGATTTTTTAATTCAGTGCAATTGTCACTTCGGATAGCCCGTACTGGTTTCTTGAGATGAAGCTCGATTTGCTTGATGAAGGCAATGAGTTCTGCAAGTGTGTCTGACTTTTGTCGTAGAAAAATTACCCAAGTGAATCGTGAAAAATCATCCACGATAACTAAGATGTATTTCTTTCCTCCAAGAGATTCAACTGTTGAAGGACCACAAAGATCAATATGTAATAGTTCAAGAGGTTCGGTGATCTTAGAGTCTATGGTAATCGAATGAGCTTGTCGTTTTTGCTTCCCATGCTCGCAAGCAGCACACAGAGTGTCATTGTCAAACTTTAGTGTAGGCATACCTCGGATAAGATAAAGAGCAACCAGCTTGTTGATATTCTTAAAGTTCAGATGAGATAGCCTCTGATGCCATAACCAGCTGAGATCCGAAGGGGATTTTGAGAGTAGACAGGTGGAAGGTGTCCCAACAATTGGCTTCATATCCAGTGGATACATTTCACCCTTCCTTTTTGATTTTAGCAAGGCTTCCTTGGTCTTTTTCTTCTTAATTACACTTCCAGCTTCATCGAATGAGACTTTTAAACCAATCCCCACAACTAGTTGAGAAACACTGACTATATTGTGTTTTAGTCCTTCTATGTATGCTACTCGATTGATAGTAAATTTGTCATTGGTTATTTTCCCATATCCTCTTATGGGACATGTTTCGTTGTTCCCAAATTTGACATCTCCTCCATCTTCTAGACTTCTGAAATCCCTTAAGTACTGAATCCTCCCCGTCATGTGTCGTGAGCAGCCACTGTCTATGGACCATTCCTTATCGTAATGCTCATCGTTCATTACCTACAATTTAGAGAGTAAGTTTAGGTACCTAACATGGCTTGGGTCCTTGAGGGTAAGTATTTGGATCATAGACCCATGATGCGACCATAACATCCTTTTTGGTGCCAGAAGTTGAAGCAATATTGGAGACGATAGAAGGTTTGTCTATTTGTCTTTTAGTGACTTTCGGAACCCATTTTAAAATTTTCTTTGGATTTTGCACTTTGGAACTCAATGGTGAAAGTGGGTTTGGTTTTACGGGAACCCATTTTTGTTTTGAAAAGAGAGTGTTTCCAGACGAAGTACTACATTGAGTGGATTCGCATAGAAAATCTTCATAAGCAATTTTGAAATCTTAAATGGTTAAGCTTTTATCTTTGAACGAATCCATGTTCTTGTCTAGCCAAACATGAAATGTGTCAACCAGGTTGCTTCCCTTGGTAAAAATTTTCTTTGTTGGTTTTTCATATTTACTGTTTGAACATATTGGTTTTGCTGGTTCAAAAACGATATTTTGTGGTTTTCTTGAAGAATTTATCACAGTAAACGATTTTTGTTGATTTTGAAAGGCTTTCTTTTTGTTTTGAAAATCAAGATAGTTTTTCCTTCGTCTGTTATCATAAAATCGTTTGTGTTTTTCAACGGAAGTTTGAGTCTTAATTTGATTTCGATTTCCTGTGAAATTTCGATTATTTGTAAAATTTCGATTATTTGAAAAACTGCGATTATATGAAAAACTTTGATTGTTACAACGTCCGAAGGTATTCTTCATCTGATACATGTCTTGTTTTCGTTTATTGATCTTAAATTCTATTTCTGCATTTAAAGTATTCTCAAGCATTTTATCAGACGAGAAAAAACCTTCGGCTGTGACATTCACATTGTCTTCTTTCATATGGTTAAGTGCTTAGGCAATACCATAGAGATTCCGACATGATGTGGAAGACCGAAAGAGAAACGAGGAAGACAAACCCTCAACTCCTTATATGATTTCGGGGACGAAATCTTTTGAAGGAGGGGAGAATTTGTAACACCAAGATACTCTTTTTATAAATATAATAAAAAGGGTAAAATGGTCATTTTACCTTGGAAGGGTAAATTGGTCTTTTGGACAGAAAAGTAATTAGTTTGAAATAATATTTTGAGTTTTGGACTTAAAATGTTATAAAAACGGATTTTTGGTCGTTTTACCACAAAAGGGTAATTTGGTCATTCGACCATGTGAAGGACCAAATATGAAAAATATTGTTGTTGGTGGCAAATGTATAAAGAATGGAAGTTTTATTGTAATAAAACTTGATTTTGTGGTCAAAGTTCAAGAAAATGAACTTTAGGACTAAAAATGTAAAAATTTGAGGTATAAATAAGAGAGAGTTGACCCTCTCTTTGACTGGCCATTTGTGCAGCAACGGGAGAAGAATTTTGAGAGAAATTTCTGGAAATTCTTGAAGCTTGAAGCATGGAATTGGAATCATGGCTTGGAATTGGTGATTCCTTTGTTAATCAAGGTTAGTAAACTTGATTTTAACCAAGTTCTTGAAGTGTTCTTGGTTTGGTTTTATAGAAACTGAAATTTGTACATTTCAGTTATGATTATGTGGTTTAAATGATTTATTACTTCCATTAAGTCATGCTAGAAATGGCTTAACTCAAGATAATGGAAGTAGGTTGTTATTGTTGATGAATTTGAAGTTTTGGGGTTTTGGAACTAAGAACCCTAATTCTTCATTCTAATTGATTTAGTTGTTTTGAATGGTTGAAAATCTTGTTAAAGTATAAGGTTTTGGTACTAGAACAAACCCCAATCGATTAAGGACTGGATTAAGGACTTAATGAGTCAAAACTGCTTGCTACAGTGCATAAATCGCGACTGGCCAGGAGGTCTGCCCAGGCGCAGGGCGCAGTGCGCCCAGGACCAGGGCGGGGTGCGCCCAGGCGCAGTGCGCCTCCAAGCAGGGCCAGGCAGGGGATCAAAATGCTAACTTTCGTTTGGCTTGTCCGTTTTAGCTCAAAATTGAACCGTAGGCTCGTTATGGTCTGAAAAGTTTGAGAAAATTTTTATATTGAGTTTTCGACCCCTCGGGGGCACTGTAGATCGATTCGAATGCCTCGGTGAATAGTAAAATTCATAAAAAGTTAGTAAACGGAAAGTTTATTAACTAGGCATTGTTTGTAATGATAATTGTATTGAACTCTATTGCATTAGAGTCAATTGGAATGATTATTAACCTATTATCATTTGGTATATAAATGAAAATATAGGTATGGGACAAAATGGTTGTGGTGCACGCAAAGGCAAGAAACAACCGGGATTTAAATGCAGCTAGCATCCAGGTGAGTAATCTCACTGATATCATATATGATATATGATGATTGAACTGTTACTGGTTGAAACAGCTTCGAGGGACGAAAATGATAAGCATAAAGACATATAAAATGACAAGACCAGATAAGCCGTGAGTCTACAATAGACAAGAACGGAACTGTGAGTCAAACTTATATAGACAAGACCGGATAAGCTGTGAGTCTAGGCAACAGCGGGCTAACCCGTGAGCCATAAATGATCGTGAAACAAACTGTTACTAAATGGTGCGGCCACTTGTGGCTATGATATTTGGTGCGGCCTTCGGGCTATGATATTTGGTGCGGCCTTCGGGCTATGATATTTGGTGCGGCCTTCGGGCTATGATATTTGGTGCGGCCTTCGGGCTATGATATTTGGTGCGGCCTTCGGGCTATGATAAATGGTGCGGCCTATATGGCTATGATATTGGATGCTATATCCAACCGGTGCGGCCTATACGGCTATGATATTATTACAGGTACATGGTGCGGCCTTTTGACTATGATATCGGGTTATTGAACCCAGCAGGTGCGGCCTGCGGGCTATGAATTTTATATTGATATTAATTTGGTGCAGCTTATATAGCTATGACACAGGGTGTGGCTTATATAGCCCTAACATATGATGCAGTCCATTGTGACTAAGAAACATGGGACAGAAACGATAGATATGATTATATGTGCAAATAACTGATGTGGTTTGATAATTACATGTTGCAATGAAGTAGCCTGTAAGGCTACAAAAATTAGGATGTGAAATCCTAAGAGATATATGGTCAGCCAGTAAGGCTATGAGTTTGGATTCGATATCTAGATAGTTATACGAATATATTTAATACATGTTATTTGCAGATACGATTACTCACTGAGCTTTGTAGCTCATACCGTTTGTTAAATGTCCCTGCAGGTTAGCATAACCCTGGTAAGGGTAAAGATAAAGTCCGTGACTCAAGAAGTGGACTTGTAGATGCTGTCAGTAGCAGCCCGGCTTCAAAGGAGACTATGGTATTTTATACTCTCCTTGATACACTTGTACCCGTGTTTATTAAAATATTCCCCTTTGTTATGGTTTTATGTATTGAAACCTTGGTTTTAAATGAAAATTTTTTTTCAGGGGTATTTTGTTTTAAAAGCCGGGTGTTACACTAAGCAAGAGAGTTTTTAACAAATTCTAATAGAGACTCAAACAATTTTTCAATGTGTTTAATTTCAAAGCTTATTGCCTTATGAGTTAGAGTGAAATAGTTCGTGAAAACATAATCGAAATGTTCTTTGGAATTCATGACTTTCTAGAGAACCCTTGATTACAAATTTTCTGTATGCATAAAGCAAACTTACTCATTCAGATCCTAAAGGCCATTAAAGAATTGTCCATGACTTTCGATGTTATCCGTGTAACGAGCTTTCAGAAATACCATCCCAAACCAAACGATCTTAGGTGGTAAGGTGCATAAATGCCTCTTCGAGGCCACCCTTTTCGGACCTACCGGCTCGAACAACAAAGGCCACAGATTGACAATTCCTTCCTAAATTCCAAACATAAAACAGTCCAATCTTCTAAACTCATGAAACTCAACTTATTTGACTAAACTAATACCATGATAACAACTACAGACATTCAGAAACTATTTGTTTCAAAATTACAATCTATTAAAAATTTTGAAAAATTGCAAAAATTTTGAAAACTGGTCATTTCCCGCAAAAAAATTTCAAAAAACACTCCTTCGACCGTCCACACCCCACACTTAAAATCGTACAACGTCCCTGTTGTACAAAAATAATTTTAGAACTAGGGAGAAAGAGTTACCCCTTTGACGGTAGACTGCTTGATTATCACAGGTACACAAACACGAACAAAAAGTCCTCGGTTCAGCATTCAGGAGTTGTAGCGCAACAGTAAACACGCCGGTGGTCAAAGTAAGTGGAGGGGGTACGGTGACCCCACACTTGCTTGAAACAACTCCTCCATTTGGTATTACATGCATAACTCACAAAAAACATTAAATGCAAATAGAAAGAAACAATTGAAACATGAAATATAAACAAACAAACAAAAAATAGTGTCATAAGTATGGTACAAATATCAAAAAGAAGAAAAGAAAAATACATCACTCATCATCATGGCGGGTCCCAGATGGACCTGCCCCGTCATCTCCTCCGGAAGGGTGAGGTGGAATGTCATCAATCTGCATCTGGAGCATGATCATCCTCTGGGTCTCCGCCATCCACCGGTCATGCGCCTCCCTAGCAGTCATCCTCTGGCTCAGGTCCTGGATAACCGCCAGCACATCGGATAGCTGTGGCTGCGGCTCAGGCTCTGCTGGTGCTGCCGGTCTCCGCTGTCTCCTACCTGGCTGGGCGTAGGCTGGCTGGGGGTCCTGGGGTGCCTCGGTCGCCACCCTCACGTACTAGCGTGGGCGCTGCTGCTCGATCAGCCCCATGTTCTCCAGGGCTCGCACCGATGTGCAAACTGGAGGTAAAGCAGTGAAGGAGGCCACGGTAGCGGCAGTGAGCAACCGATAAGAGCGGGCCAGACGGGTAATGTAATGCCCGCCAGCCAAGGGACTGCTGGATTATGCACCCGTCGCACGGGTGGATAGAGAAACTGCTAAGGCGTACGGGAGGTGGAGGAACCTGGTAGGATCGAGGAGCACCCAAAGATATGTCATGTCCTCACCGGACACCTTTTCGCCCCCTCTTTCTACATGATGGAAGTGGTGACGATACGGTGCATGAGCCGGTGAAGCGAATTGTGGAGCTGGCTCTCCCTGGCCGACCCCGCCTCAAAATACACATTAGACAAAGGTGCCCAAATCTCGGCATTGGCCTCCCTCGCTGGTTGCCCCTAGATGTACACATGGAGGAACGGCGTAAAGTGGCGCTGCTGGAGATACGCCTCTGTATAGATGCATGTGTGTCTCCCAAACTCCCGGAGACTGCACTCCCTGGGGACTCCCCCCAATCAGAATCGAACTAGCCTGGATCGGGCCTCCTGTGACCCCGGTGCGTAGCGAATCGTGGACAGGAACTCCAACAGAAGCTCGGTGTACACGGTGTAGTCCTGGGTGGCCATGAGCCAGTCCCACCCACGGCATGTGAACGTGGTCTGCCCATCAACCCAGGTGCGGTGAAGGAAGGGCTCGATCTCCGCCCAGAGCCCGGCATCTCTCAAGGTGTCCCGGTCAATGATCGTCGCCTCAAGAACCCGGCGACCTGTAAGGGCATCGCTCCTCGCAGCATACTCCACGGAACTCTCCAGACCCTCGGGAAACTAGAGATAGGGGTGGTCAAGTCTGAAAGACATCTGCACAAAATAATAACAACAAAAATTTTGCAATTTTAGTCGCTGTCTTCCCCACCGCACCGCGGTGCGGCCCAAGAACCAGGGCACGGTACGGCGAGCGGCTGTTTCGAAATTCCAAACCCAAATCCTCGATTTTCACCTGTTAACACAGTCCAAACATACTACAAGGTAGCCTAATGACAACGCCTAGTGATATTACATATTTTAGTCGTTGTTGAGCCCTATTCTTAGTGAAATTATATCATATATATCATGGTATTCTCACTTTTCGTGCCAGTACTTGTTTGGAAGAAAATAATGAAAACAGGGACCAAAAGCGTACAAATTGGAGGAAGTTTGGAGAAGAAGGAAAAATCAGGAAAATACGTACACGCACCGCGGGAATCAAGAAGGTGCGACGCGGATACAAGGCGGTGGAACAAAATTCAAAGTCCGAAGAAACGGGGATAAAACCCTACGCGCGCCGCGGAAACCATAAATGCGCGGCACGGTTGCGTAAAATTTGCAACTATAAATAGAGGTGTTTTCAGCCGAAAACTCGAGCAAAACCCTGGTGAAAAATCAACCGTAGAGGCTCTTTGACTCCAAGAACTCGTTTCCAGCAACTACCTTTTGGTGTTTCAGGTTTTTTTATGTTTAATTTCTTTTAAGTTTAGTAGTAGCATTAGTGGCTAGGGTTTGTGGGAGTGACAACCACTGACCTTGAGCATTTTAGTTACTGTTTTTCAGTTCTTGTTACTGTATTGGATGATTGGAACCTGTTTTGGGTTTATAATAATCATTTGGTTACAAGTAATATTGGTTTTTCGGTGTTTGATGCTTGATATTGGTTTGTCTTTGTTTGTTTGATGTTTGGATGTGTTTATGACCTTGTTGGGACTGTTTTCCCTTGCTGATTTCAGTAGCCAACTAGGTTAGCTTTTAGGTTTGAACTCTAGCCAGTGATTGTCATTTAGACTTTCAGTTATTGATTCAGTTTACGCCTTGTGATTGTTTATTTCTTTAGATGCCTTTGTTTGCTTCTGGAGCAGAGATGTACTTCTGATTTCAGAAAGTAACTAGGTTTGAGTTGAAGCTTAGCTTAGTCTATGCTTGTTTTGAGATTGTTTAGTTTATGTTTTCTGGGATCAGTAGTCAAAAGTGTAGGAACTAAGTCCTCTGACTATAGCGTGACACTATAGTTGGTAATATATCACCTGACTTGACAACGTAACTCCTGCGGATCGACCCTGACTTCCACTGTGCTAAGTGTGTATGTTAGGTTTTCTTATTTTTGACCGCATGACAACCGCTGCGATGTCACCTAAGCACCGACTAGCCCCTCTAGGGTGGTTATTTGGCAAATAAAACACCCTATGAGCCAGCATTGTCGATTTCTAAGTTTTCTAGTTTTTGGAGAAATCACTCAATTTCACGGGCTAAATGCTTGTAATAGCTAGTACAAATGAGTTAGAATGACATACCTCGATCGTAGTAATCAAAAGCACGAGAGAAACACGAGAAAAATCTTGGTCAATTGATGCTCTGTAGCGCGGCGTGGTGATGTGTGTGTGATGAGGAAGAGACGTACCTTATAAAGGGTTTCTGACCGATCGACTTCCGCGTCGCGCATATAAGCGAACCGCGGCACGCGTGTCACCAATTCAACCCCTGCGCATCGGGTTAGATTGCGATCCCGCGGCGCGCAAATCGCCTGACCGCGGCGCGGCTATCAAAAATCCAATTTTCCTTCAAAAACGACCCCACACTTTCCTTGGACCAATAACACCTGCAATGACGATGATATAATTTTCCTAATTACTCCTAAGAACATAGCACCTAACCTATGAAAGATGGGTTGCCTCCCAACAAGCTCTAAGTTTAACGTCTTCAGCTAGACGTAGAGTCCTTCTACAGCTACGGTGGATCGTACGCCTTCTTCCTTCGCTGATTTTCAGCCACCACCGTCCCTTCGTTGACCCACTGTTCCTCAAACTTTCCTGGGTCGAATGGCTTGCCGGTTCTTCTACTGCTGCCCGGTTGCCGTCTTCTGATTATCTCCCATGAGTACTTGGAGGTAGCTTTGAGACTCCAAGCTCGATCCTTCCTTCTGTATCTCTTCAAGACCACTGAATTGATGTGAAGTGCGCCCAGTGCTGCTCCCAGTAGTTGTTTTTCAACTCGTTTGTTGCTCACATGTCGCGTGTTATATTCAGTTTGCAATTTTGGCTTGCAGTACCAATAAAAATTTTCCAACCGAATGGGATCGGAAGCCAACATATCGGGATGCTTCCATATGTACTCATCGATGGTATTGATTACATCTAATTTTCCATTCATGAATGGATCATGAGTGGCAATAAAATCATGTTTATTATTTTCAAAAACTAACTCGTCGGCATCATCTTCTTGATTATCGTCCAACAGGTGGATCGGGACCAAGAGTGAGCGACTGGTTTGATTTGGTGGTGGTATAAAGTCACCCATCACCAGATCCTTACTTTCAAAATACTCAAAATTTTCAAAAATTATAGGTCCTAGGGTAGTATTGTCATCTACACCCCCTTCCCCAATATTATCAACAACTTCAACAATTTCGGGAGTCATTGGGCTAGGGTCTGCACTGTCACTTACAGCCCCCTCCACAACATCCTCCTTAATCAAGTTGTCTGGTAATGGCATGGATTCACTCATCACCAGATCAACATTTTCAAAAATATCAAAAACATCAAGAGCCATTGAGTTAGAGGCAGCATTGTCACCTACAACCTCTTCCTCAACAACATTTTCGACCATCTCAGTGGTCTTTTGACTTTCCCAAGGTGTATGCCCTTCCATCACATATTCAGGTGATGCAATTTCACACACATTATTATTGGTATAAAAATCACTCGCCTCAGCATCTGGCGAGGGTGGTGAACATTTCCAACTTTCCTTTAACTTATCTAATGAAACTTGCAATTTTTCAAGAGCCTCAGCCTGATCCTTCTGCTCTTGGTAGGTGTTATACATGAGTACCCAAAGTTGGGCCCAAGTTGCAGGATTCTCAGGTTGAGATGACTCCTCGGTCCGCCATCCATTGTCATCGAATGATCCATTGTAGTAATCATCCTCGTAATAGATGTCAGCCGGATTTTCATAATACGCATAATACTGATCCCGGTATATGTAATCGCCCATTATGAAGACGTACACATACCAAAAATCAAAAACTAAAATCAAACATCAAAAAATCTGAAACTAAATCCTGCATATCACCTACTCTTAAGCTCACAACTCCCCGATAACGGCGCCAAAATTTGACACCGCAGCGGTCGTCGTGCGGGCAAAATTAAGAAAATACCTAACACACTAGTATAGTGGTAGTCAAGGTAGATCCACAGGAGTTACGTGGTCAAGATAGGCGACAGATTACCAACTGTAGTGTCACTTCTACAGCCAGAGGATCTAGTTTCCGATTCTTACCAAAACAATCCCAGAAATCATCAAATCCAAGAATTCCAAATCAAGCATTAACTAAACTACTATCCAAACCAACAACTAACCCTAATTATCTACTGAAATCAGAAATAAACTTCAGAAATAATCAAGATTAAATCCAACACAATCAACATTCAAACATCCAAAATGCATTCAAGAACATAAAATACCGAAGACAGAGCAATTAACATTAACCGAATGATTAAATATTAAAACTCAGATCCAAGTGTTAAAACAGTAAACATCCAAATCAGAAACTAAAGCCTAGTGCCAATGGTTGTCACGCCCAAGAACACTAGCTCAAAGCTACTAACTACTAAACTAACTTGAAATTAAAGAAAAATAAACACAAATACCAAATATGGCTGCTGAAAGTTGAATCTCAGAGTCAAAGAGGCTTTGGGAGTCGTTCCTATGCCAGGTCCTTGCTGCTTTTTTCGACCTAAAACCCTCTATTTATAGTTACAAAAATTAAGCGACCGCGCCGTGCACAGATGAATTCCGCGGCGCGCGTATGGGTTTATCCCCGTTTTTTCGATATTTGAATTTTCTCCACCGCCTCATCACCGCGTCTCGCCTTTGTGAATCCCGCGGCGCGCGTGCGAATTTGACTGATTTGTCTTTATCTTCAAACTTCTTCCATTTTGTACGCTTTTAGCCCCTATTTATACCATTTCTTTCCAAACAAGCACTGACACAAAAAGTGAGAATACCAAAGCATCTATGATATAATTTCATTAAGAATAGGGCTCAACAACGACTAAAATACTTGATATTACTAGGCGTTGTCAGAGTGATACCTGTTCTAGAATGGTAAAGCGAGCATTGGACGAAGAGTTTGTTCCTTGTGCCATCAGACAAACACCAGTAATCTTGCTTCCTTCCTCTTCATCCGAAATCTCATCATCGGACCATATACCATGGCCAGTATGTGCAGCAAACATTGCCCCATGAGTAGGTTTTCGAATTTCATCGTCATCCGAACCAGATGACCAAATCTGGTAAGTGCCATCACCACTATTAGGAGCAACGAGAGACTGGTTTAGAGTCTTCGCAAGAACCTCTTCTAGTTTCTTCATATAGTAGGCTTCATCTTTGACTCTTTCCTTTTTCTCATTCGCCTTCTTCAGCATGCAGTCTTTGGCTAGATGATTCTTTCCATATCAGTAGTTACAGTTGTATCCAAAATCACCTAATAACTTCTTTTCTGGTTGAGGTGTTATATCAGACATCGGTTTGGAGTGTTCATCAGGTTTCATTGGTTGTATTCCATTATTGAAATTTCGATTGAAATTAGGTTTGTTCTGTGGCCGTTTCTGAAAGTTTCTGCTGTTATTGGAGTATAGAGCCTTCGTATCACTTTCTTCAGCCCATCACCTTCATCATCAGCATCAGTGATCTCTTTGGATTCAGTTTTTGAGACAAAAACTAAAGAGCCAGCATTGGGTAGATCATCAACTTCTTCTAAAACATCATACTCATAGGATTTGAGCAGATTATAGAGTTCTTCGAGCGAGTATGAGTTGATCTTCTCATGAGCTCTCACGATCATGGTGATCTGCTTCCATTCCCTTCGGAGACATTGCATGAACCGGAAGTTTGTTTCATGCGAAGTCTTTAAAACTCCATATTTCTCGATCTTCTTCTTGTTCGCAGCAATAACGGCTTCAGTATCAACAGGAAGAGTTGTAGTTTCACCAGATTTAGCAGCAAATCTGGTTTGAACATTAGTAGTAAAAGGACTTTCCTCAATGATCTTAAAAGATCTTCATCGATACCAGATAGGTGATCCTCCATACGATCAGCCCATTGATCGTAGTGTTCAGGAATCAACATGGGTGCCTTGTTGCTGGAACCAAGTAAGGCTACGTAAATCATCATAGCATTTTTTCGCGTTGTAGGCCATTGAAAGTTTTAGATCGTTGCTGGAAAATTATCAAGATTAAAGCTCTGATACCACTTGTAAGATTAAATTAACAATGAAAGCAAACAACGAGAACACAAGTGTATGAATATCCAACCAGTCGAATGATTATATTCAATGTAAAAAGATAGTGTTCCAAATCTTTATGATGAGTAACTATGAAGAGTGTTACAAAGAATATTGCGACTGTGCAAAAAGTATGTACTAAACATCTAGGGTTGTGGTTGTTTAAATACTAATATCTAATAGGATAAACATGTAATCATATTAGTTACAGATAAGCATAAAAACCTAGATATTATCTCTAAACAAAAGATAAGTACAAAATATGACTGTCTTCTGATAAGTACATCAACTTTGGTTCAACCTCTCACTTCGGATCATCTTCTCACTTCGGACAGGAACATATGTACTTCGGATATCAAATATCATCACAATCATGATCCTAACAATAAGCATCAAAATAAACAACAGCTATATAATTAATCGTAAGAATTTGAATACTTATAAAGAATATATATGTTTATGTTATTTACGAATCAATAACGTCGATAATCAATTTCTAGCATTTATAACATGATTATTTAATGATTTATCTAGTTAGAATACCACGTAAGTCACAGGTATAAAGTTCCAAGTATATAACAAGGTTTTCAACATGTTTCTTCGTTCAACAAATATCAAGTTTCAAAGAATGTTAGGGTTAATTACTATGAATTATTACAAATACTCTTCAATAAAGAACATCAATATTATTAAACGTTTTGAGAAACTTGTTACATTTTTATATATCAATGTTCTCGATAGAATCAAGAATTTATGTAAAGGAATAAATACTAGGTGATCATCAATGAGGAATAAGAGTATAATTAATCAGTTTCAATTCAGCACAATGTAATCAACGTAATTTTCCTTAAACTAAATAAATATACCGCTTTGTAATGGTGGATTTACAAAGTCATCGTCATGATCATTTAGAATTATTGGAGCATTCGCACGATTCGAAAACATTGTTGCAAAAGCCAGCTTTTTATTTCTTGCACTTCTTCTGGGTAAACTCGTTTGTTTTCTTGAAACTAAGGGTTTTATCAATAAGTGTAATGCCACAATTTCAAAAAATTTAAAAATCATTTATTACCAAGGTTCCCATAAAACATTTATTCCAAAACATAAAACTGTTCAACATAATACTTAAATTAACAGCGGAAACATTTGAAAATACTAATATAGTTCATTGACATCAATCTCTTGAATGCGACGCGCTGCCGTCAAGCCTTGCCCTTCCCTTTGTCATTTGAATTACCTGAAATGTTATAAAAACAACGGGTAAGCTTAAAGCTTAGTGAGTCCACAAGTTACCATACATGCCTACACATTAAACAACCCGTCCTCGAGAACGACCCGACCCTACCCGCCATACAACAGCTACGGGCGTCCATCATACAACAGCTATGGACATGGGAAGGTTCTACCCATCATACAACAGCTATCGGTTCCCGGTTATGGCCCAGCCCATCATACAACAGCTATGGGACAAGGCAATAGTCCAACTCGCCATACAACAGCTACGAGGGGACACGCATCAGTACTGAGCCCAACAACAAATAACCACAGATATAGAGCAAATCATATAACTGTAAACAACACACAAGATGCCTAACATGCAACATCATATAGTAAGGTGAGGATACTCACCTGGTTCGAAATCGTGTAGATATTCTCTAATATCCCCAATTAGCTCGTCCACACACCTAAATCCCACACACATACAGCATATCAATTACTGGCCAGGCTCTTACAGACCTGCCTAAAGGTTAGACTCAATATTTGCCATCAAACCGTGGTCAAAACTAAGTTCCTGGTCAAACAGTCGCTCGCCGTGGTGTGGCTCCTCATCCTACGCGCCGCGGCTATCATCGAATAAACACGGGGTTTCCGCCGAGTCTGCGCCGCTGACTTAGCCAGTCCGCATCGCGGCTCATAACATTCCAAAATGTTTTTAGCGATTAACAGTACATCAATCGGCTAGGGTTTCACTCCAAACCCTTCCTGAGATCAGAAACTACCCTAAGATCACTTCCTTAGGGACATGCAAGTCTATTCATGTCCTTAGTCTAACCCTAAGGGTTACAAGTCATCTAAGACTACTACTTAAGGGATAACACCATAAAAACGGGATAAACTGAAATATCAGAAGGTAGATCCTCTTACCTTGCTTCTGGAAAACAGAGAAATGCACCCGATCGACTACAGCCTTTCCCCACGTTGTATTTCTTCCTTCAAGCCTCCAAAGCCTTGGAACCAAATAGTCTCTGCTGAAACCGGACGCCTCTGCTCCAGAAAACTCCCAAAAACACGAACCCTAGGGCTGGGTCCCTTTATATAGGCGTTTAAATCCGAATTAGGGTTTTTCACCTTAGAGGTGCACCGCGCTGCGGGTTCTTTAGAACCGCGCCGCGCGTACAAATTCTACACGTTTCTGGATCCTTCCTAAAGCCGCGCCGCGGATTAGTCTGAGCCGCGACTCGACGGAACAGGTCTTACAATAAGATTCATTTGAATTTTTGTGTTTTCAAATTTCGTAATTTCTCGGTTGTAGAATCTTATTTCGAATTAGATTACTTGTTAGCTTGAAATGTGGAGAGAAAACCATTTATGATACGGTTTCCTCAATTATAGCTACGTGAAAATTACTTCATTACCCTTCTCCGTATTGTTCTTGCATATAATTAGTTGTTTAATGAAAAATAATTATGGAATTGATTAGCCATTCATGATCGTTGATATCTTTCATCTAAAGGCCATATTTAGTTCTTAAGTTCTCATAAAATAATTAGTTCTCATTTGAATCTAAGCATATGTATGTATATATATATATATATATATATATATATATATATATATATATATATATATATATATATATATATATATATATATATATATATATATATATATATATATATATATATATATATATATATATATATATATATATATATATATATATATATATATATATATATATATATATATATGTGCTTAGATTCAAATGAGAACTAATTATTTTATGAGAGAGAGAGAGAAGGGGACAAATGAGAACCATTAAAAGATTGAGAACCGTGAGAACCAATCTCAACCCTTGACGCAATTCATCGGAGGGTTGTATATATATATATATATATATATATATATATATATATATATATATATATATATATATATATATATATATATATATATATATATATATATATATATATATATATATATATATATATATATATATATATATATATATATATATATATATATATATATATATATATATATATATATATATATATATATATATATATATATATATATATATATGGAGATTAATGAGTGTGAACGCGTTGTAGACGATGAAACCCCACAACGCTTGGATCAAAATAATGTATGGCGTAGATTAGTTCTTTTAGTTCTCAATCTTTTAATAGTTCTCATTTGAACTTTTATATATATATATATATATATATATATATATATATATATATATATATATATATATATATATATATATATATATATATATATATATATATATATATATATATATATATATATATATATATATATATATATATATATATATATATATATATATATATATATATATATATATATATATATATATATATATATATATATATATATATATATATATATATATATATATATATATATATATATATATATATATATATATATATATATATATATATATATAGACTAAATATCAAATGGGAACCAATATTTTCCTAAGAACCGTAGGAACTTTTTTACTGAAATTTTTTTTTCAAAAAAAATGACATAATACACCTAATCGCTTATATTTAAGACCGTTTGTAAAAAAAATTTGAAAAAATAATATATATACACGAAATGTGCACATATGCACGAAACGTGATCATATACACATTTGCGAAAAAAATGCATATATGCACATTTCGTGTATACATATTAATTTTCAAATTTTTTTTTACAAAAAGTCTTAAATATAAGCGACTAGATGTATTATGTCATTTTTTTTGAAAAACAAATTTCAGTCAAAAAGTTCCTACGGTTCCTAGGAAAATATTGGTTCTTCCTTGAAACGGACTCTATATATGTATATATATATATATATATATATATATATATATAAGTTCAATAGAGAACCAAAATAAAACAAGGAACCAAGTAACCAATCGTGAGCATCGGAATTCAAATGATCGACGCCCGAAGAAACGATTGTAAGTTTCTTAATTGAACGCGCATGTAGCGGATAATACCAAAAAACCCACTTCGTTTTTATTTATTTTTTTAGTTTTAGAGCTTATTTTTTATCGAAATAAAATATCGAATATGTCAAAATTCATCATTTTTTATTCTCTTTTAATAGACATCTATATCAATATAGTAAAAACGAAAAAAAATTATTCAAAAATCTTGTTTAGATTCACAACACTTAATCAATGTGAATCTGAACTATAACTAGTTTTATAGAAGATTATTCACATGTGAATGATCATTGAAATTATTTTGTTCAACAATCATTGATCATTCAATAACAACTTATGTGAATTTAAATAAACTTTTAGACTCAGACGTGAATCTCACTAAATTTTCATATTGAATTTAAGTAAATTCGTTTATATTATTTACAATTTCAACATTTTGTAATATACAATTGAATTAACTAAGATTCACAAATTAATTTACTTAAATTTATACACGAATGAACACAAAACTGCTGAAAAAATGGGGTGCAATTATCACTTATATATGAATTAATATATCTAAAACTAGATGCACACTATTTTTAACCTTTTGATCATACACAAATGAATTAATTTAGATTCATAAATTAATTTGTTTAAAATTCACATGTGGATGATAAAAAATATTGAAAGAAGTCTACTAAAATTACCATTTATATGTGAATTAACATGTAAAAACAAGAAGCAGTTAAATTCGCAATGTGAATATAAAGTGTATTAAATTTGTATGGAAGATATTTCATATGTAAATGATCAATAAATTCATTTTTTCAACAATTGTTAATCATTTAATAACAACTTATGTAAATTTTAAAATATTTTTAAATTCAGATGTGAATTCAAGAAAAATCACTTATGTTTTTACTTATATGTGAATTAATATATCTAAAACTAGATGCACACTATTTTTAACCTTTTGATCATACACAAATGAATTAATTTAGATTCCCAAATTAATTTGCTTAAAATTCACATGTGGATGATAAAAAAATATTGAAAAAAGTCTGGTAAAATTACCATTTATATGTGAATTAACATGTATAAAACAAGAAGCAGTTAAATTCGCAATGTGAATATAAAGTGTATTAAATTTGTATGGAAGATATTTCATATGTAAATGATCAATAAATTCATTTTTTCAATAATTGTTAATCATTTAATAACAACTTATTTAAATTTTAAAATATTTTTAAATTCAGATGTGATTTCAAGAAAAATCACTTATGTTTTTACTATTTCATTGTTTTAATATCATATACAATTGAATTATTTGAGATTCATAAATAATTTACTTAAAATTCACATGTGATTGGTAAAAAATTATTGAAAAAATTGGATAGATTTGTCATTTAGATGTAAATAATTATATTTAAAACAATACAGTTCAGTTCAGGTTCACAAGTTGAATCTGAACGAACCTGAAGTAAAAAAAAAAACAAAAAAATTTGTATATCAATATGGATCTCTATTTATAGAGGATGAAAAATTATGAATTTTGGTATAATTAGCTTTTTTTTTGGAAAAAAAAATAAGCTTAAAATTAAAAAACATAAGAAATGAAGTGGGTTTTTTGCTATGATCCGCTATATGCGCGTCCAATTAAAAATTTTACATCCTTATCGCTGGCCGTTGATATTTTGCATTCTGGCCGTAGGTTTGGTTCCTTGGTTCCTTGTTTAATTTTGGTTCTCCATTGAACCTAACCCTATATATGTGTGTGTGTGTATATATATATATATATATATATATATATATATATATATATATATATATATATATATATATATATATATATATATATATATATATATATATATATATATATATATATATATATATATATATGGGTGGGATCAACATAAAACCAAAATTAGGCATAGAACCATAGAACAACTATGTTCAGTACTGAACATGCATATGTTCAGTACCGAACATACATATGTTCATAGCTGAACATACATATATGTTCATTAGTGAACATATATTATATATGTTCACTAATGAACATATACTACGTATGTTCAGCTCTGAACATATGTATATTCGGTACTGAACATATGCATGTTCAGTACTGAACATAGTGGTTCTATGTTTCTATGGATAAAAAGTGGTTATATGTTGATCCTGTCCCTATATATATATATATATATATATATATATATATATATATATATATATATATATATATATATATATATATATATATATATATATATATATATATATATATATATATATATATATATACTCAAATTTATGTCTTAAAATTTTATGTGGCGACAATATACACATTTTTTCACATTACAGATTTAATCAAAACAAAACATTAAGTTGTTCGTACACCTACTTTGATTATTTTGTCGGGTAACAACTTATTCTCATGCCTACTTGCCTACTACTTCCACATGATGATTATGCTACCATTTGAGAATTACGATAAAATTAATATTATCGAAAGCATTTGTATTTATTTATTTTTAACATTTACAAAAAAAAAAAAAAAAAAAAAAAAAAAAAAAAAAAAAAAAAACAATCACCATATGAACGGGAATTAGCAAATTTATTTTTTTACATTGCCAAAGTGACATTGGATAAGATTAGATTGGATTGAACCGAATGAGATGGGGCTAAACTGTATAACCTATTTTGTATATAGGAAATATACAAATTGTTATGACAATATTAATCTATTTTGTATATACGAGTTATCGATAGCATTTTTATGTCCCATCCTTTTTAGGTTGTCTGATATGCTTCTTCCTTCTTACACTGACACAGGATACAACATCGTGAATCAATTTTTCAAGATTGTCCGAACCGTCACTAGACCTGGATTATACCTTGGTTGTAACACAAGAACGAAGTGTATGCAGAAATTGAGAAGAAGAGAGAAGCGTTTCAATAGTATGACCCTTTGAATTGTTTTATGGAACTATATTTTGTGTTCATGGAACTATATTTTGTGTTCAAAATGGGAAAACCCCATTTTATGATATTAATTAAAAATTAATTTTTCAACAATCCCCCATATGAATGAAAATTGATCGTACATTCTCATAATACTGAAGATACAATCCAGTAGTTGAATCATGCATAGGATAGATAGGTGTGACCCTTTGAACCTTCCTTTAAGAAACATATTTATTTTACTAGCTGACTAGTAGACTCGATGTCCTTGAACTGTTCTGCCAATTGTGTGAATAATCTATATGTGTCTCACATGATTCGCCCTGACCTAGTTAGGTTCTCATTGATGTGTCCGTTATGGTCATGGGCACTTGCCTGGTTCTATAAGAGCTCTTAGGAATGTGCCCACACAATTCCCTTTGAAGCGACCCCACTTCTCTCTTACATAGGTGATTCCGTCATAATCATTAAAAGCGAATCGGATATGATCTCCAATCTATTATCAACGAGTATAAGCTTAACCTGCATCACTGTATGTTTTAGGAATGGGTTAGGGATGACCCCCATAGTGATTCACAAATGTTAAATGCAAGTATGTTGTCCCATTGAACCTAGATCTTGGGATCTCCAGTCAACTAGGTTGGCTTTTCCTTTGAAATAACTTGTTCATGCATGGGTTTTAGTCTCATTCCTCTCGAGGTTCTTGCAACTTACTCCTTGTTAACCCTTTGGTTAATGGATTTGGAATATTATCCTTGGACCTTATATAGTCGATAGATATAATGCCAGTAGAGAGTAGTTTTCTAAAGGTATTGTGTCTTCGACGAATATGTCTAGACTTACCATTGTACATAGCACTTTCCGCTCGTCCAATAATCGATTGGCTATTGCAGTGGATAGATATTGTAGAAACTGGTTTAGGCCATCCTGGTATATCCTCCATGAATTGATGTAGCCACTCGGTTTAAAGTGTTATAAACTCAGATTCCATGTTGGATATAGCTATAACTGTTTGTTTTGATGATTTCCATGATATAGCTCCACCTCCAAGTGTGAACAAGAAACCACTGGTTGACTTGGAATCAATTACGTCAGATATCCAATTTGCATCGCTATATCCTTCTATCACCTCAGGATATCGTGTATAGTGCAACCCATAATTGCGAGTATACCTTAAGTATCGTAATACTCTTGTAATACACTTCCAATGTTCAGCACTTGGATTACTGGTATATCTGCTTAGTCTACTTATTGCAAAAGCTAAGTCAGGTCTGGTACAACTCATGAGATACATCAGACTACCAATAATTCTTGCATATTCTACTTGTGCAACTCCTTCACCTCAGTTTTTGCTTAGGTGATGACTTGTATCAATTGGTGTCCTTGCTATATTAGAATCACCAAAGTTGAACTTGTCAATAATTTTGTCCACATAATGAGTTTGGCTTAATGTAAGTCCACTGTCAATCCTTGTGATCTTCACACCAGGATGACGTCGGCCAAACCCATATCTTTCATGTCAAACCTTGCCTTTAACATGTTTTTAGTTGACTGCACCATTTTATCATTGCTACCAACAATAAGCATGTCGTCAACATTAAGGCACAAGATAACATACCCATCATTTTTGTTTTTAACATAAACACACATGTCACATTCGTTAACATTGTATCCACATTACATCTTCACATGGTCAAACTTCTGATGCCATTGTTTTGGGGATTGTTTCAACCCATATAATGACTTCACGAGTTTTCAAACCTTGGAATCTTGTCCTGGGGCAACATATCCTTCTAGTTGTTCCATGTAGATTTCCTCTTCTAAATCTCTATTTAGAAAAGCTGTTTTGATATCCATATGATGCACGTCAAGGTTTCTAATTGAGGCAATGGCAAGTACTACTCAGATGGATGTTATACGTTTCATAGGAGAGTACGTATCAAAGTAATCTAGGCCGTTTTCTGTCTGTAGCCTTTTATTACTAGCCTTGCCTTGTACTTGTCAATGGAACCGTCAGCTTTCCTTTTCCTCTCGAAAATCCATTTATATCCTTGCGGTTTGCATCCAGGAGGTAAATCCACTAGCTCCCATGTATGGTTTTGCAAGATGGAATTCATTTCGCCTTTAATTGCCTCTTTCCATTAAGGGCCTTCGGATGAAGTTACCGCTTCCTTAAATGTTTGAAGTTCGTTCTCAACCATATAAGTATAGAAGTCATCGCCGAATGACTTCTCTACTCGTGCCCTTTTACTTCGTCGAGGCTCTATCTCCTATTCTCTTCCTTCTCCTTGTGAAGGTGCATCATGTGCATTCGGTTTTGGAGCACTTGTCTCGTCTTTATTGAGACACGGAAACACAGTTTCAAAGAATGATGCATTTCTTGATTACATGATCGTGCCTTTGTGAATATCGAGTATTTTGGAATCGTGCACTAGAAACCGATATGCACTACTATTTTGTGCATATCCAATAAATATGCAATCAATAGTCTTGGGTCCGATCTTTACAACCTTGGGGTTAGGTATGAAAACCTTTGCGAGACACCCCCACACTCGAAGGTATTTGTAAGATGGTTTTCTACCCGACCATAACTCGTATGGTGTTTTATCCGTTTTCTTTCGGGGTACCTTATTTAAAAGGTAATTAGCTGACAATAGAGCTTCCCCCCACATTGACTGGGGTAACCCAGAACTAAGTAACATGGCATTCATCATCTATTTTAAGGTCCGATTTTTTCTTTCTACAATGCCATTTTGTTGCGGCGAATAAGGTGCTGTAAGCTCATGTCTTATGCCATGAGTTGCACAAAATTCTTGAAACGGTGATACATACTCACCTCCACGGTCACTTCGTAGTACTTTAATCTTTTTTGTTGAGTTGATTCTCAACTTCACTTTTATACACTTTAAACTTGTCTATTGCTTCATCTTTACTCTTAAGTAAATAAACATAACAAAGTTTAGTGCAATCGTCAATAAAAGTGACAAAGTACTTATTTCCACCTTTAGATGGAATCGACTTCATGTCACACACATCAGAGTGTATTAAACCAAGGGGTTCGGTAATCATTTCAATGAATTTGAACGATTGTCGTGTTAATTTTAATTCAACACATATGTTTCATTTGTATTTTGAGTCAATAGTAAAATGTGGTATTGGTCGAGTTTAATTAAACGTTGAAGAGTATCAAAATCAACATGTCCTAGTCTAGCAGGCCATATATTTGAAGACTCAAGCAAGTAAGTAGAAGAGTTATTCATTTCATTGTTACTTGGCTGAATAGCCGTTACACACAATTTGAACATACCCCTATCGGCATACCCCTTGCCCACATACACACCACTTTTAGTTAATACAAATTTATCAGACTCAAACACCAAGGGAAAACCATGCTTGTTCAACAACCATCCGGAGACCAAATTCTTCCTAATCTCCAAAACATACAACACATCATTCAACGTCAGCTCTCTTCCAGACGTCATCTTCAACACAATCCTTCCAACACCTTGGATATCGGAAGTCTCTGAGTTTCTCATGAAAGCTTGTCACCATTGTCCACAACTTTGAAGTTTCGGAACCACTCCCGATTGGAACAAACATGTCAAGTGGCTCCCGTATCAACCCACCATTCTCTTGGATTGGACTCCACGAGGTTGACTTCAGAGATGACCATGGAAATATCGATGTTGGACACATCGCGGGTTTTTTGCTCCACAACATTTGCCTCCTTAGCTTTTTGTCGGTTTAGAAGCTTGCAATTTGCAGCTCGGTGCCCGGGTTACTTACAATTGTGTCAATTACCTTGAAACTTCTTTTTGAAGTTTCCACCTTTCGCCCCCAAGTTGGCACCTTTTCCTTTCTTTTGGAATTTGCCTTTAAAGGACTTGTTCTTTCCGGAAAATTAACCATGTTCAACCACACTGGCTTTTTCAGAAGTAGACTCATAACTACTCTTTTGAGCAACCTTATTGTCTTCCTTGATTCGGAGTCTAACAATTAGGTCCTCGATGGTCATTTCCTTTCATTTATGCTTCAAATAATTCTTGAAGTCTACCCAAGACGGGGGTAACTTCTTGATTATAGAAGCAACTTGAAAGGTTTCACTTATAATCATACCCTCGACATGGATATCGTGTAAGAGGACTTGAAGTTCTTGGACTTGTGTCATAACCGGCTTACTATCACTCATTTTATACTCAATAAACCGGGCAACCACAAATTTTTTGGCCCGAGCATCTTCCGTTTTATATTTTTTATCTAATGAGTCTCATAATTCTTTGGCCAATTTTGTACACAATATACATTATAAAGTGAATCAACAAGACCATTAAGAACATAGTTCCTACACAAGAAATCGGAGTGTTTCCAAGCATCAAGCGCACTCACGGCTTGGACATCCCCATCTCTAGTGAGTTGAGGGGCCTCCTCGGTCAAGAATCGCGCAAGATTCAAGGTAGTGAGGTAGAACAACATCTTCTATTGCCACCTCTTAAAGTCCAAAATGGAAAACTCTTTCGGCTTCTTCGCATGAGTAACCGACATGGTAATCGTTGGAGTCCCTTGGGGAGGAGGGTTTGTTTGTTTTGGTGTATCAGAAGTTCCAGTTGTCATGACATAAACACAAACCAAAATCGTAAGTGTAGTCAAGGTAAATAAGAAAAATGTTTCTGAAAAACAGATTTTCAAACTGTAAAGAATCGTTTAAACAGAAACTGGTTGAAGTTTTGAAAAACAGAAAACTGTTGCTGGAAAACAGTTTCCGAATTGCAAGAATTAATAGCAGAAAATTATTTTTGTTGTCTGTTTGGCACAAACAAATTTGTTTTAAGTCTGTTAGGAAAATATAAACCGAAAATGCCAACGAACAAGAAAAAACGAGATTAGTTGCTGAGGCATGTGTTTGACACAATTTCGTTAAAACAAATTCGCCCGGTATGGGTGTTTCTTTCCCAGTATACAACTGAAAGGTTTTCTACAAATCTATGAACTAAAACCCTAAGTTCACATGCAACCTAATTAGATCTATGTTTTCTAACTTTGAACATAAATAATTCCTAAAGGCCAACAGAAAAATTACTAAAGAAATAAATCAGAAAAACCAACCTTTAGTTTTAATCTTGAAGCTGACCAACACAAGTGTCATGCCTCAAATGAGATCACACCCAAGGAGCTAGAGAGTAAGTCACGAAAATCCAGAGAGTATGGGAATAGTTGGCGCAGAAAATAGGTACCCCAGGGTCCCTATTTATAGCCTCCAGTGGATAACCAGATAAGCCTTTAGAGATAAACCTTTTTGAATTCAAATCAAGATAAACCTTTATCTTTTAATTCAAATCTATTTATCCTTTATTATTAATTTCAAAATTATGGTTTGTCCTAACCATAATTTTGTTGGCTTATATAGCTGCTAAAATTGTCACTTACTCAACTATTGAATAATTACAATTCAGCCCCTCCACCTTTAATTAATTAAATTAATCACCAAATTAATTCCAATTAATTCCAGATTAATTTCTAATTAATTAATATAGTTTCTAATTAATATATTATCACTTTAATACATTAATAAACTGTTTATTTTATTTCTATTGATTTATTAATCATATAATAAATCAATCTTTCTCTCTCCTAGACTTTCTACCAAACCTCCAGCTATGAGGGCAACCCAAATGGACTTTGCTACCATTAATTAGATAAATACAAATTATTAGTCATGGCTTAGACACCTAATCCAACAGTCTCCCACTTGGATAAGTCTATGACTATAATTGTCAATTTATCTTCTAATTAACCAGCAAACTGTAGCTTCCTAGAAACTGCTGTCGAACTCTGACCCAGTCAGTTCTGTCCATAGATAAGTGATCATATGATCATCCGTCTAACAAGATATTTTTCACACTCAAGACATGGATTAAGATCAATCTCGGTCTGATACTTTTTTCTCGATTTCTGATTTGCATATGACTTTAAGACTACTAATTGAACACATCAATTCAGTCCTGGTTGGCCAACACTTTCAGTCAACTTCAAAATCATCGAGAGGCCTACAAATATATGTTTCCCGTCAGGGTCAAGGAACGAATAAGCTTCGACTCATATGCTTTATATCTTTTACCAGTCAAATTACTCACAACAACACGTTTATAACATCGAGTTACCTATGCGTTTTCGCATTATCAATGAGCAACTGCCTTGCAAATTATAATTCATATTTCTCCGCTTCAAGATCATAAGATGTTATCGTCTCAACATTGCTCGTGATATAATACATGAAGCAATCTTTTGAGCGTGGGTTTATCCAATACTCAAATCTTCATTTTCTAAGTGCTCATGAACATTATAGCAATGTTGTTGCTATGTCTAACTCCTTAGACAATCTACAAACCAATTCATGACAGTCTTCATTCATACTTACTCCTAAAAAGTATGAGCCACTGTGGATATTCGAATAATCATATTACTCAGGAAGTAAACATGCAAAATGAAACACAATGATAAAGAATTGACAAATAGCAGTAAACAATACACATTAATAAATCTCTATTATTAAATCACCAAAGTCAATTACATTTACATTGTTACAAGTTTCAAAATCCTATCTAATTACAAAAACTAATATCATCTCTCAATCCTATGCTCCTAGCATGTTGATTGTGCTTGATCCTACTCAAAGCCTTTGTCAAGGATCTACAGGATTATCTTCAGATGATACCCTCTTTACAAGGAGGTGACCTTCTTCTACTCTATGCCGAATGTAATGGTACTTTCTGTTGATATGCCTAGACTTTCCAAGGTCCCTCGTTTCCTTTGTCAAAGCAACCGCTCCTTCGTTATCGCATAACAGTTCCATGGGCTCCTGAATACTCGAGACTACTCCAAGGTCACCGATAAAGTTCTTTAGCCAAGCCACTTTGACGCTTCACTCGCTGTTATGTACTCTGATTCGCACGTAGAATCAGCCACCGTCTCTTGCTTGGAACTCTTCCAAGTAACCGCTCCTCCATTCAAAAGAAATACCCAGCCCGACTGAGACCGACTGTTGTCTCTATCTGTCTGGAAGCTGGCGTCTGTGTACCCATTAACTCTCAAAGTATCACTGCCACCAAGGACTAACACCATGTTCTTCGTCCTTCGTAAATACTTGAGTATATTCTTAACAGCTATCCAATATGCTCTCCCAGGGTTCTCCTAATAGCGACTGACCATGCTCAAAGCAAAGGATACGTCGGGACGAGTACATGTCATAGCGTACATGATCGACCCTACCGCCGAAGCATAAGGTACCCGACTAATGTCAGCTATTTTCACATCTTTACTCGAGGTTTGAGTGTTACTCAACTTTGCATTACTCTGGATAGGCAGCTCTCCCTTCTTGGAATTTTTCATACTAAACCTCTTTAGTATCTTTTCCAAGTATGTACTTTGACTATGTCCTATTAGTCTCTTCTTCCTATCTCTCAATATTCTTATCCAGAGAATATAGGCAGCTTCTTCTAGGTCTTTCATGGCGAAACACTTCCTAAGCCAAGACTTGACATCTTACAAGGTTGGAATGTCGTTTCCCATGAGCAGTATGTTATTAACATACAGCACCAGAAAAGTGACTATACTCCCACTAGCCTTGACATATACGCAGGACTCATCTTCACTCCTAGAGAAGCCAAACTCTTTTGACTTTCTCATGGAAGCAGAGATTCCAGCTGTAAGAAGCTTCTTTCAATCAGTAGATTGATTTCTCAAGCTTACACACCTTATTTTGTGTCTACGAAACCCTCTGGCTGATTCATGTAAACATCCTCAGTCAACTTCTCGTTAAAAGGAAAGCGGTTTTGACATCCATCTGCCAAATTTCATAGTAATTAAATGCAGCTATGGCAAGCATTATCCTAATAGACTTAATCTTGGCCACCGGTGAGAAGGTCTCATCATAGTCTACTCTCGGGGTTTGAGTAAAGCCCTTCGCAACCAGTCGAGCCTTAAACGTATGTACCTTTCCATCCATGTCGATCTTCTTCTTGAAGATCCACTTGCACCCGACTGTCTTTCGACCCGGTATATTGTCAACCAAGTTCCAAACTTGATTGTCATACATGGACTTGATCTTGCTGTCCATTGCCTCTTTCCACTTGGCAGACTCAGGGCCCGCCACTGCTTCCTGGTAGTTAGATGGTTCATCCAAATTTATCAGTGTCTTATCACTTACAAATGTGTCACCATCCGTAGTTATATGGAAACCATAAAACTCAGGTGGCATGCTAACTCTACCGGAGCGCCAAAGAGGTAATGATATATCTGTCGGACCAACAGGAACTCCTTCCTCGTGTTGGGTGCTAGTTTCTCCAAAGGTTGTGTCATCAGATGACTCTTGAATTTCTTCAAGATCAATGGTACTCCCACTGTCCTCTTTGAATATGAGCTCCTTCTCTCTCAAAAGACTCCTCGTCTAGATACAAAGACCACGTCCTCGCTTGGTCTTTAGAACAAGTATCCAAAAGACTATTTTGGGTATCCAATGAATATACAACTCTCATTTCTTTATGCGAGTTTATCATGAGTCTCTCGTCTTATGAAAGCTTCACAACCCCAGACTTTGATATGTGCTAACGAGGGAACTTTCCCCGTCCACATCTCATGAGGTGTTTTGGCAACCTTTTTAATTGGGACAAGATTGAGGATATGGGCGGCAGTCTCTAATGTATACCCCTAGAAGTGGATGGGAAGCGAAGCTCGACTCATCATGGAACAAACCATGTCTAACAGGGTTCGGTTACGCCTCTCAACAACACTGTTCAACTATGGTGTTCTGGGAGGTGTCAACTGTGAAACTATTCCACATTCCTTAATATAGTCGAGGAACTCGATACTAAGATACTCACCGCCTCTATCGGATCTAAGCATCTTTATCTTCCTACCCAATTGATTCTCAACTTCATTTTTAAACTCTTTGAACTTTTCAAAAGTATCTAACTTATGCTTGATTAAGTAGTATCAAACTTATTCATGTCATCAACTTGTATCGAAGGCACCAAATATTTCAAGTGATCTTGATTTTTCTTCAGGAAATCACGTAAATAAAGTTCGCAAGACTTATCATATTAAACAATATTTTGTGTAGGTTCCAAGGAGATATCTAATGGGTTTTGATAAATAAACTAGAGCGTTGTACGTTAAAATGACAACAAATGCATTATTTAAAATGACTAATTTATTTTAAACCATTTTAAACAAAACCATCAAGGATCCATTTACATGGGTAAGAATGATATTAAAACATACATAGAATGTCTTAAAAAGATAACCTTTGTAGCCTTCAAACCCTCTTGGAATTGGGGTGTTGAAGTAGATGGCAAAAATGAAGAAGCTTGATTTATCTACAAGTATCCACCACTAAATTTTAGGCACTTGGAATGCTAGTTCCTTCTTGTATAAAGAAATTCTTAAGCCTTTAAGTACTTAACAAATTAAGCACTAAAGAATAAGTCCTTCTAAACTTTCAAACTTGCAAAAAGAACTTACAAAATAAAGAAAAGATGGGAAAAGAATAAGTCCTTCAAGGGAAGAAAGGAAAAAGTACTTGCAACAATTGCACAACACTCTCTTTTACAGTCACAAGTGTGTAACATGACCCATACCTTCATTTGATGCAATATCTCTTGAAGGGTGTGGGTGTCTAAGGTGAAGGTTGACAAGCAACCTCCACCCTTACATAATGTTGTTGGATCTATATGCTCAAGAATCATTTTAGAATGATGTTTACGAATAACATATGATCCTATAGGGTCACACCTTAAACAAGTTGGCACATATTGAATATTTATTATTAATATGATTATTAATAAATAATCAACGCTTGTATTTAATTAGGAGATAATTATTATTTTATGAAAATAATAAACTAATAGACAATAAACTAGTTATATCATATGGTATGATTTAATAAGTCATGTACAAAGTTTTGGACACTTTAGTTTCCATTCAACCTTCTAGTTACATAAGTATATTTGGTTAGTGTAACCAAAGTATGACTTGCACTCTTCCTCTTACACACCATACCTCTTTGAAAACACTCCACCTTTGCATCAAATGAAAGCATGGGTCTTAGATCTTGTATGAGACTATATAATAGAGTGTTCGTAAGAGTTATTGGTTGGTGCATTTCTTCTCCTCTTGAAACCATACATATGGTCTCCTCCCCTCTCTTTCTTTGGTATTTGAAGCTAGTTGCAAGTTTGGTGGTTCTAAGTGCTTCTCCTTTAGTGCTTAATTGTGTTAAGCACTTAAAGGCTTAAGAATTCACTAATACAAGAGGGAACTAGCATTCCTAGTGCCTCAATCTTGTTGGTGGATACTTTATAGAGGAGCTCTACTTTGAGTTCTCTTGCCATCTTCATAAACTCCCCAAAACCAAGTGAGATCAAAGTCTTCAAAGGTTGTTTTGTTTACATCTTATGGTTCTCAAATAATCTTTCTAGTTTATGTAATTAGATCCTCTTGGTGGTTTTGTTAAAATGATCTTAAAATAATTGTTATTTTAAAACTGCTTCCGTTTGCTGCTTAAAATTGTTTTATGCAAAATGATCGTTTTAGTTTATAAAAATTCATCTGTGATATCAGAGCCTCTTTCACATGTTGAAAAGATTTATTTTAATGTTTTATAACCTTTGGTTTTGGAAAAATGTTTGGTATTTCTTTTGGCAATGAAATTACCAAATATATTTTCTTTGACAACTCGTAGTTTTATAATTGTTATATTTTATGCAACCAATTTTTTCACCCATTTGGTTGTATAAAGTTACCTTAGAAAAAAAAGTGTTTGTTTGTATATTTCATATGATCATGTTGTATATAATCAAGTCATAAAGACCATTGTGTTGTGTTTGGTTGATATTTATTTTGCATGAGATGTAATATATAAATATGTAGTTTTTCATTTGGATGTAATAAATTAGTTAGACTAGTTTTGTTCTTTTAGAAAATGTAACAAGATGAAAAAATGACCATATTTGGAAGATTTGTCATGTCTTAACCACTTAAGACTATAATCTCAACCTTGAGTTTCTACTCTTGGTTTTGGGCTTAATTGTAGTCTTAATGGTTTAAGTGTCATCACTCCACAACACATGGTGCCTTGAAGTTCTTTTGCAAGCAAGAGTTGTCTTGGCAAGTGGGAGCTTGAAGACCCTTTTGAAGTGTCTATTAAATCCTTTAGGAATGACTTAATAATTCTTGTGATGGCTCACAAAAATTATTCAAGAAAAATCGTTTGATTTATACATTTGTGTTGCATGCTTGTGATGTTTATTTTTATGTTGTTATATGCTATGTTTTATGTATAGAAATGTTTTTCTACAAGTTAAATAACATTTTACCACAAATAAAAATCACTTGGAGTTTAAGAAATAAATATTTAAAATGTAATGTAAGACGTTTACAAATGAGTTTTTATTAAAAGCGTTTTAAACGTTTAAAAGTGAGTTTTTCTTGAAAATGGTTTTGATTGTAAAACTTTTAATAGTCAACTCTAAAATATTTTAAATAGTTTAAATTTTTTTTAAACTAAATCTAAATTCCATGTATTTTGTAATAAATAAGAGTTTTATTAAAAAAGACTAAAAATCGTTTTATAGCGTTATAACGTCAAACTATAATACTAGGTATTATTTTTTACGTCAAAACATAATATGTGATATTAGTTTAACATTTTTGTATTGATATTATGTTTTATGCACACTAAATATAATTTAGAACATGATTATTATTATTTGGTTTCGGTTTATCAAAACATAATCTTTTAAACATAAGATGTTTAAAATGAGTTTATAAAATAAAATGAGTTTTATTCTACAAATTCATGAGATCATAACATTTCGATTATGAAAAGGTGATTTAAAATAATGATTTTAAAACTCATCCAAAACTCCAAGTCTTAACTAAACTGAATTTTTATTAAAATACTATAATTGGTTTTAATCAATCTCACTAACAAGTTTCATTCGTTATTGTTGAAACTTTTGAAATTGATCAAACTATTTCATAGTGAAGAGGAAATACAACTCAATGAGGCTATCATAAACCTTTTCATTAAGATAAAGAAAATGAGTTTTTAAACCAAGTCTTCTTGGAATATCTTAGGAGTTGTCGAATCGGTTCACAACTCATTCCGTTAAAAAAACTCACTCATCATTTGTACATTTCTTGTGGGTCATGGGTCATCTAACCACATGGATTTTGTCTTATGATGTTCGAGGTAGTTTTTGTGTTTTCTAGTGGGATAGGATCACCTGACCACTGGTTTTATACCGATACTACAGGTTTTTGAAGAGGATAAATCAAATTGTATAATCTGTTATATGATGTTTTTGAAGAACTATTTTCTTTATATTTTTGGAGTTATGCTAACTGCAACATATATATTTTGAATATATATTTCCAACCAAACAAGTAGATTAGATACCTTCATATGACTAAGGATGAAATGTTCATCCTTATCTAAAAGGTATACAGTTATGGAGCTTATGTAGGACAATAAGCTTAACTCAACCTAGTAACTACTAATAGCATCTATGTAGAATGTCCTAAATGATTGGTTAGGGTAACGTTTCTATAATCCCATTAATTATCATTCCAGAAGACATATACTTAGAAAGTTCTTTTTCTAAGTGGGAGCAATATAGAACTTTAAAGGTTAAAGAACCATAAACTAAATGCATCATAGTTTGGAACTAGCAAATTTTTAGCAATTTCTGAACCTATTCAAATAGTTGATCAGAAACTAATAAAACACACAGAGATGTATTCATGTATGATTATCAAGTATAAGCTTGATTAATCTTCTTCAATATAGTATGACTATAAAGACTAAGTGAGTTTTCAATGGAGAAAACATACATGGATGGAAATTTTTTCATATTTAAAGCCAATATCTCAAAGTAAGAATCTTCTTTCTTATACGAAAGTTGCATTCTGTAATTTCTTTATAAATCAAGATGATTCTTGTATATTCTAGAAAGCTAGTAAGAGCGCAGTTGCATTCCTAGTCTTATGTGTGATTGACACATTAATTCTTGGAATAAGAGATTTATAGATAGATCATGGAAACTTAAAGGATTAAGTATAACTGCATTAGTTGTCAAGATCTTGAAAGGTTCAAGATATAAGACTCTGAGAGAGTTTAACTTGTCAATACCACACGATACGATTTTGATCATGCCTCAAAATCCTAGTACAATGGTTGAGCTAGTTAGTATGATTGGATTCAATATGTTGTTGCAATTGGATTAATCATATGTGCCATGTAATGCATGAAGGACATGTATATCGTATGCTTGGAGCATGTCGAATAAATACCAGTATAATCCAATAATAAGTCAAAGGATGACTAAAAGGAACATTCTGAAGTACTCACGAAGAACTGAAGAAATATTCCTAATCTACGAATTGTTTGAAAGAATGCTAGGTGTAAACTGTTACACAAATGCTGAACTTTCAAATAGATTGAGATGATCCTCAATCACATTCTGTTGTGTTCTTATTATAAATGAAGACTGGTTATTGTTGGAACTAACTCCAAGCAAAACATAATAGTATAGTCGACTATAGAATAGACTACAGTGCTGCTTTGGAAGCTGCAATCTAATATCATTGGGTGTATAGGTTGATTGAAAAAATTAGGTTGAGTCCTTCCATCCAAGGATCACCTAGAAATCTTTTATAATTTCAAGAATGTACTTGATCAAGCTAAAATATACTAAGTCACATATGAACACCAATCATATTCTCCAAGATAATCAACTAATAAGTTAATTATGGAGATGATAGTATTCACAAAACTTATACAAATCAAGTTTGACGAATCTACCTAACAAAGTTCCTTCATTAGCTAAAGCATGAAAGTCACGTTGGAGCTATAGGACCTTGTTCTGAGTGAATATATTTGATTGAAATTTAGTATTTGGATATTGGAACAGCATAAGCAACGTAGACTGTAATGACTTGATATATTGGATATAGTCCTTTCATTAAACAAACATTGTGTTCTATATTAGCATGCTTAATCCATGTTTAATCCGTGAGTAACCTGGTTATTCTAAATGTCCATAGTCGATCACAGTTGCGGGAGCATCTATGAAGTAAGACTAATATGAATGGATTGGTTGATTTTCATGGAGATGAAAATGGCAAAGGGTTCCGACCAAAACTCATAGGTACTTGATTAGGGAATAAGTATTGGAAAAGACTCGCATCAAAATCACTTTATGGATCACTATCATGAGTGATATTTGATTAAGGTAGTATCTTTGTATTCTTCGATCTAAGATACATATTTGGGGTTGTGCTTTGACATTGCTTAATGTTGTTCCATAAAAGGCAGTTATAAGGGCCATTATTGGTATTGCATGAACTACATGATAGGCGTATGCAGTCAATATGGGATTTGTTCCTCTTATTTGTTGGGAGTTAGACATCTAAGGACTTACTCAAAAGTTGAACACCATATGAGATTGATTGCAATCCATGTCTCATGTTCAACATGATGTCTGTTACAAAGGGATAACTAATACCAATACCTTATAACCACTTGTGGCTTGGAGCACTTGGAATTGGTTATTGCTGGATGGCACATCATCATGTGTTATTGGGGGCAGTGGTCTATTACTAGACGTCAACCACTGTTTATGTCAATCTATAACAAATCTTGTGTAAGTGGGAGATTATTGGATCTATATACTCAATAACTATTTTAGAATGACATTTATCAATAACATATGATCCTATATGGTCACACCTTAAGCAAGTTGGCACATATTGAATATTTATATGATTATTAACAAATAGAAAATTCTTGTATTTAATTAGGAAATAAGTATTATTTTATGAAAATAATAAATCAAGAGAGTAAAAACTAGTTATTATATCATATAATATGATTTAATAAGTCATGTACAAGTTTTTGGACACTTTGGTTTCCATTCAACTTTCTAGTTACATGAGTACATCTAGTTTGGGAAACTAGATTATTTTTCTCTCTTGTTAGGCAATTAGTCAAAGGGATGGGGAGGTTGCTTGCCAACCTCCCTCTTACACAACCCATGCTTTTTACATGCCATCACTTATCATTTATTAGATGCATGAGTCTTAGATCTCATATGTGAGTATCTAAGAAAGTGTAAGACCAAAAACTAGCTAGATTTTCTCTCATTCCTTGATGAAAATCATTCAGTTCTCATGTCCCCCCCCCCCTCTTGCATTGTTTTTGAAGCTAGTTGCAAGTATAAGTGGTGTAGAAGTTCTTCTCATTTAATTCTTAATTGCGTTAAGTGCTTAAAGGCTTAAGAAGTCATAAATACAAAATTGAACTTGCATTCCATTGTTCCTTACTCTTGTTGGTGGATACATTATAGAGGAATTCTAGTTTGGGTTCTCTTGCCATCTCCATCAACTCCCCAAAACCAAATGGGAACAAAGTCTTCAAATGTTGTCTTCTTTACATCCTACGGTTGTCAAATAACCTTTCTATATCATGTAACTTGATCCTCTTGGTGGTTTTGTTAAAATGGTCTTAAAATAATAGTTAATTTAGAATTACTTCTGTTTGCCACTTAAAATTGTTTTATGCAAACCGATCGCTTTTAGTTTTTCAAAACCCATCACAAAATGAAAACTATCTAGTTAATTATTACATACCATATGAATAAACAAATGTGACAACCGTCAAAATTCGGTCAACAAAAGTTAATATAGTCAAAGATGGTCAACTGAAGCGTAAATTAGGTTAAAATGTTGAAAAGTAATTTTCATAACCTTCATATTGTATTATTGAATATTATAATACTATTTGCGCTAGTTGAAAACAATTATCGAGCTAACGCTATAAATACGTATATTGAATTACAGTAGCGTAGAAATTAGATAAACACTCAAATATTATTTTGATATAAATAATATTCATAACACGATGTGTTCGTGCTCACGAATCCGTAGACATATAAAACGTCGAAAACGGAGTTCGCATGTAAAAGTTACAGCAGTTCAATCGTTGGCAACAATAAACATACACATGATTTGGACATTAAAATGCATTACGTGGTGCCTTAAACATTAAATATGAAATAACGAAACACAATAAATGGTCCATGACTAGTTTATGCGTGCCACACACACACACACACACACACACACACACACACACACACACACACATATATATATATATATATATATATATATATATATATATATATATATATATATATATATATATATATATATATATATATATATATATATATATTATGACTAGAAGTTTACATGTATTTTTTAGTCATAAAAGTCGTCTTAGAAAAACAAAGTGTTGTTTTATATATTTTTACGTGTATATATATATATATATATATATATATATATATATATATATATATATATATATATATATATATATATATATATATATATATACACGTAAAAATATATAAAACAACACATTGTTTTTCTAAGACGACTTTTATGACTAAAAAATACATGTAAACTTCTAGTCATAAAAATAACAATTATAAACTTTTTAAATTTGTCATAGAAATATGTATGATATTTTCTTATAAAAGAAAATCATGCATGTTTCCAAAAATAAAGATTATACCAAATAATCTAATAATCTAACCAAGCTTGCAAAAGTGGCTCTGATACCAATTGTTGTATTTATTCAAAATCGTTTTCTCCAAAAACGCCAATAACGACAACGGAAGCATTAAAACTTGAATAATTATAAAGCCATTTTATACCAACAAATGATCATTTTGCAATCATGGTTAAATTAAAATCAACCATAGACAGGAAACATTATAGCCTTTGAAGTCTTTAATTCTCATGGGAGATTGGGAGTTGATGAACTGTGACAAAAGACTCAAAGTAGAGGCTCTCTAGAAGTATCCATTAAGCAAGTATTAACCACCAAAGATGCTAGTATTCTCTTGCATTAAGCACTTCTTAAGCCTCCAAGAACTAATACCAAATTAGTTTTAAAGGAGAAGCAACTTATGATACTTAAATCTACACAACCTTTGCAAGATGGAGATAGAGGGAGAGAAGCCAATAAACTCAAAGCTTTTAGAGAGCAAAAGAAAGAGAAAAAATCCCACCATAAACTAGTTATTAATCTCTTTATATACTTGCACAAATGTATCTTAAGACTATCCTTCCATCAAGTCAAAGCATGGCTTTTGAAATAAACATGGAGCTGTAAGAGGTTGCTTCATTAGCAAACTTACATATACCATTGGGGACCCATGGCAATGACCACCAAAAGTCAAAGCTAGTTTGTCTTTTATTCCATCTTATTTTATAACATGTGTTTATATTTTGTAACATTATATAAATGAACTCTAACTAGTCCAAAATAATGTACACAACTTATAAATTCATACATTATGAATTATTAGTTGTTTTCTCTCTAGAAAATATTATTTCCATAAAATAATAATTTCTCAATTAAATACAAGAGTTGATAATATTTATTAGTAATAAAATTCTAATAAATAGTTAGTAAGTGTCAGTTGTTATAAGATGTGATCCTAAAGGATCATAAGTTATTAGCAAATATCATTCAATTATGATTATTGGACATATAAATCTTTCAATATATATATATATATATATATATATATATATATATATATATATATATATATATATATATATATATATATATATATATATATGTATATACATACATACATACATACATACATACATACATACATACATATATATATATATATATATATATATATATATATATATATATATATATATATATATATATATATATATATATATATATATATATATATATATAATTTTAATAATTTTGTTAATGATTCAAAGAAATATTTATGTATCACAATTATTTAAGGTAAAATGAATTGTCCATGGTAATTGAGGTTACTTAGTGGTTAAATTAAATTTTGATTATCTTGGATTTATGAACTTAGACACAACACTTATCACTTTTATGCTTTAGGTTCTTTAAGCTAAGTTGTAAATATTACTTAAAATAGAACCTTGGCAAAGACATTAAGTAATTAGGTTTCATGGGAAGGACCTAAGTCATAACAAGATTATAATAAATAAAGATGTATATTTAGAATAACTTTAGATTTTATTTCTAATAATGCTTACTTAAATAAATTACATGACATGTAAATCCCAAAATGTTGAAATAACAGCATTTCTAACCCAACTCTATTTTTAGGTTTTGCTCTATATCTTAATGTAAGACTCGTATCCTGATTATAACATATACTTAAAATAAGAGTGTTATGAATTCTATGATTGTTGGTAGTTATAAAGCTAAGAAAAACTTTAGTTACAATTTCATATGAAAATCAGCATTGTATGTCGTTTTTAGAAAAATCATAATTAATTCTAGGAAAATCGTTTGGACCTCAAACCAGTGCACAAAGTTTAAAATTTGAGTCTAGTACAATTCGTAAAAATAATAGTAAGCTTGAAAATGGCATTATCTACGGTGAAAAATGCAATCTTCATTGATTAGTTCGAAATAGACAGATTAGATAGTCTGTTTTCAAAAATTCATAATAAATCATAGACAAATCGTATAAATACATACAATATATCCCTGAAAAGGTATTGAGATGCGTTTTCGGAATATCAGATAAAATCCTGAATTAAATGGGTTTAAGATCGGCTAAACCAGTCTTGAACATGCTGTTTCTAGAAGGTCTTCAATTTCAACAATTTATATTAATAAACTCTTTTGTCAAAAGTGGCAAGCAATTGTTAATTCAAGAATTCAAGTATAAATACCCCCCAAAACATCTCATAAGCCACACAAATAAATCACAAACCATTCCATAGAATTTGATAAGCACTTGAGAGTAAGTAGTGAGGGGAAGGAGGCTCAAAAGCCAAATGCAGGAGTTCTAGATCCTGACGAACTGTCATAAGATAATCACAAACCTTTCTATAACTTAATTAGGTATTGTAAAATAATTTGTGTGTTAAAAAGTAGAGTATTTAATAAGTATAACATATGTTATATTATACTTATTTCCAACAATAGTAAACAAAAACCTTAAAAACGTCGTTATTATAACAATTCGTAATTTCGAAAATAATATCGATTGATTTACTTACGAGGACGGTGACTAGGCCGATTACTTGGGATATGGTTGTTGGATTTTCCGAAAGGCTAAAATGCTGAAAGGCTCCTGTCATCCCATCTAATCTTCTACCTGGCCGTTCTTTACTTGATAAATCATGGAGTATCATGTTAGAATTATTGAAGGGTTTAATGATGTGACTATAATATAGTTAAGGATTAAGAAATGATAGATTTCTTATTATGTTAACAATTAAGGTTAAAAGGGAATACAAAGCAGAGAAAGATAAACGCTATAGTCAACTACAATCAGGTGAGTCTTCTCACTATACGATAGGTGATATTGCATGCGTAGGAAGGAAGATAGGTTAGACTAAGGTAGTATTACCTATTATGATAATTGTATGAATTATTGCTATGATAATGATTGTTTATGGACGGAACGGGAACAACCCGCCAGCCAATAGGCGGAACGGGAATAGCCTACGAGTCATTAGATGGAACGGGAAAAGCCTGTGAGCGATAAGATGGAACGGGAACTGCTCGTGAGTCTTCAGGCGGAACAGGGATAGCCCGCGAGTCTCACAGACATATGAATGGTTATTATGTGTTGTATGTTATGTGATGGATCGTATGGTATTTTGAAGAACTCACTAAGCTTTGTGCTTACCCCATGATATTTAACGTTTTCAGATAATGGCAGAGACATAGGGAAGGCTCCGACCTGACGTATCGCATTCCACTACTTTCAAGACTTCCGCTACTTTATAAATAATTTATGTGAAGAATAAAAGACATGGGTTTCTATATGTATTTTGCTAAAATCAATAATATGGTTGATTTCTTTGTTTGTAAAATATTTTTATAAATCAATATATGGTTTTCAAAACGAAAATCAATAATATGGCTGATTTCTTTGTTTGTAAAATATTTTTATAAATCAATATATGGTTTTCAAAATGAAAATTTTGGCTTGAAAATCTGGGGCGTTACAAGTTGGTATTAGAGCCTTAATTTGAGGGATTTGGATAAACTTTCGGGTAAATCTGAACTCAAACTGAGGACTGAGAGTTTTAATAAAAAAATTAGAAATTTTTAAAAGAAAAGGAATGCGATGCGTTCGGTCAGCCGGAGCTCAAGCGAGTAAACGATTCTCAAAATATATGCATTCATGTATATGCTAGAAACTTTATATAATAAAGAGTATGCTAAGGATTCACTCAGGAATTGCATGTTAGAATTGCCTGATTTAGGATGGCTAATTGCCTTATATGATGACCATTATGTGCAACTGAAACTATGCTTATACTGTTAGAAAGTTAAATGAACGCTTGAATTGCACATAGTTAAGATCAGATGGCTTTAGAATTAGTTATCCGACCTTATTGGTTGTTCCTTGTTGGGTTGTGACTTTAGGGTAGGATCACTTAATTGACTGTTTATCTTATCTACGAACTACGTGTAATGGCGCTTTCACATGACTGTCCGACAGTATCGACAGACGTTTCCTCGATAGCACGAGTGGGGTGAGAAAATTCTAGGTAGCCTAGAAAAGAGTGATAGGGGGCACTGATGTGCGTGAGAAATGTATAAGATACATGAGTAGTATAGTAGTAAGAAACGACTTAGGAACTTGGGATAACTTTTAAGATAAGAGAATATGTGTGGAAGATAGTACAGGGCCCGTACTACTGGAAACACAGGATTCATGCTTGAATCAAGACAAGTCACAAGGATTCTAAGGAGTTGAGTGGATTAAAGAATCGAGTGAGATTCATACTTCGAGAGGATATACGACTTCGATCTAGTAGAGATCGTCCGAAATGATGAGAGTTTGGTAAGGAGGCAATTAATCAAGATGAATAGACATGACGTATTATATTGGACTAAGGAAGAGGCATCCTACGGTTCTCAGTAAGCGGACATAAACGAGATTAGGTATATGGGTGTGTGGCACACTGATATTTGGAGATCGAGAGTGCCACCTAGTGGCTAGTCTTGCTGTCATACTCAAGGAAGCTAGAAGGGGCAGGATTGAGGGAAGAGGACGATATTGGCCATGGTACAAATATCAACATCGGCTAGAAAACCAAGGATATCTGACTCACGATTGGGTCAAGAAGAATGAGAGGCACGAGTCGAGGAATGACAAAAGCAAGGGAGCAGAATGTGAAGTAGGAGACCGTATGCAATATGGGGAGATGGTATACATAGACAAGTTATGACCAATAGAATAACTAAAACAAAAATAACATAAGTAATAACATGGTAGATAGAGCGGCCATATCAAAGATAGAGGTCTTGTAACGATAAAGAAAATTATCCAAGAGAGAGAGAGAGAGAGAGATTAAGGGTTCGTAATAAAAAAGGGTATAATAACCTTTAGAATTAAATAATAAATCGGAGTAACAAACTTGGACTTCAGTCCAAGTGGGGGAAGAGATACAAGATTAGGGGAAACAACATGAATGTTGTTCAAAACCGTGAAATTATTAAAATTATAGTAATGTGTCAATACATTTAAATATAATGTTATATTCACAAAATCTTTCCCTACTAGAGTATGACACTGTGAGCGAATTGAATTAGATACAAATCCTTCCATGGGGTTAATATTGGTATGAATTCAATCATAAAGCTGAAGATATGATAGATCACCTGCTATGTCTTCAAAATCCTCTTCACTCATAGGCTCGAGTGAATCAGGGTTAATATTATTCATAGCAGAATCAAATGGTAGAGATTGCTGCTGTGTATGAGTTCCTGATGAAACTTCCTCCATTTTCTGAAATTTTCTTTTCTTATATGCATCCTTGTGAGCAGCTTGTCTCAGCCTCTTTGTGGTGTCTGCTAAACCCGACCGTGACCCTTCAATTATCGCTTCTTTCTCCCTTTCTAGATTGGGTATTACATATCTTGACAATTCTGTTGCTTCACTGGAATTATTGTAACACCCGGTTTTTAATAAAACATCTTCATTTAAATAAATATCAGTTTATTCAATAATTAACATTTTGAAGATATTTAGAAATCATTTTAAACATCAATTCACTGCATGAATCCCCAATTAAGCAGCATCAGTGTGTACCCGTCATGCCTGTCCGTCATTTCCACCTGTACAACCTGAAATGGTAATTTAAAAGGGAAAGGATAAGCACACGGCTTAGTGAGTTCCAACAACTACACAGCATATCAGCTACACATACTTTACCCCTAACAGGAAAAATACAACCACACGTCACATAATCTGCTCTACCCAGTATATTGGATTATATCCTCCTATACGTATCTGCTCAATAAATCCAATTCCCCTGCTCAGCACTTAGAGCCGCGCATACCCTGTATGTCGAGTCATGCGTATCTGCTCAGTGTCTTTTGCTCGTATCTCTATATTACTCAGTACGTCGAGCCCACACACACCATAACCCAACCCATACAATTATAACAGAAAGATATATACACACAACTTGGTACTATTTACCAACATCTTATAAACATCTTATAAGCACACAAAATACAGTAAAGGACATATAACGTCCACACAATGTAGTGAGAAACTCACCTGATTATAGTCGACTATAGCGTTTATCTTTGCTTCGTATTCCCTCTTTAACTGTTAACACAGTAAGACATTTATCACTCTTTACTCCTTAACTATACCATAGTTGCATCATTAAACCCTTCCATAATTCCAACATGATACCTCGTGATTTATCAAGTAAAGGATAGCCAGGTAGAAGATTAGTTGGGGTGGCAGGATCCTTTCAACATTTTAGCCTTTCGGAAAATCCAACAACCAGATCCCAAGTAATCGGCCTAGACACCATCCTTGTAAGTAAATCACTCGGTATTATTTTTGGAATTACGAATAGTATAACCTCTACATATTATAGTTTAACACTTATAAACTACTAGAGAAATGCAATAGTGATTACTCACTTAAGATTGGCGTTTTTGCAAAGTCTTAGCACGTTTCCCGTTCCGCTCTTCCAATACTTCACGAGCACCTCGTTACCAGCTACCGCTCGCTCCTAACTCCTCCCGACCTATTTTCCTAACCAGAACACTCCTCGATATCGTAAGGTTGTTTGGTGTTTGTTGTGGGTTGAAATGAAGAAGTTTGGCCTCTATTTATAGGGCTTGAAAACACTATTCACGACGTCATCACGACATCATCGTCGACGTCATCACGACATCATCATCGACGTCATCACGAGGTAAGCGCTTACTTCATTTCTCGGGTACTATTCACGCCGAGTTACTATTCACGCCGGAGTTACTATTCATGTCGGAGTTACTATTCATACCGGAGTTACTATTCACAATGTTTTTTTTTTTTTTGAAAAACGGTCGTTACAAGTTCTCCCCCTTTATAAGATTCCGTCCCCGGAATCTACAGCGTTGACATACACTTATTCTTCCACTCAATCCTTCCCTATTTCAACACAATACGGTTGTATTAGTAAATCCAAAGGGTATTACCACAATACTGGCACATTAACCACCTCTAATCAACTAGGCCAACCTATTGAGACTACAAAGTACTCGTTATGTAATCTCATACACTCGCAATACAGACATCATGGATGCAAGGTACTTGTTATGCATCGTATAATCACATGTTCACCACATCATATCACAACCCCTGCTCTTAACAACCTCAACAGCTCAGCTATTTACCAAACACCCAACTGTATGTGTGTTAGAACTGCCAGCCAATAAAGTCATCACAACATTTGTATGTGGTCCCACCACAATTACTGCTCATAAGATCCACAACACATATGTGGTCCTACCAAATGTGGCCCCACTAAATAAGTGGTCACAACCACAAGTACTATTAACCCCGAGAATAAATGGTCACAACTACAAGTTACTAGTGGCCCTACGGAATAAGTAGTCCCAACCACAAGTACAAGTAGCCCCATAGCATAAGTGGTCCCAACCACAATACTAGTAGCCCCACCTAATAAGTGGTCCCAACTACAAGTATAAGTGGCCCCACAGAATAAACAGCTTTTCGCTCTAAAGGCTTAACGGTTAACACACATACGACTGCACAGCTCTGCAACCAACCACATGACACCAAGAATCCTCATATCAGCTCAGCCTCCACATACAACTACAAAATCTCCACCCACCATAGGATACCTTATCAATGGTTATCACCACTTAATACTTACGTATTCGTCCGCACAGCTAATATCAACTAGATATTCAACCAGCTAGCGACACAGTTTATCCACGGTTACTTGCCTACGGGTTACCTACTTAAGAGGTATTCACTTAGTCATTTACCCAACACACATATGCTAACAAGATAGTTATCTTGGTCAGTTAGCAATATTTTCTCAACTCATTATTTTCATATACTAACAGATTTTAAATACATGATACACTGATAGGCCACATCTAGCCTATTATGATACATTCGTTCATAGTATTCACTACCTACATGAATACCCTTACGCCACACCACTATGTCATCTGCACTCTCACGAGTTGTTATTATATGTCCATCCCGTATACACGTACATCTCTTGTACGGGAATGGATAAAACTCTAATTCTGCAAACATACGACACCACGTATAAAACCTTATGTTTCTAGCATGTACACGTATATCTGTACGTATACTTTTCACATCTATATACTGCTTTAGTTCACGTATGTCTTCTTCCAAATTATGCCATGCAGTTACTGGATCCCAATTTCTGCTGATACGCTCACATACATCCTCAGCCTTCATCATTATCGTACTACAGTCGTCTGACACACTTCGTATATAAAACTTGTTAACCAGCAACTGTAGATGACCTGGAAGCCTCACATATATCTCCATATCTAGAAATGAAATTTGCGACTTATGCTCTTCTCTAAATAACACTACGTTTATTTATTGTCGATCAAAATCAACTATTTTAGCGATCAACATCTTTTTTTTATTATCCACTATTTGTTCTTTTCTTAGTAACGAAGGGACTTAACGTATCATTTTTACACAGCTCATCCACCATAGTCACATCAACTGTTCACTAATTAACTACTAAGAAAAGAAACGTCACCAGATTCTAAATCTTTCGAGTACCCCAACCAGCGTCCCAATTATTCCTAATAAATTCTATGATTGCCAATCAATATATTGGATAGTATAAATACAGCTTATCAGCATACACATTGATTAGTTATACCCTCAGCTTATTGGATTGCTCATGACCAACTCCCAATTCGAACGCGGATCCTGTGCTTTCAATAGTAGAATCTCTTATTACTATCTTCCACACATATCCTCATTCGTTTCAGGACTTGTTCAGAAGTCCCCAATTTACTTCTTACGATAATTTTACCACATATACCCAAGTTGTTTTGCGAACATAGTCGTAGAAAATCTTTCAAATAAAAAGGATTTACCTTACGGATATCACCTGGCAAAGAACCTGGCCAACTCAAACATTCTAGGACTATTTAGTCCCTACTGCCTAAAATTTAATGGTGTTTCTTAAACACCTTATCAACTCTAGCATTTATTCACGACAACAGGCCTTAAGTAATTGTGCACCAATATGGGGTTTTCTAGCAGGCATTTAAGCACACATATATCATATATTACAGCAATAAAGACTAAGCATTTAAACCTTTTCCCCACTGACGTTGGCTGACGGTACACACTGCTTCTTTGCAACAACGTTCATTCAACCCCTTATTCGAAAAACAACATTTATTTATTTATTTTTTTTTCATAAAAAATGTCTTCAAAGAAAACTTTTGAGTTTCAAGCCTGAGATCAAAACCCATCAAGTGAGTCTGATTCACTCAAGCCTTGGCTCTGATACCAACTTGTAACACCCGGTCTTTAATAAAACATCTTCATTTAAATAAATATCAATTTATTCAATAATTAACATTTTGAAGATATTTAGAAATCATTTTAAACATCAATTCACTGCATGAATCCCCAATTAAGCAGCATCAGTGTGTACCCATCATGTCTGTCCGTCATTTCCACTTGTACAACCTGAAATGGTAATTTAAAAGGGAAAGGATAAGCACACGGCTTAGTGAGTTCCAACAACTACACAACATATCAGCTACACATACTTTACCCCTAACAGGAAAAATACAACCACACGTAACATAATCTGCTCTACCCAGTATATTGGATTATATCCTCCTATACGTATCTGCTCAATAAATCTAATTCCCCTGCTCAGCACTTAGAGCCGCGCATACCCTGTACGTCGAGTCATGCGTATCTGCTCAGTGTCTTTTGCTCGTATCTCTATATTACTCAGTACGTCGAGCCCACACACACCATAACCCAACCCATACAATTATAACAGAAATATATATACACACAACTTGGTACTATTTACCAACATCTTATAAACATCTTATAAGCACACAAAATACAGTAAAGGACATATAACGTCCACACAATGTAGTGAGAAACTCACCTGATTATAGTCGACTACAGCGTTTATCTTTGCTTCTTATTCCCTCTTTAACTGTTAACACAGTAAGACATTTATCACTCTTTACTCCTTAACTATACCATAGTTGCATCATTAAACCCTTCCATAATTCCAACATGATACCTCGTGATTTATCAAGTAAAGGATAGCCAGGTAGAAGATTAGTTGGGGTGGCAGGATCCTTTCAGCATTTTAGCCTTTCGGAAAATCCAACAACCAGATCCCAAGTAATCGGCCTAGACACCATCCTTGTAAGTAAATCACTCGGTATTATTTTTGGAATTACGAATAGTATAACCTCTACATATTATAGTTTAACACTTATAAACTACTAGAGAAATGCAATAGTGATTACTCACTTAAGATTGGCGTTTTCGTAAAGCCTTGGCACGTTTCCCGTTCCGCTCTTCCAACACTTCACGAGCACCTCGTTACCAGCTACCGCTCGCTCCTAACTCCTCCAGACCTATTTTCCTAACCAGAACACTCCTCGATATCGTAAGGTTGTTTGGTGTTTGTTGTGGGTTGAAATAAAAAAGTTGGGCCTCTATTTATAGGGCTTGAAAACACTATTCACGACGTCATCACGACATCATCGTCGACGTCATCACGACATCATCGTCGACGTCATCACGAGGGAAGTGCTTACTTCATTTCTCGGGTACTATTCATGCCGAGTTACTATTCATGCCGGAGTTACTATTCATGTCGGAGTTACTATTCACGCCGGAGTTACTATTCACATCGTTTTTTTTTGAAAAATGGTCGTTACAATTATTACCAAATTCCTGTGGCACAAATAACTTCAGTAATTACAACCTTATAATATAAGGAATTAAAAACAAAAAATGTAATTCTTTACCTGAGTACGATCAATAAGAGTTTGCAGACTCTTAATTTGTCGTTAGGGCCAACATTTGATACCTAACTCCCTACAGCGTTTCTTCAACCGTGTTGTTCCAACATTGAGATCCTTTGCAGCCTGTTTAATAGGCTTGTTAAAATGCTCGGCTATTATTTCCTTACTTAATACATGTTTGGAACTGCTTCCACTGCAAATTACTATGTATTTTGAACTCGAAGATTCGAATCCAGTTGTACTATTATCATTATGGATCATTTGAACATGATCCTAATTTTCTAACCCAAAGACAAACATTGCTTCATTAAAATTTGTAGCTTCTATCAGTAGCAATTGTTAGTTTTCATCCATGAACCTAGGATTCTGGAATCTCTCTAGATTCCTTTGAATCATCTGAAGGTGATCCAGGTATTGAAAACCACCCCCAAACTCAATATTCATTTCAACATTGTCGTGATGATTTGTCTGAATTTGATCATCATTATGTAGGTTAGCCATGAATCCTTGATTCATGGAGATAAACTCATTGTTCGTAGGGTGCACGTCCACGAATGGATTGTAATAAGTTAAACCATCCATAAATAGATCTATAAAATAACACATGTCAGATGATAAAACAAAATTTGACTACTCATAAAAGCAATCATTCAAAAGAATTTAACCTGAAAGAAGGTATGGAGTCTGCTCAAGTACAAAATCTAAAGATGAAGGCACTGGGTCTTTCGAATTAATGTTTATTTGGGGAAAAACTTCCAACTCACTTTGGAGTTGCTCCATTATTGGCATATCTAGAAGTCTGTACCATAACTCAAAACCAATCAAAACATTAGAAAGATAAACGAAAAATAGATAATAAATGTCTAGAAAGTTAGAGTCACTGAACTCCATTAAAGACACTTGATTTGAAGTACCCTCTCCTCGCAAGAAACCAGGTCCATATTTCGACAGATTGCTCATTGAAGATCTGTTTTACATGACTCAACTTTAAATATGAGTTCGTTTACGAATAAACTAGTGGTAGGAGAGGATGAGACTGAAAAGATTGTAGGCATGGATGATACTACATACCTCTATATATAACATCTTGCAGCTGGAACTGAAAGGACAACCCACGTTTTTATTACCGAAATTCAAAACATCTACAGTAGGTGCGATCTTTTCACTACCCTAAGTGACATTGTTTTTCAAAATTCGCCGCTTGACTCTGATTAAAACGGAATAACGAAGAGACTTTTGAAATAAAACAAAATTTTATGTCTCCTGATAACGGAAATAGTTTAAAGAGTGTTCGGTACTCTTTAAAAAAAACAAAAAAAAAATTTACGAAAGACGATGTAAATTTTATATTTTTTGGTGAAACACAAAAATTTGGAGATTTTACAAATGTAAATTTACTTAGCCAAAAAGTATTCAAAATAAATGTTGAATTGAGACAAATGTGTGTTGAAATATGATGAATTCATATAAATCCGAAACAGTGTTAAAAATTAGGTGTTGCAAGTTAACTAGGTTAACTATGTATATGGGTAGATTAGAAAGTACTAAATGTGTACTGTAGATATTAGCCGGCCAAGTCGAAGTATGGGGCTGTGAGAAACAGTTAGAGTTTTTTTGCACATCTAGAGTAATTAGAAGAAAAGAAGTATGGAGTGAATGAAAATAATAGGACCTTAAGCATTATTACAGAGATACGAGAATGTTGAAGGGGAAAGAGAATGAAACCTTGTAAAGGTTCGACAATAAGACGAGGAGGATTTTTGAAGGACATAAGGACTCGATGGGAAATACATAGAGGAGTTCGAGAATGCAGATTTCGGGGACGAAATCCAAATAAGTGGGGGAGACTTGTAAGACCTGTATCCTGATTATAACATATACTTAAAATAAGAGTGTTATGAATTGTATGATTGTTGGTAGTTATAAAGCTAAGAAAAACTTTAGTTATAATTTCATATGAAAATCAGCATTGTGTGCCGTTTTTAGAAAAATCATAATTAATTCTAGAAAAATCGTTTGGACCTCAAACCAGTGCACAAAGTTTAAAAATTGAGTCTAGTACAATTCGTAAAAATAATAGTAAGCTTGAAAATGACATTATCTATGGTGAAAAATGCAATCTTCACTGATTAGTTCGAAATAGACAGATTAGATAGTCTGTTTTCAAAAATTCATAATAAATCACAGAAAAACCGTATAAATACATACAATATATCCCTGAAAAGGTATTGAGATGAGTTTTCGGAATATTAGATAAAATCATGAATTAAATGGGTTTAAGATCGGCTAAACCAGTCTTGAACAGGCTGTTGTGCGTAGTTCTAAATCCCGATGAATTGTCATAAGGTAACCACAAACCTTTCTATAACTTAATTAGGTATTGTAAAATAATTTGTGTGTTAAAAATTAGAATATTTAATAAGTATAACATATGTTATATTATACTCATTTCCAACAATAGTAAACAAAAACCTTAAAAATGTCGTTATTATAACAATTCGTAATTTCGAAAATAATACCGATTGATTTACTTACGATGATGGTGACTAAGCCGATTACTTGGGATCTGGTTGTTGGATTTTCCGAAAGTCTAAAATGCTGAAAGGATCCTGCCATCCTATCTAATCTTCTACCTGGCCGTTCTTTACTTGATAAATCATTGAGTATCATGTTAGAATTATTGAAGGGTTTAATGATGCGACTATAATATAGTTAAGGATTAAGAAATGATAGATTTCTTATTATGTTAACCGTTGAGGTTAAAAGGGAATACAAAGCAGAGAAAGATAAACGCTATAGTCAACTATAATCAGGTGAGTCTTCTCACTATACTATAGGTGATATTGCATGCGTTTCAAATAGGAAGGAAGATAGGTTAGACTAAGGTAGTCTTACCTGTTATGATAATCGTATGAATTATTGCTATGATAATGATTGTTTGTGGACGGAACGTGAACAGCACGCTAGCCAATAGGCGGAACAGGAATAACATGCGAGTCATTAGACGGAACGGGAAAAGCCTGCGAGCGATAAGACGGAACGGGAACTGCTCGGAAGTCTTCAGGCGGAAAAGGGATAGCCCGCGAGTCTCACAGACATATGAATGGTTATTATGTGTTGTATGTTATGTGATGGATCGTATGGTATTTTGAGGAACTCACTAAGCTTTGTGTTCAGATAATGGCAGAGACATAAGGAAGGCTCCGACCTGACGCACCGCATTCCACTACTTTCAAGACTTCTGCTACTTTATAAAGAATTTATATGAAGAATAAAAAACATGAGTTTCTATATGTATTTTGCTAAAATCAATAATATGGTTGATTTCTTTGTTTGTAAAATATTTTTATAAATCAATATATGGTTCTCAAAACGAAAAATTTGGCTTGAAAATATGGGGCGTTACACTTAATCTATTTATCTCTAACCCCACTTCATAATGCATTCTATTTTTTGGTGTATGAATATTATTACTCAAAAAATAGAGTGATTATGTATCGAGTAGAAATTTCACTTGTCATTTTTAGTCATTGGTTTTTTATTTTTATACATTTCTAGTTTTAAGTTAAATGGAGTAATAAATATTTACAATAATATTATATATTAAATTATATTAATTTATCATAAATATAAAACTGAATAATTATGTATCAAGTTTATAATAAAAGTTACGTATATTTAAGAAAAATAAAGCACGGTAACATATTTTATAAAAAAAAACTTACAAAATAAATACATCTTACAATACAATAGAGATAACAACGTAGAATATTATTACAACGAAAAATAAAATATTTATTTGTTTAAAACTAATAAATAGAATAATTGATTTTGACAATTTACGTAAATGAAAGAAATATATTACATACTAAAAATATACATTTAAGATAAAAATGATAGAAAAAAATAAAATTGGTCAGAAGATGAATAGCATTTTATATCATCTTTTACTCTAAAAATTAAACAAAAAATAAAAATAAATTAAAAATGGTCCAAGATGAGAATAGTGGAGAATATTAATATAACCTTAATGTTTAAATACGAGTTCTTTTTCCCGAATTCTTTTTTGAACTTTCTGAAAAAACGAAAATACTTACCAAATGATCACCGATTCACCATAAACCTTCTAAAAACTCAAAAAGAAAATAAAAACATTATTTATTATTATTATTCTTTAGTAAAAGAAGTTTAGGTTTCTATCATAAGATAGTGGGGTTAATTTCAAAATAAAGGCAATCCACCAAGGTTCAAACAAACATACTGAAATGGACCCACTAATTCCTTTACAACCATATAATACACAATATTATAATACACTCCACCATAATACACTCCTTCACACGATATCTAACACAACACAAACATTCATTTCGTCTCTCCTTCCTTCATACTCCCAACACAACGCGGATTCTTTGGTCTTCTTCTTTCAGCCGTCCTCTTTCTCTCTCTAAAACTTTCCACGAAATCATACAATTAGATATACAAAACACAAACTATTACAGGTGCTCTTCGTCGATTCAAGCTTATTTTCTTGATTATTCGATGGCAATTTCAAAGAGTGGTAATAACAAGAAGCAGCAGCATCAGTGTTACATCTCTGTACCTTCTGAGATCATAAGCTCTCTCTCGTCTACTTCTCTTCAATCTCTGGTTGATTCACCCAAAAAGGCAAGTGCTGCTTCGAAGATTAGTAATTTTTCGAGACCGAAGATCCTTAAGAACCCCAGGATCTGGTTTTTGTTGCTTTTTCTATGTGGGTTCTTTTTTATGTTGAAGATGTATAATTTTGACCCTTTTGCACCATACCCGTGTGGGAATACCGAAAATAAGGACGATTCGAGCTTAATCTCGAGCGGGGTTCTGAGTTCTCCGGTCAAAGTTGAAGAAAAATATGAGGAAAAGATTGATTTCTGGGAACAGCCAGATGGGCTTGGTTATAGGCCTTGTTTGGATTTTAGTGAAGAGTACAAGAAATCAAGCGTTGAGATTTTGAAAGACAGAACAAAATATTTGGTGGTGGTGGTTTCTGGTGGTATGAATCAACAAAGGAATCAGATTGTTGATGCTGTTGTGATTGCTAGAATCCTTGGTGCTACTCTTGTCATACCAATCTTACAAGTCAATGTTATTTGGGGAGATGAAAGGTATTTTTTTTATCCTAGCCCCTATCAATCTTTCATAGTTTCATTTTCGATTATGAATCTTGGTTCATGTTGTCCTTCTTGGATGCATCGATGCGTTAATAACAATATCGTTGCAGTCTACTTGTTTGAGAAAAGTCCTCCATAAGACATAGCAACAGTAACACGTTTGTGTTTTGACCTCCAAATTCGTCAAATTCTTTCAAATTTGAATCGATTCAGCTGTCCTAAAATAGAGTGATTTGAGAATTTCCATGGTATGCGTATTAATTTGATTTCCAATTTGTGGGTGCAGTGAATTCTCTGATATATTCGATGTTGAGCACTTCAAGAGAACTCTAGCAGATGATGTTAGAATCATTTCATCTTTGCCATCGAACCATCTGATGTCAAGACCAGTGGAGGAAAAACACACTCCACTTCATGTTTCCCCTCAATGGATTCGCTCTCGTTACCTCAGAAGGGTATGTGAATTTTCCTTTAATTACGTTTCATCCGAAGATAACTAAGAATTCCATAAATGGCTTTGATTATGCCGTTTACTTGGTCAAGATTCCAAACCCGCGATTCCACAATTAACATAGAAGATCCAAGTAAAAGTGCCGATTCCGGATTCCCAAGTTTAACTTGACAAAAAGCATTTGTTGTTTTTAACGGATTTCTTAATTTTCCTAATGAGTGTAATGGATGGTTTTTTCTAATACGGGTATTTTATTTTTTATTTTTTTGTTTATATAGATGAGGAGAGAAGGCGTTCTACTCTTACGAGGTCTAGATTCACGACTCTCTAAGGATCTTCCTTCCGATCTCCAAAAGCTTCGATGCAAGGTAATGTGGGCCCATGTTTACATTATTTGTGGGTCAGCTCAGGGGGGTTGTTGGAAAAAATAACTTTATTGCATAAACAACCTTGAATTAACTTTTTTTTATTTTTTGTAGGTTGCATTTGATGCATTGAGGTTTGCCCCACCGATATTTGAACTAGGAAAGAAGCTTACGGAAAGGATGAGAAGCAAAGGGCCTTATCTTGCTCTTCATCTGAGAATGGAGAAGGATGTTTGGGTGAGAACCGGATGTCTTCCGGGGTTGAGTTCAAAATATGATCAAATAATCTACAACGAGAGAAAGCTTCGGCCCGAGCTCCTAACTTCAAGATCTAACATGACTTATCATGACCGAAAGCTAGCCGGTCTATGTCCTTTAAACGCTGTTGAGGTCACACGGTAAGCTTCTTTCGATTTCTTCTTTTAGTTAAGGGTTTGTTTCATATGATGGAATGGAATCCCGAATCCCGAATCACAAGATTCCGATACATTGTTCGAAGGAATGGAATAAGTCATTGAAACATGTTTGGTACATTAGAAACGTAAATCAACAAAAAAAAGTTATTTTATAAGGATGACCTAAACATGTGTCGCGAAATAAATTACATAAAACATAATTTATGTTCATTTGAAAATATTATGTGTTCAAAAAGTCAAAAAAAGTTCATGAAATCTCAAAACAGAACTATAATAAAAAGGGTTAATTACGAAAAAAGCACTATATTTTGTCAAAAGTTCGGTTTAATTTAACCACCAATTTTTAAAAGATTTGAAAAAAACCACCATTTTTGGTAAAAAGTTTCATTAAAGCCATTATGACCGGTTCTTCCGGTCATAATGGTTAGGTTAAAACTTTTTTTAAAAATTGGTGGTTTATTAGAACAAATGAAAATTTGATGGTTTAAGCAGAAAAAGTGATGAAATATAGTGGTTTTTCCGTAATTATAAAAATTAAAGTGTAAACATTATCTAGTTCTAATTATGAAAAAAGCACTATATTTTGAAAAAAATTCGGTTTAACCACCAATTTTTAAGATTCGGAAAAACCACCATTTTTGGTAAAAAAGTTTCATCGAAGCCACTGTTACCGGCTTTTTCAGGTCATAGTGGTCAGGTTGAATTTTTTTCCAAAAATTGGTGGTTTTATTAGAACAAATAAAAAATTGATGGTTAAACCAGAAAAAATGCAAAAATATAGTGGTTTTTTCGTAATTTGCCCTAATAAAAAATCACTTATCATAATGCTTAAATCCATTCCAACTTCGATTACTAAATACCAACACTAGTAAAACTTATTTCAATTTCCACCATATATCGGGCTTGTAATTAACATATAGTTTGATCAATACGTTAGGCTCTTGAAAGCTTTACGAGCTCCAAAAAACGCGAGAATCTTTTGGGCAGGAGGAGATCCGTTAGGAGGGAAAGAAGCATTACTTCCATTAACAAAGGAATTCCCTAATTTCTTCAACAAAGAAGACCTTGCTTTACCAGAAGAATTAGAACCCTTTGCAAAAAAAGCTTCAATCATGGCTGCCCTTGACTACATTGTTTCTGAAAACAGCGATGTGTTCATGCCCTCTCATGGTGGAAACATGGGGCATGCTATTCAAGGACACAGAGCGTATTTAGGGCATAAAAAGACCATTACGCCCAACAAAAGACAGATGTTATCGTATTTCTTGAACCCTTTGCTTCCTGAAAAGAAATTTAATAAGATTATTTTTGATCTGCACCGTGACTCCATGGGGCAGCCGGCTCTTAGAACTAGCAAGGCGGGACGCGATGTGACAAAGTATCCCATACCTGAATGCATGCGCAATGATTCCATGGTTCAATGAGTTTTTATGATTTTGAGGTCTGTAATGGACAAGCGGATGACATCTTGAAGATGATGATGTGTTCAGGCCTTGTGTCCCATAGATATGAAGAGGGATACAGAGGAGCTCCTAATGATAAGGGGTATATTTGTCTTTTTGGTTCTTTGGCCTTGAGCTTGTTATTTGATTGTTTCATTCTTTTTCGCTACTCGGATGTATCATGGGTCGTAAAATGTACATAAAATACATCATTTATACAATCAACAAATCTTTATTCCCGTTAAAAAAAAAAACAAATCTTTATTCAACGGATCCTTTCTTTCGGGGTAGAGAAGAGTAAGAGTTTACTAATCTTAGAGAGAATGGCAGAAAGTAGTTGAATTGTGTTTTCTTATCCTTAGGACTGCTCGAGTATTTATACAACCGGAAAGGTGAGTTGGTAGATAAACCCAATCAAACTTTCTATTACCGAATTCTCTATTTGTTACCCATACCCGTACACATATCAACTGTTTTAACTTTTGTTGTTCGTTAGCAGTTCAATCCGACTCGATCGTTTACTAACTTCTTTTATTTATAACCAAATGTTATTATTTTTAATATTATAAAATGAGCTTTAGTCATAAAAATTCTTAATTTTTTTCGTAAATGTTTGGTTTCGTCGTTATATGAATTTTATGTCCACTAAAACCCAAAATTTGTAAATTTTTTTCCATTTTTGTCCCGGAAACCTGTTTCCAGGTTGCATTGAAATTAATTTCATATATAGAAGTCCTTGAGTTTTTTAAAAAATGTTTAGTTTCGTCCTCCAACGGACCAACACCGCCACAACCCACCATCACTGTAGTGGAAGTGGTGGTGGTGGCGGAGGGCAAAACCAAACATTTTAAATAAACTTAAAGACTTCTATGCGAAATTAATTTCAGGGTAAAAACGTAAAAATTTGCAAACATAAGGACTTTTATGTGAAAATAATTTCAATGTAACCTGGAAACCTGCTATCACAGGTTTCAGGGACAATGATGGAAAAAACTATGCAAATTTTGGGCTTTAATGGACATAAAATTCGTAAAATGACAAAATTAAACATTTATGACAAACCTAAGGACTTTTATGACAAAATCCCTACAAAAATCATAATTTATTTTATCTTTCGAAAAGGTAAGATTTCATCAGTACACATTTGGGACCTTTAGAAGTGGTTTAGAAAAGTTTGGAACTATCTGGAAAGAATTTAGACAGTCAGAGACCAAAATCTGGTCGAAAATGAAGGTCTGATAGGTGACTTTGTTGAGTAACTTCCTTTTAGAAGCTTTCTCGGATGGTGGTCAAAAGTGTCAAACTTGTTGTAGTCAGAACTTACATACGCACTCCAAATCAGATCCGATTTTCCCCTATGTCCTTCTAAGGGCCTAAGGATTATTTTAGAAAATAAAATGTTACTTTTGATATTAAGAGCTTAGTAAGTGACTTAATGGACCATAAAGGAGTATTTAACCCAACTATTACTATTTTTAGGTGCTCACTAAGCACTTAAACAAATCTAGAAGGGAAGTGGAGAGCAATGATATTTGTAAAGTCTTGAGGTGAGTTAATCCTAGAGTACATGTCAGTATATAATATTTTCAATGTTTATGGGCATTGTTTTCATAACATATACTCTTATGTGTTATGTTGCTAATATAAGTAATTTGTGTATTTAACAAAAATTCATTTTGGAAATATCTTCTACTCTCAAACGGGGAAAGGCTTTAAGTTGAAATGATTTGAACTTCATACTTGTGCATTCACTTAGGATGGGTTATATTTTGAGTGACACTTGTGGATATAAATTGGTATTCAGGAAGAGATTCTGAAATTTTCTAGTTGTAACCGATTATTGTTGAAAATTTTGGGTAGAAACTTGAAATGTATCAAGTACATGCTGAAATTGAAAGGCTTTCTGCAAATCTATAAACTAAAACCCTAAGTTCACATGCAACCTAAATTGGATCTATGTTTTCTAACATTGAACATATAATAAAATCCCTAAAGGCCAACATAAAAATTCTAAAGAAAATAATTAAGAAAACTAACATTTAGTTTTGATCTTGAAGCCAAGCAGCACAAGTGTCCTGCCTCAAATGAGATCACACCGAGGGAGCAGGAGGAAGGGGACGAAATTCCAGAGAGACAGTAAGAAGGTTGCACAAGTTTTTGGGTTGCAGAGGAGTTCTATTTATAGCCTCCAGGTAGTGACAGTCAAAACCTTAGATAAGCCCAAATCTGGATAAGCCTTTTTATCATTTGAACCAAGCCTTTTAGCTTCTTTCTAGGGTTTCGAAATTAAGGAATAAACCCTCCTTAATTTTGCACCTATAGAATTAATCTGGCTAGTTATCACTTAACTATTGAGTAATTACAAAATAGCCCCTGCACCTTTAATTAATTAAATTAATCACTAAATTAATTCCAATTAATTCTAGATTAATTTCTAATTAATTAATAATGTTTCTAATTAATATATTATCACCATAATATATTAATAAACTATTTATTTTATTTCTATTGATTTGTTAATCATATAATAAATCAATCTTTCTCATGGAATTTCTACCAATCCTCTAGCTATGAGGGCAAGCCAAATGGACTTTGCTTCTGTTAATAAGATAAATACAAACAATAAGTCATGGCTTAGACACCTAATGATACCCTCTTTACAAGGAGGATTATCTTCAGATGATACCCTCTTTACAAGGAGGTGACATTCTTCTACCCTATGCCGGATGTAATGGTACTTTCTGTCGATATGTTTGGACTTTCCATGTTCTCGCAGTTCCTTTGTCAAAGAAACCGCTCCTTCGTTATCGCAGAACAGTTCCATAGGCTCCTGAATACTCGGGAATACTCCAAGGTCACCGATGAAGTTCTTCAGCCAAGCCGCTTCCTTAGATGCTTCACTCGCTGCTATGTACTCTGATTTGCACGTAGAATCAGCCACGGTCTCTTGCTTGGAACTCTTCCAAGTAACCACTCCCCATTCAAAAGAAATACGCAGCCCGACTAAGACCGACCGTTGTCTCTATCTGTCTGTTTGGAAGCTGGTGTGTGTGTACCCGCAGACTCTCAATATATCACTGCCACCAAGGACCAACACCATGTTCTTTGTCCTTCGTAGATACTTGAGTATATTCTTAACAGCTATCCAATGCGTTCTACCAAAGTTCCCCTAGTATGACTGACCATGCTCAAGGCAAAGGACACGTCAGGACGAGTACATGTCATAGCGTACATGATCGACCCTACCGTCGAAGCGTAAGGTACCCGACTCATCTCAGCTATTTCCTCATCTGTACTCGGGCTTTGAGTCTTACTCAACTTTGCATTACTCTGGATAGGCAGCTCTCCTTTCTTGGAATTTTCCATACTAAACCTATTTAGTACCTTTTCCAAGTATGTACTTTGACCAAGTCCTATTAGTCTCTTCTTTCTATCTCTCAGTATTCTTATCCCGAGAATATAGGCAGCTTTCTCCTAGGTCTTTCATGGCAAAACACTTCCCAAGCCAAGACTTGACATCTTGCAAGGTTGGAATGTCGTTTCCCATGAGCAGCATGTCATCGACATACAACACCAAAAAAGTGACTATACTCCCACTAGCCTTGACATATACACAGGACTCATCTTCACTCCTAGAGAAACCAAACTCTTTGACTTTCTCATGGAAACAAAGATTCTAACTGCGAGAAGCTTGTTTCAATCCGTAGATTGATTTCTCAAGCTTACACACTTTATTAGGATGCTTTGTGTCTACAAAACCCTCTGACTGATTCATGTAAACATCCTCAGTCAACTTCCCGTTAAGGAAAGCGGTTTTGACATCCATCTGCCAAATTTCAGAGTTATGAAATGCAGTTATGGCAAGCATTATCCTAATAGACTTTATCTTGGCCACTGGTTTAACGCCAAAAACATGTTTATTATATAATTATAATAAAAAGGGCAAAATGGTCATTTTACCTCAAAAGGGTAATTTGGTCTTTTGGACAGAAAAGGACTTGTTTGGTAATAATATTTTGAGTCTTGGACTTAAAATGTTATAATAATCTGATTTTGTCATTTATTTAGTAAGTTGTGGCAAAAGTTCTAGAAATGCAACTTCAAGGACCAAATTGTAATTTCTGGAAGTATAAAAGGATGGAAGCTTCTTCCATTTGTGTGCAGATTTTAGAGGCTTACGGGAGAGAATTCGTGACTGATTTTTCCAGAAATCGTGAAGGATTCTTGAAGGTTTGAAGCTTGGAATTTGATCCTTGGCTTAAAAGGGTAGTATTGGAAGCTTTTGAGGTAAATATTCCAAGTTCTTGATTGTTTGTTCTTGATGAGTTTTGTAGAACTCAAAAACTGCAATTGCAGTTATAATTGTGTGGTTAAAATGGTTAGATACTTCCATTAAGTCATAATAATAAGGGCTTAATTCAAGAAAATGGAAGTAGGTTGTTATTTTGGATGAAATTGAAGATTTGGGGTTGTTAGAACTAAGAACCCTAATTCTTCATATGATTGATTGAGTGGGTTTTGATGGTTGAAAACCTTGTTAAAATGTAAGGTTTTAGCCTAGGAACAAACCCCAAGTGATTAAGAACAGAAATAAGGACTTAATGGACCAAAACTGCAAGCTACAGTGCATAAATCGCGATTGGCCAGGGGACCTGCACTGCCGCTAGGCGCAGTGCACCCCAGATCCAGGCGGGGTGCGCCTAGGCACAGTGCGCCCTCCCCTAGGCGCAGTGCGCCTCCGAGCAGAGGTCAGGCAGGGGATCAAAAACGCTAACTTTTGCTTGGCTTGTCCGATTTAGCTCAAATCTGAACCATAGGCTCGTTATGGTCTAAAAAGTTTGGGAAAATTTTCATATCGAGTTTTCGACCCCTCGGGGGCACTGTAGACCGATCCGAATGCCTCGGTGAATAGTAAAATTCATATAAAGTTAGTAAATGGAAAGTTTATTAACTAGGCATTGTTTATAACGATATTTTATTGAACTCTATTGTATTAGAGTTAATTTGAATGGCTATTGACCTATAATCATTTTGATAATAAATGGAATTATAGGTACGGGACAAAATCCTACGGATTTTATTTCAAGGCAAGGAACAACAAACGCTAGTTGTAGCAAACTAGTAGGTGAGTAATCTCACTCGTGTTTGATGTGACAATGATAAATGAGCAGCTGCGGATTGAGAACAGTTTTGGGGACGGAAAATGACAAACATATGATATGATATGACAAGACCAGATAAGCCGTGAGTCTTTTATAGACAAGAACGGAACTGTGAGTCAACATATCTATGTAAACTGTTATATAGACAACAGCGGGCTAACCCGTGAGTCTAGGCAACATCGGGCTAACCCGTGAGCCACAGTTTATTTTGATGAGTCATATTTACATAGACAACAGCGGGCTAACCCGTGAGTCTAGGCAACAGCGGGCTAACCCGTGAGCCACGGCAACAGCGGGCTAACCCGTGAGCCATATTTGATTTTGTATTACATGATAGTACATATTTGACTTTGTATAGAGAATTTTATTCTTATACATTTTATTCTTGATTTGATTACTCATTGGGCTTTATAGCTCACAGTTTTATTGATATGTCCCTGCAGGTGAGCGTGATCCTGCAAAGGGAAAAGACAAAGTCCGTGACTGAGGACTTAGTATTGAAGGGACGACCCGGCTTGAAGAATGTATAATATTTATGTATTGTACTTCGTGATACACTTGTACTCGTATTTTGTTAACTAATACCCCATACTTATGGTTTTTATTATAAAATATTTGGTTTGAAAAATAAAAATTTTTGGGGTGTTTTTGTTAATAAGCCGGGTGTTACAAGTTGGTATCAGAGCCGTGGTTTAAGTGAACTAGGTGTCTTAGACTAGATTCCTGGACTTAAACCTTGAGAGAAGAACAGATAAACGGACTTTTAGATATATATAAGTTTGTTATTATATATGTAATCTAACGGTTTACTGAAATTTTGAAGTATGAGAAATACACGAAGCAATCCCACTGGTGCGAATTCGCGTGGAACTGCAAGAAGTGGACCAGCTAGGTCACGCGGCTCTATTGGGCGAAGAGCACCAGCACGGGAACCGGTGGGACAAAATCCACCTGATATTCGGGCGATAGTGGAAGAAGTGGTTAAGCAAATGATGCCAGCATTATCGAATAATCCCAACCCGAGTGGCAATTCTAATCTGAGCGCCAATCCTGATCCTACTGAAGAGGCTGCAAAAAGTGTTCATGACAGACAGCCAGAAGATGAAAGCCAGGGAGAAAGCCGTGCCCGGGCAGTAAAGGAAACTCAAGGTGGGGAAGCCTCGATAAAGAAAGTTGGGTGTACGTATAAATCCTTCCTTGGTTGTAAACCAAAGGAATTCTCGGGGACAGATGATCCAGTCAAAGCTATGGAATGGATCATGCATACCGAGAAGGTGTTCCGAGTAAGCAAGTGTGCGGATGATGATAAAGTGGAATTTGCCACGAACCAACTTACAAGCGGTGCACTACATCGGTGGCAAACCTACTACAAATCACTGGATCTTGATTCATCCCAATCGGTACCTTGGGAGCAATTCAAGACAAAGTTCAATGAAGAATACTGCTCAGAAGTAGCTATTCAGAAGTTGGAGGATGAATTCCTGCATCTGGAACAGGGTTCCCGATCTGTTCAGGAATATACTCTTAGCTTTCTGGAGAAAGCTAGGTTTGCGGAACACCATATCTACACTGAAAAGAGAAAGATCGACAAGTATGTCCGGGGGTTGACAACCCGAATTAGAGAAATTGTGCAACCGTTGAAACTAACTACTTTCCGGCAAGTGGTGGATCGAGCCACGGAAAGAGAAACAGAACTGAAGCGACAGGAAGACGAAAAGAAAGTCTTGGAAACGAAACGAAAGGCGGAAGACCAAGGTTGGACGCCTCAGAAAAAGTCGCAACAATCCGGGTCAAGGGGAAAGGGCCAGAAAGATGAAGGAAAGTGGTGCGAAAAATGCAGAAAAAGGCACACGGGCAGTTGTCGCAGTGATACTGGGCCAGTTAGCTGCCGAAATTGCGGAAAAACGGGTCATTCTACACGGGACTGTCGGGCGGACCGTAGGTGTTTCCAATGTGGGGCTACGGATCATATTCGCCTGAACTGTCCCCAACTGAAATCTGGCGTATACAGTGAAAGACCCAGGGATGATCAAGTGGGAAAGAAAGAAGAACCAAAGAATAGGGGACGACCAGTGGCCTCGCGAGCTTTCCAGATGACCGTGGAGGAAGCCCGTGAGAAGACGGATGTGATTACAGGTATCTTTACTCTCAATACCATACCTGTATATGTTATATTTGATCCAGGAGCAACACACTGTTTTGTATCGGAGTCTTTGTTGCCTCGCCTGAATGTACCGTTAACACCAATGGACGAAAGTCTAGAAGTAGCTATAGCGGACGGCCGATATGTTTGGGTTTCTGAACATCTGGAAGGTTGTCAGCTTAAAATCTACGGGACCGTCTTCCCTATAGATTTGAAGCCGATGACTACCAATGAATTTGGTGTAATTGTGGGGATGGATTGGTTAGCAACGAATTATGCTAACATGGATTGCAGAAATAAAAACATCACAGTGTTAACACCGGATGGAAAATGGATAAAGATTCAGGGTGAACGACCTCGGTTGCGAATGCCAGTCATCTCTTTTGCTCAAGCCCGAAGCTGTATTAGTAAAGGAGGGATGTCATATCTAGCTTATGTATCGGTGGCTCAACCAATTAAAGTGGGGGTAGCGAATGTGAATGTGGTGAACGAATTCCCAGATGTGTTTCCAGATGAACTTCCAGGGTTGCCACCAGATCGACAGGTTGAGTTCATGATTGAACTAGTTCCGGGAGCTGCACCTGTTGCCCGAGCTCCATACCGTTTAGCACCTTCAGAGATGGTGGAACTGCGAAAGCAACTGGAAGAAGAAGAAGGTGGCTAAGGTGTTCTAGAGAAGGTGGTGCTTAGAAGGAGTCAAGATCTAGATGTTCCTGGACCATTGTAAGTGTTCTTGAGGCTTGTTTTCCTTAGTTCTTGTTGTTAATGGAGTTATGAAGCTATTTCTAAGCTTTTCAAGATAATGATGGCTCTATATCTTGGATGAGGGTGGGATTTAGAGGCTAAGGATGAGTTCTTCTCCTTTAAGTCTCTGAATCCTTGAGAAAAAACCAAGCCTAGTCTTAGTATGGTTGTGAATGAAGTTTTGAGTTGTTAATCTTCGTTTTTGGAGTTAGATTTGTCACCATGAGCTTGTTTGGCTAGGATTGGTGGTTGAAATTACGTTTTCATGAGTTAAGGAACTGTTTTGGACAACTCCTGAAAGTTGGAGCTTCTGTCTGAACGGATTAAGCACTTAATGGAGAAAATGGCTGAACAGTGTAAATAGCGGCGCTATCTTTGAAGATAGCGGCTCTATCGGACTGTTTGACCAGCGTTGACTTTTGTTGACTGTTGACTTTGTGACCAGTTTGACTTTTGGTCAAACTTGAAGGTTTTGGATACTGGACTTATAGGATTATTCCGTTCGGGATTTAGAAAGTTCTAAGTGGGGTTATCCTTGTTAGGAACTGTGTATTGTCGGGATCTGCGGGCACTCACGGGGAGTGCTATCTAGCTTAAGGTCACAGATCAGGTGAGTCTTCTCACTATACTATGGGTGATATTACATGCGTAGATAGTCTTTATTACTTTGTGTAATAAGGTGATTATTTGTGCTTTACGATGTTTACCGACGGATCGGGGTGGGCCCGAGAGTCATACGATGTTTACTGACAGATCGGGGTGGGCCCGAGAGTCACACGATGTTTATCGACGGATCAGGATGGGCCCGAGAGTCACACGATGTTTATCGGCGGATCGGGGTGGGCCCGAGAGCCGAGGACGGATCGGGGCGGGCCCGAGAGTCAAACGATGTTTTTATGTGATGGATCGTATGGTATTTTGGGGAACTCACTAAGCTATGTGCTTACCCTTTCACCCTAAATGTTTTTCAGGTAAATACTGGCTTGAGCTTGGAGCACGGCACGACTGTACCGCATCTGGAGATTTCAACGATTAAGTCTTCCGCTGTATAATGTTTGTAAATGTTTTGATAAGTACGTTTTATATGTTTAAATACTAAGTTTTAAATTGGATGGTTTTTAGTTGGTAAACCTTTTTATGTATTAAATCGCTTTTAAAAATGAAAAATTTATCACGGAAATTGGGATGTTACATCACTGTTTCATACACACCATCACAATAAATTTGCCGGGTGGTCTTTGTGGCCTTTCTTTTTTCCAAAAAAAAAAGGTAAAGCTTCAAAAGTAAATACACATTTTTAAAGACAGAAATTGAACCATTCAAATTATCAGAAGAATAATGAAAACCTTGTCTGAACAATGCATGAAATGAAATTATGTTTCTTGCCATATCTGGCGAATAACAACAATTTATCAAATCTAAACTAACACAATTACTAAGCACTAATATATAGACACCGATCTTTGTAACAGGTGACGATCGCTATTGCCCATGATCATGTTCAATCTACCATGTTCCACCTCCCTACTTTCCTTTAGGCCCAACAAATCAGAACAAATGTGAAAACCACATCCGGTGTCAAGGACCCAAGAACAGGAAGATGATGAGTTTTTAGATATAATGTATGTACCTGCTTACGATGGCTTCACTTTGCCATCCTTGATGTCCTGCAAGTACTTCGGGAAACTTCTTTTCCAGTGACCCTTATGTTTGCAATAGAAGCAGTCGGCATCTTTGGGGTTAGTGACATGAGGAATGCCGGAAGACTTGGATCTCGGGCCATTGCTGGATGACCCGACTTGAACCTTTTCCCTCCAATTCTTCTTGGGAAGGCCCTTCCTTTTCTTTCCTTTGCCATGGCCAATTGCCAAGACATGAGTGCTCAGTGAAGGTATACTTTTACCCTTTAGCCCGTCCTCTACAGTCTGCAGCATGTTATGCAACTCAACCAAAGAGGTCTGAGTGTTGTTCAAATGATACGCCAGTGTGAACTGGTCATAAGAACTCGGTAAGGAGTGAAGCACCATGTCAATGGCCAACTCCTCATCGACTTGCATTCCTAGCTTTCTGCAGCCTCTCCACATAACCTTGCATCCTTTACACGTGAGTGCAGACGGACTCTCCGTCCTTTGGCTTGCTGGTCATGAGGGCTTGGACAACTTTGCACTTCTCGACACGCGCTCGATTGCAGAACTTTTCCGCAAGGTCCTTGTGCATCTCGTAAGGCCAGTAGTCCTCTTAGAATCTTTTCAATTAGGGGTTTATTGTTGCAATCATGATGCAGACCACTTTGGTCGCATCATCATAGTGTTTTTTATATGAGGCGTATTCCTCAGGAGTAGCTGTGTCAGGGTCAACTTCAAAGAGCTCAATGTCAAGAACATACTCTTTGTTCTTAAACCTCAGAGCCATTTTAATATTCCTCATCCAGTCATTGTAGTTCGTGCCATCCAATGTCACTTTGGAACACAACGAGAGGATTGAAGTAACGTTACTGTTATTGGAGTGGGGTACGGATTGGGAAGCAAAAGCATCAGTAGGAGACATCTATAAAAGAAGGTAGTTTTTTAATTAGATATACAAACTCCTTAATATTAACCCAAGAATAATAATAAGGCTAGGACCCAACTATATAATTCACAACGTAGAAGAGGGATGTCGTAATCTAATTGTAAATTTTACAAAGGTAGGCGAATGACGATGCACCAATTCCACCGCGGAAGATAATCATATCATAGTGAAATTCCTAGTTCTTTTGAGATTTATTGAACTGTTTAATAGCATGTTTAACCTCAGATATGCTCTACTGTTTGTGACTGGGATGTCGAGGATCACAAACTAGATGTGAATAACCATGCAAATTAGCTTGGTACTCTCAAAGTCAATTATCATCTCTAATTGATGTGCGGGTAAACCACACACGCTCAATCAACAATGATAAGATTGAGAAACCCACTGCAAATCTTTATGAGCCCCTATTAGTGTGTCGGTTAACCAAACATGCTCCACTAATGTCTCATAAAGTACAATGTGCAATTTCATGGATTAGCATCTTTTCACATTTTTCCTAAAGTAACTAGATTGAGATTTTATAAAACTGTTCTAGTACTTTGATTAATAACATTCTACTTTTAATGAGATTAAGCTGTCCTATCAAACCCGTTCGGCTAACGACCCTCCACTGATCAAGAGAGCGGTTGGTGAGAATGGACACCCATTAGACCGCCATTTTATAGACAGTCTCCTTATACCCTCCTTATAGATCAGCTTCGTCAATGAGGCCTACTATTGATTTGACTAACCAATTTATCTTATACATATAATATTAACTTTTAATTATAATATTTATAAGATGTATTTTAATATTTTAAAATATTTCTGGTTTATCTATTTAATTTTCGAAAAATTAACAATTAATTTTAAAATTAAATTTAAACCCTTAAATGATTTAATTTATCTTTTAATTAAAAAATTAATTAAATTAATTAAATCCAGATAGGCATCACAAATTAATCAAATTAATTTAATCCTATCTTAAACCCCTAAATCTCGAAAATAGCAATTAAGTGGGTTTAAGGTTTTATGCAAATCTATGAACTAAAACCCTAAGTTCACATGCAACCTAAATTAGATCTATGTTTTCTAAGATTGAACATATAATAAAATCCCTAAATGCCAACATAAAAATTCTAAAGAAAGTAATTAAGAAAACTAACTACATTTAGTTTTGATCTTGAAGCCAAGCAGAACAAGTGTCCTGCCTCAAATGAGATCACACCCAGGGAGCAGGAGGAAGGAGACAAAATTCCAAAGAGACAGTAAGAAGGTGGCGCAGGTTTTTGGGGGTGTAGAGGAGCTCTATTTATAGCCTCCAGGCGGTGACAGTCAAAACCCTAGATAAGCCCAAATATGGATAATCCTTTTTATCATTTGGACCAAGCCTTTTAGCTCCTTTCTAGGGTTCAAAATTAAGGAATAAACCCTCCTTAATTTCGCCATCTATAGAATTAATCTGGCTAGTTATCACTCAACTATTGAGTAATTACAAAGTAGCCCCTACACCTTTAATTAATTAAATTAATCACTAAATTAATTCTAATTAATTATAGATTAATTTCTAATTAATTAATAATGTTTCTAATTAATATATTATCACCATAATATATTAATAAACTATTTATTTTATTTCTATTGATTTATTAATCATATAATAAATCAATCTCTCTCTCTCCTGGAATTTCTACAAATCCTCTAGCTATGAGGGCAAGCCAAATTGACTTTGCTTTTATTAATAAGATAAATACAAACTATAAGTCATAACTTAGACACCTAATCCAACAGAAATTTGATTTGCATTCTTGTAATGTTACATGCACTCTGTTTGAAGACACCAAAGTATCAGTATTTAGTTGAAATTTCTAGATTTTTGCTATATCCCCTGGATGGTTTAAACTTGAGTTATTTGAACTTTAGGTGATGGTAGAAATTGAAATTTAGGGATGTTGAAGTTGGGACTTGTTTTCAATGTTATGTCATATAATGGATTCAAAGAAAAAAATCTATAAGTTATAATTGTATTATGCTTGGCATGAGATTTCTTGAATACAAGGTTATAAATTGCTTGAAAGTATGAAGAATACTTGGTGTTAAAATTTTGAAATACTTAGAGAATCTTGAACATAGTTGATAACTTAAAGATTGGACATATTTGACTTTTATATTACTCTAACTTTTTATTTTTCATTGAATTGATACATGAGAGATTATAAAATATGGAAAAAATCAATAGGTGTTTTTATATGAATGTGGGAATCAGGTAACACTAGTTAGAAGCATTTTTGGTAAAATCTCTAAGAATGGGACAAATATTGTGTCATATTAGAAATTAAATTCTTGATGAATTAGAAGTAAAGATACTTGAAGTTGATATATTATGTTTATAGCTATTTGATATGTAAATATGACTTGAAAACTTGTAATAGATGTTATAATAGTCATGGGACGAACTTGTAATGTTGGAATGGAATTGTGGATTACAACCTTTTGGGGACAATTTTTAGTATGTACAAAAATAGAACAAAAGAGAACATAAAAGTGAATTGAAATGACATTATGAAATGATAGGAATGTACTGGTGTCAAGTGAATGGAAAAATATCATATTTCACAATGGTTTATATTTTTAGAAACTTTATTGGTTTAGATTTGGTAAAATATAAACACGTGAATTGAAGGATATTTTGACATCTAATCATTAAAGTGAATCTATAAAAAAAGTAAAAATAAGAATGTTGCTAAAATAACTTGGTAAAAATATAAACTACCATATTTGGCCAAAAGTGGGGAAAAATGGGGGAAATTGGCAAATTTGGGTATTAAGCTTTTCTAAGCATGTTTAATCAAAGGAATGAAATTGATTAATTTTTAGAAGGAATTCAACTATGATTATATAAATATTATGTGTTTAGTTACGTATTAGGTTTCTGATCTTTATTCAAATAAATAGAGATTAGAGGACGCTTGGAAGTCGTTGAAGTTAAAGACTGTATGGAATAATTTAGCTAGACATACCTAGCTACCAAGGTGAGTACATGTGGATATTTTCTGGGCACAAAGCAACAAGAATATGAGTTTTGAGTTTATGAAAATAAAGGACCATGAATGATGAATGATTTTAAAGTATTTCAAGTTTTGATGCAAATTTATAAACATGATTTCCAAAAGAATTATAAGATGTGATAAGTAATATGTTTTGACTTAATTACTTATTAAGGTTTTGGTCAAAAATTTTTAATTCGAGATGACTTGTTTGAATCAATTGAATTTTATGAATGTTGCATCGAGTATTATTTAAACCTTGAATTAAGGTTAAGTTATGGAATGTTTATGGAAATGTTGATAATGAAAATTCCTTAATGTGTCAAGTTGAATGCATGAAAAAGTGAAAGTGAAAGTCCGTACTAGACCTTACCCGAGAAGGGAAGGCCACATAGGCTCTACTAGGATGGTACGTCCTGTGGCGAAGTAGAAGTCTCAAGCACAACCTTATAAGAGTGGTATGTCCGTCCTATGATGGGGAGAACCTTAGAACAACCTTATAGGATTGGTGTGCCCATACTATGAAGGGGAGAACCTAAGCACAATCTTATAGGAGAGGTGTGTTCATCCTATGAATAAGAGACCATACACAAGTACAACCTCACGAGGTGAATATATTTCAACTTATGGAGGGGAGACCGATATCGGCAGTGCCTATATCAATTGTAATGTGAATGAACTAAATTGATGATGTCTAAAGTGTATTGTTCAAGTATGTATGTCAAGTATGAATAATGATCTTTGATATGATTTTGCAAACAAAAGATCTTATTTGAAGTTGTTTCTAAATCTTGTTTGGGTCTGAAACCCATGTAATGGTGATATAAGTTTTAACATGATTCCCAAATGATTATATGAATAAATTCTTCGTATGATTCCCAAGTATCAAATTATATGAATTTCAGTGAATTAATACATTTTTAAGTGATCAATTTTCCTTAGAATATTGTTGGGTCTAAAACACATGTATCTCAATAGACAATTTGTCTTGCGTATCGTTGTTTTAATGCTATGTATCCCAAGAATAGGTTGATCAGCAGTGGATCAAAGAAATGAAGGGATTAGAAGCTATTTGAGGACTTGTAGATAGAAATGATGATTGGAAGATAATTTAGGTCTCATAGACGGTATAGTTATTATAAATATTGAGAGATACCTGTTAATGGTATAGTATTCCCCTTGTACTATGTTGAAATGTTTTGGTATGGAGTTTTATTTAGGCTATTTTGGATCGAGTCGTGTCAGTATGGTTTTCATCCGATTAGCCCAGAGGTCATGCTGAAATTTCGGAAGAAATGTTAAATTATTTTGGGATATTAGCTTTTAAATGTTTCATTGATTTACTATGGTTGTGTTGATATGAGTTTGTAAACCCAACGTTGTTAAATATTTTTTAAAAATCATTTGTTTTAGTTGGGACCAGAAGCTTTATTTATGATTTAAAGACATTAGAAAAGTTTTTAAAAATGATGAATTTCCGCTTCACAATGCTTTTGTTGGGATTTTATAAATTAACACTAATCATACATGCAGCAGAAGATAAAACAGATTAAATCCCAAAAAACTGAGCAAGATCATAACATGTTCATAACAATATCATAAGTTCATAACAGTTGCACCAACCATTCATGAAAATCGATTCATACCTTGTGGTTGGATGTTAAGGATCCAAACCAGAATCCATCTATTGATTCATACCCAAGATCACTAGAAGAACAAGTAGACAAAAACGTCTTCAGGCTAAAGAAATCGATCCAAAAACCCTTGAAGGGTTTAAGAAATTTGACAAAGAGGGGGGGGGGGGGTTTCTTGGAGGTGGCGGAACCTTTAGGGTTTGGGATGCCTTAGGGTTGCACCCTAAGGCCTCTTGCATGGGCTCCTAGGCAAACTTAGGAGCCTTTTAGCGGCCGCACCCCTGGACTTGTTCTATTAATTATTCTAATTAATTAATTACAATCCAGTCCCTAAATTAATTTCAAAATTAATTTATCAATTAATTCTTGATCTAGTTTCTGATTAATTAATTTCTCAATTAATTAATTAAACTGATCAATCCTCTATTCTTTCTGCTACTGATTGTTTTTACTGGGTCGTGGGGGGCAACCCAAATAGGACTCTGTTATCATTAGAAACATCACCACAGTTGATGACCTAGACATATATCCAATAGTCTCCCACTTAGACATGTCATCAACTTTGTGTGGTCTGAGACTTTTAGATAATATGTAGAGAGTGTAACATCTAATGCAACTGCCGAACTCTGATCAAAGATATGATCACGAGAAGACCCCTAGATAAGTAATCAATTATCCCTCTATTCTACAAGATATCCTTTTGTGAACTTGGGACACGGATAAATGTCAATTCCCAAAAGTTCAAATTTTTGTTTCCCAATAGATATTTATGATGACCAAATCAGACTACTTAATTAAACACATGAATCTAGTCAGAGCCCGCCCGAGTGTTTTGGTGTCAACGTCAAATCATCGAGGGGCTCACAGACATCACTTTTCCTAGTTAGGGCAGAAGGAACATATAAACTTTGACTACATACTCTCTGCCTATTTCATCATGTCATACCCGATCATTCCCTTTATAACTACCAGTTATGGTTAGCGTTTGTGAAAGCCGATGTATGACAGAATCATAGTACAAATCCCCCATGCATCTCAGTCTGAAGAATAAAAGATATTATCATCCTAGATTACTCGTGACTAAATCCATGAAGTAATCTGTAGCTGCGGGTTGTTCCAATACTTGAATCTCTACCAAGCACTGATGAGGATTAGTCGCAATCACTATGTCATGTCTAATCACTATAGGCAATCTACTGACGCTCATGACAGTCTTAAATCACTACTTGATTCCAAGAGTACAACCGACTATGGATGTTTAAGTAAGTTAATTACTCGGGAAGCGGGTTCTAAACATGCTACAGTGAAACACAGTGTTATAATGATTTGAATGGTCGCCACTCATCTTATTCCCAAGTCTCCAAAAGATAATCACCAAATCATATATATTCTAATACTGTTATATGTTTCTTGGTTCTTTTAAACTTATAATTAAGATTTTATTTGTCTATTTACCCAAAATGACCTTCATTTTGTCTATGTACCCAAAATGACCTTCATTTTGTTCTGTGTCAACATCATTGCTGATACTCTGATCAGACATTCTTTCGATGATATCTCAATGTGTTGTGTTACCTTTCTCTCCTAACTCAATTCTGAAAATGGTGGTGTGTGTTTTGACTTCTCAAGGTTCTCGGGTTCTTTAGTCAAGATGACAGCACCCTTGGTGTTCGGAATATTTCAAGGTGTTCATGATGTTGAGGACAACCATCAAGATACCGATGAAACTCTTCAACTATGAAGTCTTTTAGTTCCATCAGTTGATGCTAATAATTTCACATTTGAATCTCTTTTCAAATTATTATTACATTCACCCCAAACATAACTCTATGATTTCTCATGTGAGCTTCAATGGACCGTTCAGTGACTTTTGCCAAGTTGTGTCCTGAATCTAACTTATTATGCTCCAAGCACCCAAGTTATCAGGATAAGTTCATGACATTTATGATCGATCCAATAGCAGAAGCTCATGGGATTCTATTGATATATTTTCGAGCTTCTTTAGTGCCGGAGGATTAACTATTAACCTTGTGTCATGATTTAGAAAACTTTTTCTCAAAGTCATGCATCTCAAATTTCTCCAAGATCATACTCAAATTGGCTATGTTCATTCAGATGTTTTATTTATCTTATAGATGCTTGTAGCACATGCGTATATTGAATCTCCATTTGTCCCTTTATAGCGAAACATTTCTTAAAGTCAAGTCATTACACTTTGTAACAATAAGAGATGCTTCCTATAAGTAGTATGTCACCGACATACGTTCATAGGCTGATTACAATAATACTCCCTCTAGCCTTGACGTAATTATATGACTCTTTCATGCTTTAACAAAAACCAAACATTTGGTATATTTTGTGACCGCAAAGATCCTGTTTGGGAGATGTCGGTTAGATTCTCTAGGTGAAATTTTGATCTATGTACTTTTCTGTTTGGATATATTGGCATATTCAAAACCTCTTGGTTGCGCTTTACATGCAACCATTTATGTTTTCCATTTAAGGAAAGCGGTTCAGATCATCCAAACTTGCTATGACTCACGAATTGCAGTTACAGCAAACGATATCTTTACAGACTTATTCTCAGCTTCTGATGAGAATGCTTTTCTCACAATCAATTTCTTGAGTCTGAGCATTGCTCTACTCAGCCAGTCTTGCTTTAGATGTAAGTAAATTTCTATCTATGTTGCTTTCTTTTGATGATTCAATTACTCCCACTGGTTTTTAGGCCAGGTGTAAAATTCGTCAAACTAGAACATAGACTGAGTCTCGCCCTTTTATATTCTCTTATTTGGTAGTAACTGTTAGGTCAAAATTGTGATTGAGTCAATTGCGCATAGTTAATTAAGCCTTTAGATTAGCCGATAATTAAATGGGTGGGCCTGTCCATTTCATATTTAGTTTACTTATATAAGACATGCACATACCTTAAATAGGGTTAACGTTTTTTGTAATTCTAGTTCACGGCTCTCATACAAAATAGTTCTCTTTGAATTGTTCTTGAGAAGCTTAATACAATCATTTGACTTTAGTTCTTCATTGTTTGATCTTGTTACTTATTCCACTGTCTAAATCTATCGATCTTAATATTTTTGTACTCAAAATTGGTATCAGAGCAGGAGACTGTGTTATTCATACACCTTTCTTCTGTCGACTTTTATATAATTTTTTGAACTCAGATCTGTTCTTGATCGTCTTAATCGTCTTAATCGATTTTAGACTACATATCTTGGTCTTTTGTTCATATTTTAACTCGATTTGTTTATACACGTCTGATTCATATTCAAACAAGATCAAAATGGCTCACGAAGATCCACACTCATTCTCGTTCAACTTGTCCAGCAGCATTGGATCTACCACAAGGACCCCGGTCTTATTTCCAACCGACTATGAAGTCTGGGCACTACACTTTGAAGACCATGTTCTTGGAATAGAAGAACATGGATCCACCATCTGGGATGCAATAACTATGGAGCCGTTCACTCATTTTGCTTCAAGGAAAGTCGTTAAAACCCTAATCGATTATAATGTTGTTTTACTTAGCCATGCAGATACAACTCTAGATGAAAAGAATAAACTGATGTGCAACATCAAAGCCTTCAGAATTATTCGATTTGCTCTTCCTCCAGATACGATAAGACTGGTTAGCTCCTGTGAAACAGCAAAGGAGATATGGGATAGGTTGAAAGAGTTATACTCCGATGATACAGATCTGGAGCACTCTGTATCAACCATCAAGGCACACGAGCAGTTTAAATCGTATAGTCTGGCTAAAGTGATGGGTATTCTTAAGTCTCACGAGAAGGAGATTACTTGAGAAGTAAAAGCCACCTCAAGTTAGGTTGAAAGAGTTATACTCCGATGATACAGATCTGGAGCACTCTGTTCAAACCATTGTATCAACCATCAAGGCACACGAGCAGTTTAAATCGTATAGTCTGGATAAAGTGATGGGTATTCTTAAGTCTCACGAGAAGGAGATTACTTGAGAAGCAAAAGCCACCTCAAGTTTGGGTTCCCTTGCTCTCGTTGCAAAGGGAAAGAAAGCCACTGATGACGATTCGGAGTCTGACTTCTCCGATGAAGAATTGACGAGAGGAGATAAAGCTCTCATGGTCTCAAACCTTAAGAAGTTCTTCAAGAAGAATTTTTCCAGGTTCAAAAATCGTGGTAAAAATCCAAAGAGGATGGTCTAAGGAAGCAAAAATCCGAAGCTGAGAAAAAGCTGGTTGGTGACTGTAGTTATGACTGCCATTACTGCAAGGGAAAGAACCATTTTGTGAAAGACTACTTGCTCCGAAATCAAAATGAAAAGAAGGAGCAAGTCAAAGATGAAGCATATTATGCCAAGAAGATTGTAGATCTGAAAAGGGATGATGCTTCAACTGTCAAGCCAACGTTCGTGGTGCAAGAGGATAATGAGTATGGTGCCGTTGAGATCTGGTCAACGGATTCAAAGGATGATAAGGTGAGGAAACAAACGCATGGTCGATGTTTCACGGTTAAGGAGGACAACTCTGAACACCAAGGGTACTCCACTGGTGGATGCCAGACGTCAGCGAGCTGTTTCGCTGGGAAACCTGTTTCGGAACAAGTAGAAGAGTATGAGGCTGTTGTCAACAAGGTATGCTCTATCCTTAAGTCTTTAAATGTTTGCTCTTCTACGTACGATAAAGAATTAGATGATCTAAGGTTTACTGTTTCAAATTTTAGTGACAGCTTAAAACGAATACGACTTAGCAATTCTAATTTAAATGATCAATTGAACAAGGTGACACTTAAGAATGAGCAGAGGACAATGAAAAGCGACACGTTGGAGTTAGAGTTGGTTAGAGCTAGGGATGACATTATATATGTCAAAAGAGACAATTTTTTGCTTGTTAAACAAAGGAATATTTTATGTTTGATTGCGAAACGGCTTTATAACAATATTATCCAATTGCATATTGATTGTGATATAGACAGGGGATTGAACAAAATGATTTTACCCTTTCTTGAATTGAAAGAGGATGAAATCGATGCTGAATGTTATAAGTGTGAAACCATTGTTTCATCTGACGAAGTGTCAGAAGCCTATCGTATTGGATTGGACAAAATTGAAAATTATATACAGTCCAAAGAACACAAAAACATGGTGAAAGAGTATTTATCAGAAAATGATAAAGAAGAGATTACATCAGCCACTTTACATAATTTTCAGTCATTATGCAAGAAATTGAACTCCAAGAAAATACTCTCATTTCTGAGAATATTTCTGATTTCGATGAAAGTGAAATGAGTGAGATATCTGTAGAGGATGCAGAGCTGATTGTTCTGCTTTTGTAAATAATGAATCTGAATCTAAGAAAAATCTACTTTCTAAAAACTCAGTTGCTTTTGCACGAATCGTTGAAAAGAAAGGATCATAAGCTTTGAATGAACAAGCAACAGTTTTTCCGAAAATAAAAACTATTCCAAATCAGGTTTTTGTGAAACCAGGACTGAACGTAAAGGATACTTCAGAACTCAAAGTCCTAGTCGATAACGATAATTCTGATGGCTGTGATGCTTTCTTTTGGTCTAAACCAATCGATAATGCAGATGAAACGAAAGGTCTTTCTGAAATGACCTCCTGGAAGTCCCATGGAAAATATATCTCAGGATCTCTGAATCGCAAAGATTCATTTTCTCAGCCAGGCACAAGTGGCACAAAACCGATTCAGAATACTTCTTTTGTTATCATAACTCTATGCCAACTAAACTCTCAACCTCAGTACCCCGTATTCATAAGTCTCCTAAAGAGCTTATAGCAAGAAGGAGACAGATGAATGCTCGGTACAAAAAGAATTTGAAGAAACGAAAATAATTTTGGAGAAACAAAAATGATAAAAATTTCGTGCTCAAAACGTTGGTCATACTCCGATTCCGAAATCACAACAATCTTCAACCACAAAACAGACTTTTCAAAAATCATATACTTTCATGAAAAGTTCTGAAAAATCCAAATCACCTGAACCAACAAAGATAAATATTTTCAAACCTGTCCTCAGGTCTAATGACTTGAAGGGCAAAGCCAAACTCTATCCCGAACCAGAACATAAACCAATTTTCAAGGAGATAAAAATGACAAAAGTTCAAAAGGTTTTTTACTCAGAACTGAAACCCATTTTCTAACCAAGTCACGTTTTGCTAAAGATGATTGGGAAGCCAATAAAACAAAAGTGTTTCGATTCAAAAATGAGAAGAATCAACCTCTAAAGAAGAAGTCATTTTGGGTTGACAAGTCAAACATATTTCCTTCTTTCAAGAAATTCTCATGTTGACCCATATTGGTTTGGGTTCCTAAATCTCTCTAAATTGTGCAGGTAATGCATGACGAACAGTATGATCCAGAATGGTACATTGATAGTGGCTGTTCGCGTCACATGACAGGGAGAAGCAAAGAGTTAAGGGAGTATCAGTTCGCTACGAAATGGAGGAAAAATACGATATGACAATAATGTGGCTGGTGAAATCAAAGCCTATGGGATGATCACAAATGGCGAACTCTCAATTCGTAAAGTAGCTTATGTGGAAGGTCTACATCACAATCTTATCAGCATTTTGCAATTAGTGGTAGGAACTGGGCTCAAAGTTTCGTTTGATGAAGATGGTTCAGAATTAATCGAAAAGAAGACTAAGAAAATCATAAAGTCAAAGAGAAAGGAAGAAATGTTTCCCCTGGATATGAAACCGATCAAAAGGAAGCCTGCCATCTGCCTACTCACTAAAGCCGCAAATGACGATAGCTGGCTGTGGCACAGACGACTTTCACACATGAATTTCATAGACATAAACAAGCTCATACTTGGTGATCTAGTGCGAGGATTGCTGCTACTAAAGTATGACAAAGACCGTCTCTGTGATGCTTGCGAACTCGGAAAACAAATCAGAAAGAGTCACTCAACGATAATCAACACAAAGATAATCGAATCCCTTGAATTGTTACATATTGATCTTTGTGGTCCATCTGCAATCGAAAGTGTAGCTCATAACAAGTACATTTTGGTTGTAGTTGATGACTTTTCTCGTTTTACGTGGGTTTTCTTTCTTAAACAGAAATCCGAGGCAACTCCAAACATAATTTACTTCATCAAGCATGCTGAACTACTACTCCGAAAGCCTGTTTGGAGGATTCGAAGTGACAACGGCATGGAATTCAATAATCAAGAGCTTGAAGAATTTCTTGTGTCCAAAGAGATCGCTCACAACTTTTCTACTCCCTACACTCCATAGCAAAACGGGGTGGTGGAACGTGGCAATCGATCTCTTTGTGAAGCTGCTTGCACTATGCTCTCTTTCGCAAAGCTTCCGTTTTACTTCCGGGCTGATGCTATTGCCACCGCGTGCTTCACTCAGAATCACTCAACAATCAACAAGCGATTCTTACTCACTCCTTATGAAATTCTTAACAAGAAAAAACCGAACGTGAAATTCTTTCATGCTTTTGGTTCTAAGTGCTTCATCTTCAATTCTAAGGAGAAACGTTTTAAGTTGGATGAAAAGGCAGATGAGGGAATTTTTCTGGGTTACTCCCTGATGTCAAAAGCCTATCGGATTCTGAACAACGATCTCAAAAGATAGAAGAAGTGTACTATGTCACCTTCGATGACAAGTACAACTCGCGAGTTCAGAGCAAGGAAACGAAATCCGCTGAGATCTTTCCGGAATTAAATCAAACAACCACTCCTCTCATGAATCTATATGAGGAATTAATGAATTTGTTTGATGAACGAGAAACTGCCAAATTCTCGGAATCTAATGCCAAAGACAATCAGGAGGATGAACTACTCAAGATAGTAGAAGATGCCAAGATAGTAGAAGATGCAGCGACTGAAGCTGACAGAACCCCAGACTCACCAAGACCAACACCCACTACTTCTGCGCCAACTTCCTCTCAGATCCCGGTTGCACCAGACGTAACTCCTTCTCCGACTCCAACTACTGCAGATTCTGAAACATCCAGATCTCATGAAAGTTCTTCTGGCTCTCCAATCCAGGGGAGAACTCCGAACCTGTCCAGGGGGAGGGTTCAACTCCTGTTCTAGAGGAAAATATTCCAGCTTTCGAGGAGGAGCATCCAATTTTGAAATGGACAAACTACCCTCCAATGTTCAGTCTGAAACAGAGGAAGTCTTTGCAAAAATCAATCTGAAGTATGATCCAAACTACCCTCCGATGTTGAAATGGACAAAAGATAATCCTCTATCTCAAGTGATCAGAGAAACGTCAGCAGGCGTTCTGACAAGGGCTCAGCAAAAAGCGAAACAAACTGCATTATTTTCTAAAGTGGAATTTTGCATGTTTAATTCGTGCATCTCAAAAATAGAACCCAAAACGGCCAATGTTGCTCTTGATCATGCTGACTGGGTTCAAGCGATGCTGGACGAACTCGATGAGTTTAAGCGCAACAAAGTTTGGAGATTAGTTCCGACTCCTGATAATGCATCTGCTATTGGAATGAAATGGGTCTTCAGAAATAAACTGGACAAAGAAGGGAACGTGATTCGGAACAAAGCTCGACTTGTAGTCAAAGGATACTGCCAAGAATAAGGAATCATCTACGAGGAAACTTTTGCACCAGTTAGAAGACTGGAATCTGTTCGGATCTTTCTTGCATATGCTGCACACAAGGGATTTGATGTTTATCACATGGACGTCAAGTGTGCCTTTCTGAATCGTGAGTTGGAGGAAACTGTGTATGTTGAGCAGCCTCCAGGATTTGTCAGCAACAAGCATTCGGATCATTGTTACGTTCTGGATAAGGCTGTATATGGCTTGAAGCAAGCCCCAAAAGCATGGTACGAGACGTTGACTCGCTTCCTCAAGGAGTCAAAATTCAAGCAAGGCTCATTTGATCCAACCTTCTTTTGCAAAAAGGAAGGAAACCATCTTATGATTGTTCAAATTTATGTTGATGACATTATTTTCAGATCTACTCATCCAAGCCTAACCGCTGAGTTCCGAAAACTAATGGAAACTAAATTTGAGATGAGTTCGATGGGGAAAATCATTTTCTTTCTTGGTCTAAACATCAGACAAAGCTTAGAGGGAATATTCATAAATCAAGAAGCCTACACAAAGTCTCTACAGGAGAAGTTCGGAATGATTGGTGATTCGAAAGTAAAAATTATGATGGCGTTCGGAACCAAACTCACCCCTTCTCTGGAGAAACCCGCAGCAGACATCACGCTTTATCGACAAATGATCGGTTCACTTCTCTACCTTACTTCTAGTCGACCTGATATTATGTTTGCTGTATGTTATTGTGCTAGGTATCAGGCTAATCCAAGAGAGCCACACATCACTGCTGTGAAGAACATATTTCGATATCTAAAGCGAACAACATCACTTGGACTGTGGTACCCATCAGGATCTGGCTTTTTCGTACAAGCCTTCTCAGATGCAGATCTTGGTGGATGCAGACTGGATCAGAAGAGTACTTCAGGAGGATGTCAACTTTTTATGGCAAGCTTGTGAGCTGGCAATCTAGAAAACAGACATGTGTCTCACTCTCAACAGCTGAAGCAGAGTACATTGCGGCTGCTTCTTGTACTTCTAATATTATTTGGATTCAAAACCAACTGAGAGACTATGGGATTAGTATGAAACATATTCCGCTTTACTGCGATTCCGAAAGTGCAATTCGGATCTCTCACAACCCAGTGCAACATTCAAAGACAAAGCACATCGCACTCAGATATCATTTCATCAAAGATCACATTGAAGATGACAACATTGAAGTCCATTTTGTACGATCAGCATATATCAGCTAACGCCTTGCCTGAACGCACTTTTAATCGCATCTTACAAGGGCTTGGAATGATTGAGGCTGAATCGGTTCCGAAATCAACTTAACACTGGAAGTCATTAGTCATATTCCGAACGATTCCGAATCTTGGAATGCTTCGATATTGTTACTAACATTCAAAGATCTCAGAACTGGTTCTGTATATCCTTTGTATAGTGGTTCTTTGTTATTCTTATTTCTTCTTTAATTTTTTTATTATTTTTTCAAAAATACCAAAAATATTTTTCTTTCAGATCTTCTTATTTTATCTTATCAAAAATATCAAAAACATTTTTTTAAAGATTTTTTGTGTTTCTCGTTATTAAAACTCCAAAAATATTTTTTCTTTTATATAATTTTTTGTGTTTCTCGTTATTAAGACAGTATTACAGCTAGCTGATCAGTTAACCAAGGTTTCCCGAGGTAAGTTGACCAATGTTATAGTCAAGGTTGGTGATTTCTTCTATCCCGTTGACTTCTTGGTAATGGAGTATGAAATTTTAGAGGATGCGCCGGCATTAATTCTGGGACGTCCATTTTTAGCCACAGCAGGGGCTGTCATGGACTGCAAGACAGGAGACTTGGATATCTCCTTTGGAACAAGTAAGCACAGACTCAATATGTTCGCATGCCCAATGTCATTACCATCAGAGCATAATAATAAGTACCCAAGTAACAATCCTCTTATGGCACCAGAAATGAAGGATAGAGGGAAACAATGGACAGGAGTAGGCTAAGGTGCAAAGGAAGAAATTCTATGGGAGGCAAAACAACACCCTTTGTCAACCATTGACAAAGTGCAGCTGCTTGATGTGATAGAACTAATGGAGTTAAAGCACCAACAATACGAAAAGGACACAAGGTGCAGGGAAGCTAAGGTTTTTCAACTCTTAGATGCTCAGCAGCAGTGGATTAGTCAGGTTAGCGATAGGATGACACAGATGACATCATTGCTCGTGGCGATAGTCCATAATATTGTGCCAAAAATGAAGAAGAAGATGCCTCAAGAAGAATGGGAGGAATAAGGAATAGTCCGTCTGGCTGAAGACGTTAAACTTAGCGCTTGTTGGGAGGCAACCCATCTGTTATAGGTTTGGTACTGTATTCTTAGGAGTAATAAGGAGAGTATTATCATCGTCATTACAGGTATAATTGTTCTGAGGCAAGTGTCGGGTCACACGAAGGAATTTGAAAATTTTGAAGGCCGCGACGCGGAATGGAGATTGGCGCACTGCGGGATCGCAATGTAACTCGATGCGCAGGGGTTGGATTGGAGACACGCGCGTCGCGGCTAAGCCCTTGCCCGCGACGCAGAATTTGATCGGACAGTTTCTTCGCTATAAGATAACGATTTTGACTCACTTGTGACCACGCCGCGCTCCAAAGCATCGATTGATCAGAAAATTTTCTTGCTTTTTTCTCGTCTATTTCATTCCTGCGATCAAGGTACGTGGTTCTAACTCATTTCTACTTATTAGTACAAGCATTTAGGCCTCGAAAATGGTTGATTTCTCCAAATTTGGAAAAACCTAGAAATCAGCAATGCTAGCTTGTAGGGTGTTTATTTTGCCAAATAATGACCCTAGAGAGTCTAGTCGAGGCTTAGGCTACCTTGTAGTAGTATTAGATTGAGTTTTAACAGGTTAAATCGTGATTTGGGGTTTTGAGTTCGAACCAGACGCTCGACACGCCGTGCCCTGTTCTTGGGCCGCGTCGCGGCTCGTTGGGGGAGAAAATGACTGATTTTGCAAAAAAAATTTTGTTATGTGGTTCAATTGTGCAGATGGTTATCAGACGCGATCACCCGTTCTTGCAGTTTTCCGACGTTTTAGACAAGACACCGGAGTACAGGCAGATGAGAGATGAGCTAGCTCCCCGCCGGTTCTTGAGGCTACGATTTTGGATCGAGACATTTTGGGTCAGGCTGGATTATGGGCAGAGCTAGAGCCATTTTTGCATCGCAGCTAGTCTGCAGGTGGATTCACATTCACCTGTCATGGTTGGGACAGGCTGTTGGCCACTGCGGAGGACACCATTTACGTAGAGCTTCTGGTGGAGTTTTTATCCACTGTTCGCTACACACCGGCCCCGGAGGAGCTAAGGGGGAGGATGATCCATTCTCGTTTGGGGTGAGAGTCGCGAGTGCAGTCTCTGGGAGTTCAGGAGACGCGTGGGGATCTATACCGCAGAGGAGCTAGGGAGCCGCCACTTTGCGCCTTTCATTCAGGCGTGCATCAGGGGCAGCAACGCAGTCATCTAGGCTGCGTAGTCGGACATTCAGTATGAGGCGTGATCGGCCAAGGAGAGCCAGTTCCGCAACCCTATCCACCGCCTCATGCACCGTATCATCTCCATTTCTGTTATGCAGAAGCAAGGAGGTGAGAAGGTGTCTGGGGACGACATGACGTATATGTGGGCACTCCTCGACCCCACCAGATTTTTGCATCTCCCATTCTCCTTGGAGGTCTCCCTATCCACCCGAGCTGCGGGTGCATCTACTAGCAGTCCCATAGTGGGCGGGCACTACATCACTCGTTTGGCCAGATCATATGGCTTGCTCACCACGGCGATCACGACGACACTGACGGAAATCCCACCTTTTCGCACCATAGCCCGGTCCTTAGAGAACATGGGGCTGATCGAGCAGCCGTGTCTAGGCCACTTCCTGAGGGTGGCGGCAGAGGCACCCCAGGTTCCCCAACCAGCCTACGCCCAGCCGGGCAGGAGACACCAGAGACTGGCAGCACCGGTGGAGGACCAGCCACAGCCACAGCTATCCGATGTGCTAGCCGCGATCCAGGACCTGAGCCAGAGGATGTCTGCTAGGGAGGTGCATGACCGGTGGATGGCAGAGACACAGAGGATGATCGTGCTCCAGATGCAGATCGATGACATTCCACCTCACCCTTCCCAGCCACAGCTATCCGATGTGCTGGGACCCGCCATGATGACGAGTGATGTAATTTTCTTTTCTCTTGAGATACATGTACTCTACTTATGACACTAGTATTTTTTTTGTTTACATTTTCGTATTTTATATTTGTTTGTTTCTGTTTGCATTTAATGTTTTATGAGTGATGCATGTAATACCATATGGAGAGTCTGTGGAGGAGTTGTTTCAGGAAAGTGTGGGGTCACCGTGCCCCCGCTACTTGCCTTGATCACCGGCGTATCTTACTATTGCACTACAACTCCTGAAATCTAAATCATGGAATGTTTGTGTTTTGTACCTGTGACTATCAAGTACCATCAAGCAGTCTACCGTCTAAGGGGTAACTCTTTCTCCCTTGTTCTAAAATATTTTTTTGTACAAGGAGGGCGTTATACGGTTTTAAGTGTGGGGTTTGGGCGGTCGAAAGAGATTTTTTTGAAATTTTTGTCGGAAATGATCCATTTTCAAAATTATTATTTAATTGTAATTTTGAAACGAATAATTTGTGAATGTTTAGCTTTGGTATTTTTCAAGAGATACTATTTAGTTGTTATCATGCTATTAGTTTAGTCAAACAAGTTGAGTTTTAAGAGTTAGAATATTGGAATTTTAGGTTTGGAATTTAGGAAGGAACTCTCAATCAGTGGCCTTTGTTGTTCGAGCCGGTATGTCCAAAAAGGGTGGCCTCGAAAAAGGCATTTATGCACCTTACCACCTAAGATCGTCCGGTCTAGGATGATATTTTTGAATGCTCGTTACACGGACAACATCAAAAGCCATGGATAGTTCTTTAATGGCCTTTAGAATCTGAATGAGTACGTACACTTCATTGTGGACATAAAATTTGTAATCAAGGGTTCTTTAGAAACTCATGAATTCCAAAGAATATTCCACTAATGTTTTCACAAACTATTTCACTCTAACTCCTGGAGCAATAAGCTTTGAAACTGAACACGTTCAAAACTTGTTTGAGTCTTGGTTAAAATCTGTTAAAAACTCTCTTGCTTGGGGACAAGCAAGACACAAGTGTGGGGTGTTTGACAATGCCTAGTAATATCAAGTATTTTAGTCATTGTTAGGCCCTATTCTTGGTGAATTTATATCATATATGCTGTGGTATTCTCACTTTTTGTGTCAGTGCTTGTTTGGAAAGAAAAGACGTAAACAGGGGCTAAATGCGTACAAAATGGAAGAAGTTTTGAAGATAAAGACAAAAGAGTTGAATTTACACGCGCGTCGCGGAGAGGACCTAGGGCGCGTCGCGCTGAGTCAAAGATAAGGCAGTGAGAAGAATTCAAATGTCGAAAAAACGGGGATAAAATCCCTACGCGCGCCGTGAAATCTACTTAGGTGCGACGCGGCCACTTAAATTTCTCAACTATAAATAGAGGTTTCTAGGTCGAAATCAGTAGCAAAGAAACGACCCCCAAGGTGGATACAAGGATTCTTTGACTCCAGGATTCGGAATTCAGCTACCGTTCGTGGTATCTATGTTTCTTTCATTTAATTCTCATTTAGTTTATTAGTTTTAGTAGCTTAGCTTTGTGTTAATTTGGTGTGACAACCATTAGCACTAGGTTTAAGGTTTCTGAATTTTTATGTTACTGTTTTGGACAAGTTGGATTGAGTTTGAATGCAAGTGAATCATTTGGTTATGATAAATTTTTCTTTTTACATTTTTAATGCTTTGAATGAAATTTGGATGTGTGATTGTTTTGGCTTGATCTCTATTACTTCTGATTCTGAATTGTGCTTCTGATTTCAGTAAGTAATTAGGTTAAGTATTGGTTTTGATTATAGATTGGTTTTATGCTTGGATTGGATTTTATTGGATTTGATGATTTTGGGACTGTTTGGTAAAAGTTAGAACTAGATCCTCTTGTTGTAGCGTGACACTACAATTGGTAATCTGTTCCCTACCTTGACCACGAAACTCCTGTGGATCGACCCTAACTACCACTATACTACTGAGAGTGAGGTATTTTTTTACCGCACAACGACCTAGGCGTGTCAATTCATAACATGCAATTTTCAAGATTTTTCTAGCATAATACCTAAGTTCATCGAAAATTTTAGCAGGCAAAAACAATTCATATTCAAGTTTTGATTTAATGCGCATGCAACCTAAGCATAATGGCTCTGATACCACTGTTGGGATTTTTACATATTTACACTAATCATACAGGCAGTGGATGATAAAACAGATTAAATCCCAAAAAACTAAGCAAGATCATAACATGTTCATAACAAGATCATAAGTTCATAACAGTTGCACCAACAATTCAAGAAAATCAATTCATACCTTATGGTTGGATGTTAAGGATCCAAACCAAAATCCCTCTATTGATTCACAACCAACATCACCAGAAGAACAAGCAGGCAGAAACTTCTCAGGCTGAAGAAATCATTCCAGAAACCCTTGAAGGGTTTAAGGAATTCAATCAAGAGGGGGGGAGGGTTTCTTGGGGGTGGCGGCACCTTGAGGGTGTGGGATGCCTTAGTGTTGCACCCTAAGGCTTCTATTTATACTGCATGGGCTCATATGGTTTCAAACTTAAGAGCCTTTTGGACGCGACACCCCTGGACTTGTTCTATTAATTAATCTAATTAATTAATTACAATCGAGTCCCTAAATTAATTTCACAATTAATTTATCAATTAATTCTTGATGTAGTTTCTGATTAATTAATTTCTCAATTAATTAATTAAATTGATCAATCCGCTATTTTTATTGGGTCATGAGGGGAATCAAATAGGACCCTGCTATTATTAAAAACATGACCACAATTGATGACCTGGATCCAACTGTGTTATAAATTATTACACCAATTAAGGTGTATTTGGGATGTTACAATTATGTACCCCGGTAAATGATTTCGTCCTTGGAATCATAATATGGGAAGGGAATTAACTTGCCACTACATAGTTCCCACATGAATCTAGACTTCTTACTAAGTCTTCAACAAAACTCTTACTTCAAGTTCTCTTTTTCTATTAAGTACTTAGAGTCATAATTCCTTGGATATTATTTATCTTCATTACTCATGTTTCCTTTGCCTAACCCGTAATCACTAAGACATATTCAATTTGAAACCTTGGCAACTTTCTACTTACATGTCATAGTAAGTTTGACTTTTCAATGTTAATATGTGTTTTAATTACTTTCTCCTAATTACTTGGCACTCAAACATGTTCACTTATTTAACATCATTGCCCTACAATGATAGAGTGTACTAATATTCACATAATATATTTTTGACTGTCTATCTAAAGTAGTATTCTACATCACCATTCATACTCAACTTCCAGTCATTAGACTTTATTTCCATGAGTCTTTATTTCCTTTGCATTCTCTTATCTTGATTGGCCTCGACTATTTAATCAGTCATTCAATAATAGTCGTTTACTCAAACACAATTATCAGCTAGGTATTTTCATCATAGCTATTTAGTCATTCAACTTTTTTAAGTCCCAAAGTTCCTTAACCATTCCAATTGATATCAAGTTTACACTATCACAATAATGATGTCACTATAAGTGACTAGGGATTCATAAATTTCCTTTCATTACATATATATACAAGCTATCCAGTCAATAACCATGATTCTTGTAAAAGTCTATCTCAATATTAGGATTCTAAACTTTTCATATGAAATTCATTGATGATGACTACACTTCAAGTATTATCTAGTCCTTAAACAACTCTTGAGATTTTTTTTGAAATCAATTCGTCATGCCTTGAGCTTATGCCTGCACTAATTCATCCATATAATCATTGGCATGACTGACCATTTAGGCTTTCCCATCTACCCATTAAAAGAAAATAAATTGTATTTTCTTTTAAAGTCCAATTCTCTATATGATTTCTACATAGCAATAACTCATTCCCGTTCATCTCTTGTCACTTTACATAATCTTAAAATAACTTTAGACCAAACTAAAACTTTGATTTCCATTCATTCTAACCAATTCCATACATTATGAGATAATACTACAATGTGATTTGTCGATAAGTGTATAAGCCAGTTTACTAACTGATATATCATCTGATTGATAATCGTCTCATGATGAGAAATTGTTGATTTCATCATAGTTCATAGAGAACCTTCTAAGTACCACATTTATTTGTTAATTCTAGCTTAACTACTGTAACAATCTTACTAACCCAAAGATAGTCATAATTTGCTCCCATAATAAGCTCCACGGGTTGTGGATTAAAATCTTGCATCTTGAACAATTATCATTAATCATTGGGTATAAATGTTATTATATGTATATAACATGTCATCCACTTGTCAACAATGACCATTAATTGCTAATATGAACATGTAGAACTACGGTTCCTGATAACTTCATTATCTCAAAGTACTTCATGAAAAGAATACCATACCTTTATTAGCATGTCAAATCAAACTTTACATATTGTATTAGAGTCGTACATTGAAGATCTAGCGATCATTTCAAGGGAACGATTTCGATTTGACAGCTTTTGAAAGGTTGATTCAATGTTCAAGAATTTTTTGGGTGAGATTCTCAAATCTATAATGTAATCATTTATTAATTTTTTGTGCTCTGTTCATCATGATTCTTATTTTCTTATCCAAATTTGTTTTTCATTGTTCATTGATTATATCTCATGGAACTTGTTCATATTTGGGTATTGTCTCATAACATACTTTTGGTGTTTATAAAGGACTGGTGTAAAGTCCTTTACTTATTGGGGTATGGCTGGTGTAAAGCCTAAATCCTATAGGTGGTATATAACAAGACAGGTGTGAAATCCTATTTGTATCTATCTATTGGTGTTCCCCTTAAGACTGGTGAAAAGTCTCAAGACTGGTGAAAAGTCATACTTTCACATGGTGTACTTATGAGTCTAGTACAATGCCTCTATTGATAATGGTGTTATAATCTAACAATCTGTATTTGTTGTTATTGCCAAAATATTTAACTTGAAATTAAAGTATTGGTGAATTTCACTACCTTAAACAGTAGATGCTAATATTGGTGATAAATATATAATTATGAATTACCTATATGTTGTTTTGTGGTAAGTGTTTACATCTTAGGTAGTGAATAGTTGAAATTGGTGTGAGCTATCTAAACAAATGTTATTATTGGTAGAAATGGTGATACCTGAAGAAATTGTGATACTATCAGGCTTTGTGAAAGTCAATCGGGTTGTGGGGTACGGTGCGTAGATCGGTGAATGATCTACTACAGCTAGAGATACTGGCTTGTTTTCAGCATGTTAAGTGGAGGTAGTGGCAAAGGTGGTGCGATGAATTTTGTCTACGGTGGCTCATTGGCGAGGTGAAGTTCCTATGAGAAATGAAAGTAGAGGTAATGGTGATATTGGTGATTCCAGGAAAAGTGAAAAGAGTAAGGAATCATCCATAGAATATATAGAAGTTTTGTGATTTTAATCTTCAAAGTTATTGATTTGGAGTGATCTGCTGCTAGTGATAAGTTAGATAACTTATTCTGAAAGGATTTTCAGAATATGTATGTGTACTAAGGTGGATAGAGTAGATATTGCCATAAATCTACTGGGAAGACAATTTGGATTTGGTGAAAGACGATAAGTTGTGCTTTTGGAATGCAGTGGCAGATATGACTAAGTGGGTGAAATTTTTGATGAAGTTTAGCAAGGAGTATTGTTTTGGGTTGCTTTATGATGGTTGAAGTATAAGTTGTTACTTCTAAGAAAGGTGGAAAAGTAATATGGAGTATAAGATGATATTCGTGTTGAAAGCCCGACTGGAGAAGCCATAAAGGACATGGAGGAACGGAAGGTTGATTGATAAATTGGGGTTTGAAACCCTCAAATGGAGTTATGGTGCATACCTTAAGTTCATTACTTTTGACAAGTAGGGAATTGGCATCAGAATGAGAAAAGAAGTTGAATAGTTAATGTATGTAAGGAAGTTGCTATGATAAGTGATTGGTGCAATTATGCAAATAATTAGAGTAGAAGTGATTGTGGTTGTGATTGATTGGAGTTTATCCTTAGCAATTGAACCCATCACTTCCAGGGGTGTAAAAGAGACAGGAGGCAAGTGAAGTTGAATTGTGGAGTAGTTACAAGGTGAGCTAAGTTGTGAGGTTCTTGGCAGGAGATTTGAGCTTTTATCTTTGAAATGTGATATTTGTGTGTGATAGTTGGTTTGTGGTGAGGTATTCCTAAGAGATTTTGAGGACATAATCTTTTTAAGGGGAGAAGAACTTGTAATACCCATAAAGCAGGTATGCATTCTTATCAACTTGTAAAAACATGTTTATGGTGTTTAAGGAGTTTTAGATTGAATAGTAGTGTGTTTGGTGAAAGGACTAAAATGTTAAAAATGAAGAATGAACCAAATCTTGGGAATTGAGGTGTTAAGGTGCTATGATGGTGTATAAATGTCCATATTATGATTTAATATGGAGTTTGGATGTTAAGTTTGGAATTATATGTCAAAAGGTGGAAAATTGTGAAAATTATGCAAGAAATCCCTCATCAGAGGCCATTAGCGTCGCTAATACCCAAGGGTTAGCAACGTTATATTAAAGTAGGTTGCTATTTTGTGAAATGGAGTAAGAAGTACAAATGAGGCGAAAGTTGGAACATTAGCGGTGCTAATGTTAAGGTTAGCGACACTAATGTTAAGATTAGCGACGGCAATGTTAAGATTAGCGACGCTAATATCAGCCTGATAGAATTCCATTTAAGCTTTTGACTTGTTCACTTAGGGTTATTTTCCTCATATCAGAAGGTTCGAGAGCTGGTGTTTTCAGAGCTATTTTGGGACTTAATTCATCAAATTAAAGATGAAATTCAAGGGGTTTTTGCATACAGATCAAGATTAAGGTTAGTGTGTTCTTGTGTATGCATTTACTAAGTTGCTTTAGCTTAATTGGTTGATTTTAGTTGATATGCAAATGGTGAAATGGAAGGGTTTATGTGTGCAATCAGATGGGATGATGGATTCCTTGGTGTTTAAAAGTAAAAACGAAGTTTTATGTTAAAAGCTCATGGAGAGCTGGACTGTTCATAGTTAGCGGTGCTATTTGGTCTGGAGTGTATATCGTCAAGAATTTTGTTGAATAAGCTGTGTTGGTGATATATGGTGTGTAAGGAATGTTTAAACTTGTTCTCTTGTATACAAGAAGGTGTAAGGAAGATTTCAAAACATCAAGTATAGCTTACTTTTGGGAAGTGGAATACAGGTGAGTAACTTCACTCAACTTGACTGGTGTTATGCTGTATGTAGTATTTTGTGTAAATGTATAATTTTATACATTTTATGATGGTGTTAGATTTAATTATCTTTGTGAATATTAGTATGAGTGACCTTAATGTTGATATAGGTGAAACCCTAGGTGTAGTTGTTCCTCGATACGAATGGTGTAATTGTAGGTGGTTAAACTCGTTGGTGTGTCACATATGATGTTCAGGTGGTTGTACAACAATTTGTTTACAATCATACGGTGGAATTGGAGATTGGTGATAACTTGGTGTAATCGAATGTGAAGGGTTTCTATGCAAACAATGAACACAAAAAAATTCCTAAGGTTCAAATGCAACCCTAATATGATCTATGTTTTCTTCTATGAAGATTAGAACTAAAAACCCTAAAGGATACAATTCAATTCTAAAGATGAATTAAGGAAAAACCAACCTTTGATCTTATGATCCTTCAAGCAAGCAGCAAAGAGATCCTGCCTCAAATGCAAGTCACACCCAAGCAAGGTGACAATCCAGCAGAGTAAGGGAGAGAGAGATGGCGTGAGAAAGAGGTGCCCAGGGGGTTCCTTATATAGCCTCCACAGGCTACACCTGAAACCCTAACGAGCCTCCAACAGAACAAGGCTTTTGAGACTTGGACCAGGCTTACCAATACCCTAACTAGGGTTTCACCAAACCCTGGAGGAGCCTCCAAGGTGGCGCCAATTTTGGTCCCTGGTTTTACCTGGCCAGTTATTCAACTATTAAATAAATGCCAACCAGTCCCTGCACCTTTTATTAATTAATTTTAATCACTAAATTAAATCCAATTAATTCTAGATTAAATCTCCATTAATTAATATAGTTTCCAATTAATATATTAACACTTAAATATATTAATAAATCATCTATAAATATTCTATTGATTTATTAAACCCTTAATAAATCAATCTTTCTCTCTACTGAACTGTACATCAATTCCCCAGTTGTGAGGGCAACCCAAATGGACTTTGCTTTTATTCATAAGATAATTACAATTACAAGTCATGACTTAGACACCTAATCCAACAGTCTCCCACTTGGATAAGTCTATGACTTTAATTGTCTGAACTCTGACCTAGTCAGTTCTGTCTAAAGATAAGTGATCTGATGATCCTCCGTCCAATAGGATATTTTCAGACTCAAGACATGGACTAACATCAATCTTGGTCTGACACTCTGTTTCTCGATTTCTGATTTGCATATGACTTTAGAGACTACTAATTGAACACATCAATTTAGTCCCGGTTGGCCAACACTTTCAGTCAACTTCTAAATCATCGAGAGGCCTACAGATATCTGTTTCCCATCGGGTCAGGGGACGGATAAGTTTCGACTTATATGTCCATATCTCTTGCGGGTCCAAATACATACAACAATGCGTTTTATAACACCGAGTTACTGGCGCGTTTTTGCATTGTCAATAAGCACTTGTCTCGCAAATAACAAATCATATCTCTCCACTTAAAGATCACCGGATATTATCGTCTTAACATTGCTCGTGATATAATCCATGAAGCAATCTGTTAAGCACAGGTTTATCCAATACTCAAATCTCTATTTTCTAAGTACTCATGAACGTTGCAGCAGTCTTACTGCAATGTCTAACTCATTAGACAGTCTGCAACCGATTCATGACAGTCTTTGTTCATACTTACTTCTTAACAGTATGATCGACTGTGGAGTTTTAAATAATCTAATTATTAAGGAAGTTAAACATGCAAATATAGAAACACAGAAATAAACAATTGACAAAGGTAGTAACAATACTCATTTATAAATCTCTATTATAAAATCACCGAGTCAATTACATTTATACTGTTACAAGTTTCTAACCTATCTAATCATTAAAACTAATATCATCCTTCAGTCCAATGCTCCTGGCATGCTGATTGTGCTTGATCCTGCTTAGAGCCTTAGTCAAAGGATCTGCAGGATTGTCTTCTGATGATACCCGCTTAACCAGTAAATGACCTTCTTCTACGCGATGTCGAATGTAATGATACTTTCTGTCGATATGTCTGGACTTTCCATGATCTCGCGGTTCCTTTGTCAAGGCGACCGCTCCTTCATTATCGCAGAACAGTTCCATCTGCTCCTGAATACTCGGGACAACTCCAAGGTCACCGATAAAGTTCTTCAGCCAAGCCGCTTCCTTAGACGCTTCACTCGCTGCTATGTACTCTAATTTGCACGTTGAATCAGCCACCGTTTCCTGCTTGGAACTTTTCCAAGTGACCGCTCCACCGTTCAAAAGAAATACCCAGCCCGACTGGGACCGACCACTGTCCCTATCTGTCTAGAAGCTGGCATCTGTATATCCACTAACTTTCAAGTCATCACTGCCACCAAGGACTAATACCATGTTCTTTGTCCTTCGTAGATAGTTGAGTATGTTCTTGACCGCAATCTAATGTGCTTTTCCAGGATTACCCTGGAACCGACTAACCATGCTCAGTGCATAGGATACGTCAGGACGAGTACATGTCATAGCATACATGATCGACCCTACTACCGATGCATAAGGTACCCGACGTATTTCAGCTATTTCCTTATCGGTACTCAGACTTTGAGTCTTACTCAATTTAGTATTACTTTGGATTGGAAGCTCTCCCTTTTTGGAATTTTCCATGTTAAATCTTTTTAACACCTTTTCCAAATATGTACACTAGCTCAGACCTATCAATTTTTTCTTTCTATCTCTAAGTATTCTTATCCCAAGAATATAAGCAGCTTCCCCTAGGTCTTTCATGGCGAAACACTTCCCGAGCCAAGCCTTAACATCTTACAAGGTCGGAATGTCGTTTCCCATGAGCAGTATGTCATCAACATACAGCACCAGGAAAGTGACTATACTCCCACTAGCCTTGACATATACACAGGACTCATCTTCACTCCTAGAGAAACCAAACTCTTTGACTTTCTCATGGAAGCAAAGATTCCAGCTGCGAGATGCTTGCTTCAACCCGTAGATTGATCTTTCAAGCTTACATACTTTATCAGGGTGCTTTGTGTCTACAAAACCTTCTGGCTGACTCATGTAAACATCCTCAGTCAGTTTCCCATTAAGGAAAGCGGTTTTGACATCCATCTGCCAGATTTCATAATCATGAAATGCAGCTATGGCAAGCATTATCCTGATTGACTTAATCTTGGCTACTGGTGAGAAGGTTTCATCATAGTCAACCCCCGGGGTTTGAGTGAATCCCTTCGCAACCAGCCGAGGTTTATAAGTATGCACTATTCCATCCATGTCGGTCTTCTTTTTGAAGATCCACTTGCATCCGACTGTCTTTCGACCCGGTACATTGTCAGCCAAGTTCCAAACTTGATTGTCATACATGGACTTTATCTCGCTGTCCATTGCCTCTTTCCATTTTGCAGACTCGGAGCCTGCCACTGCTTCACGGTATTTAGTTGGCTCATCCAAATTAGTCAATGAATGATCACTGACTAACGTGTCACCGTCCGAGGTAATATGGAAACCATAGAACTCGGGCGGCATGCTAACTCTACCCGAACGCCTAAGGGGCAATGATATGTCGGTGGGTCCAACAGGAACCTCTTCCTCATGTTGGTTGCTAGTTTCTTCTAAGGTTGGTTCATCGGTTGTCTCTTGAATTTCTTCGAGATCGATCGTACTCCCACTGTCCTCTTTGGATATGAGTTCTCTCTCTCGAAAGAACCCCTGTCTTGCTACAAAGACCACGTCCTCGCTCGGTCTGTAGAATAAGTATCCAAAAGACTGTTTCTTGTATCCGATGAAGAAACACCTCTCACTTCTTTCTGCAAGCTTATCTAAAGTATCTCGTCTCACGAAAGCTTCACAGCCCCAGACTTTGATGTGTGCTAACGAGGGAACTTTCCCCGTCCACATCTCATGCGGTGTTTTTGCAACCTTCTTGGTTGGGACAAGATTTAGGATGTGTGCAGCAGTCTCTAAGGCATACCCCCAGAAATGGATTGGAAGTGAGGCTCAACTCATCATGGAACGAACCATGTCCAACAAGGTTCGGTTTCTCCTCTCATTAACACCATTCAGCTGAGGTGTTCTTGGAGGCGACAACTGTGAAACAATTCCACATTCCTTGAGGTAATCGAGAAACTCGATACTAAGATACTCACTGCCCCTGTCGGATCTAAGCATCTTTATCTTTCTACCCAATTGATTTTCCGCTTCATTTTTAAACTCTTTGAACTTTTCAAAGGTGTCCGACTTATTCTTGATTAAGTAGATATACCCATATCTACTAAAATCATCGGTAAAGGTTACATAGAACCGCGTGCCATCTTTAGTGGTTGTTCTGAAGGGACCACACACATCTGTGTGTATGATATCCAACAGACCTTCACCTCTTTCAAAGGAACCTTTGAATGGTGATTTTGTCATCTTGCCAAGTAAGCAAGATTCGCATACATCATCCGACCCGAGGTCGAATGATTCCAACACTCCATCCTTTTGGAGTTGGGCGATGTGTTTCTTGTTTATATGGCTAAGGCGACAATGCCACAGACATGCCTTTTCTACAGCGCTCGAAGCATCAATAGCTAAAACATTTTTACCATAATTATCAACACACATAATAGATTCATACACTCCATCACAAGGCATAGCATTAAATATAAAAACATTATTTTTGAAAACAGAAATTGAACCATTCAATTTATTAAACTCATAATAAAAACCTTGTTTAAACGATGCATGAAACGAAATTATGTTCTTTGCCATATCAGGCGCATAACAACAATTATGTAAATCTAATCTAACTCCACTACTCAGCATCAGTCCATAAAAACCAATCTTGGTAACAGGTGACGTTCGCCTATTGCCCATGACCAGGTTCAGTCTGCCATGCTCCAGCTCCGTACTTTCCTCTAGGCCCTGCAAATCAGAACAGATATGAAAACCACATCCTATATCAAGGACCCAAGAACGGGAAAAGGATGAGTTATTAGATATAGAATATGTACCTGCTTGTGACGGTTTCACTTTACCATCCTTGATATCTTGCAGATACGTTGGGTAGCTACTCTTCCAATGACCCTTCTGCTTGCAGTAAAAGCAGTCGGCCTATTTGGGGTTCTGGACATGTGGAATACCGGAAGACTTGCCTTTCGGGGCACTATTAGATGACCCGACATGAGTCTTTTCCCTCTAGTTTTGCTTAGGGGGGCCTTTCCGTTTCTTTCCGTTTCCAGAGCCAATAGCCAGGACAGACGGGTTGCCAGGGTGCAAACCTTTTCCTTTCATCCCATCCTCAGCCGTCCGAAGCATGCGATGTAACTCAGCTAGATTTTCCTGGTTGTTGTTCAAATGATACGCCAGTATGAACTGGTTATAAGAACTGGGCAAAGAGTTTAGCACTATGTCAACTGCTAAATCCTCATGGACAGGCATTTCCAGCTTTCTAAGCCTTTCCACATAACCATGCATCCTCTGCACATGTGCACTCATGGACTCGCCCTCTTTGGGCTTGCCGTTAGTGAAGGCTTTTACAACCTCACGCCTTTCGATGCGCTCCTGCTTGAGGAACTTTTCCGCGAGCTCTTTGTGCATCTCGTAAGGCCAATAGTCCTCATAGATACGCTGCAGTTCAGGGTTCATAGTAGCGATCATGATACAAGCCACTTTGGTTGCATCATCAGAGTGTTTAGTGTACGCAGCGATTTCCTCGGGAGTAGCGGTTTCAGTGTCCACATCAACAAGCTCGATTTCCAGAACATACTCTTTATGTTCAAACCTTAGAGCCATTTTGATGTTGCAGATCCAGTCATTATAGTTAGTGCCGTCTAACGTCACCTTTGAGCATAATGACAGAATTGAGGTGACATTACCGGGATTTGAGTGGGGAACGGATTGGTCAGAAGACATCTGAACAAGAAGAAGGTAGTTTTAATTAGATATAATAATAATAATAATCCTTATATTCACCCAAGAATAAATATAAGGCTAGGACCCTACAATAACAATCTACAATACCGAAAAGGGATGCCGTAATCAATATTGTAAATTTTATAAGGTAGGCGAATGACGATTCAGCCAATTCCACCGCGGAAACATAATCATATTATAATGGAATTCCTAGTTTCATTGAGATTTACCGAACTATTCGATAGCATGTTTTAATCTCAGGAATGCCCCGCTGTTTATGACTGGGATACCGAGGATCACAAACCGGGTGTGAATAACCATGCAAATTGCTTGGTACTCTTGAAGTCAATTTGTCATCTCTAATTAACGTGCCGGTTATCCACACACGCTCCGTCAATAATGACAAAAACAAGAAACCTATTGCGACTCTTTGCGGACCCCAGTTGGCGTGCCGGTAAACCACACACGCTCCACCAACGTTCCACAAAGTGCAATGTGCAATTTCATGGATTAGCACCTATTCACATTTTGATCCTAAAGTAACTAGATTGGGATTTGTTTTAGGGTTCTAGTACTTCCAATTATAGCATTATACTTTTAAGAGGCTTAGCGGTTCTATCATACCCGTTCGGCTAACGACACTCGACTGACCAGGAGAGCGGTGGGTAAGAGTAGATACCCATTAGACTAACATTTTATAGTCAGTCGCCTTATACCCTTTTTATAGGACAGTTTTGTGAATGAGGCCTACTAACGGTAGACTAACCAATTTTCTTATATATATTAAATTAACTTTTAATCATAAATACATATAAGATATATTTTAATCTTATTAAAATATTTTAGAATTAATTTTATTCTAATTTTCACAAATTTTACTACTTTTTTGAAAATTTTAATTAATTCTTTAAACTGATTTAATTGGTCTTTTAATTAATCAATTAATTAAACTAATTAAATCTAGGTTACATATTATTAAATTAATCAAATTAATTTATCTGTGTTGGTCCTAGTGATTCTCGAAATTTACAAGCCAATCAAGAAGGGTTCAAGTTATTTTAATTGATCTTATTACCTAAAATAACAACACACAATAATGGCAAGCAAATCAAGCAATCTAAGGGGGGGACCAAGGGACATGGCGGCTAGGGTTAGGAAACCCTAGCCAAAAATCTCGATCCAAGGCCTAGCCTTGAGGTGTTCATCGCAAAAACACCAAGGCACAAAACAATTTATGCAGTTCAAATCAATTCACAAGAAAACAGCCTAAGCTCTGATACCACTGAAGGGTTTCTATGCAAACAATGAACACAAAAAAAATTCCTAAGGTTCACATGCAACCCTAATATGATCTATGTTTTCTTCTATGAAGATTAGAACTAAAAACCCTAAAGGATACAATTCAATTCTAAAGATGAATTAAGGAAAAACCAACCTTTGATCTTATGATCCTTCAAGTAAGCAGCAAAGAGATCCTGCCTCAAATGCAAGTCACACCCAAGCAACGAGAAGACAATCCAGCAGAGTAAGGGAGAGAGAGAGAGATGGCATGAGAAAGAGGTGCCCATGGGGTTCCTTATATAGCCTCCACAGGCTACACCTGAAACCCTAAGGAGCCTCCAACTGAACAAGGCTTTTGAGACTTGGACCAGGCTTACCAATACCCTAACTAGGGTTTTGCCAAACCCTGGAGGAGCCTCCAAGGTGGCGCCAATTTTGGTCCCTGGTTTTACCTGGCCAGTTATTCAACTATTGAATAAATGCCAACCAGGTCCTGCACCTTTTATTAATTAATTTTAATCACTAAATTAAATCCAATTAATTCTAGATTAAATCTCCATTAATTAATATAGTTTCCAATTAATATATTAACACTTAAATATATTAATAAATCATCTATAAATATTCTATTGATTTATTAAACCCTTAATAAATCAATCTTTCTCTCTTCTGAACTGTACATCAATTCCCCAGCTGTGAGGGCAACCCAAATGGACTTTGCTTTTATTCATAAGATAATTACAATTACAAGTCATGACTTAGACACCTAATCCAACAGAATGTTGGTGACATATCTTCGGGTTGGTGAAAAGCCCAAGATCATTTGGTGAACGTTACAGTAGTGGTGCTAATTTTGTATGTAATGTGTTTATACAAACGGTGACTTGGTGTTATAATTTACTATTTTGGTGTTGTTGTTTAGGTGACAAATGAAGCGCTGAAACCTTAACGTGTGGTTTGAATAATTAAGTTTGTTGTATATTTTACTTTTGCAATAAGGTTATTCACTAAGCATTTTCGCTTACGTTGTTTTGTTGTGGTGTTTGCAGGAATTAGGTATAGTAACGCTCGGTGGGATCGTGGAATGATCTGAAGGTATCCACTTGTCTCTTCCCAAATATCGAGTATTGTGTTTGTAAAACTAATGTTTTATAGTTTTATCAAAATGTTTTTAAATACTCGATGTTGATTTTGGGGCGTTACATATTGTTCATCATCTTGTTCACCTGTTACTGTTCATGTCAAATATGTAGATCTGATGTTCAAAAACCAAGTTCATTCACGTTTTCTTCTTATTTGAATCAGCACATCATGATTATGGGATTCATATTATTCCGGACTCTAGTTTTTATATGTCCAAACTCAATTCCCAACATCCACATCAGAATTACACTTTTCGATTCCTAGATCCGGACTGTATTGTTCATATGTCGGGTGTAAAGGTTTCCATGACATATGGATAATGGACCTTTGACCTAGTTGTGTAGCTCACCTATATATAGTCATTGTATTATTCTTTTTAGTTTGAGAGAGCTCACAATGTGAGGGGTATTGTGTTTGTCATGTATTGTTCGAGTTTTCATACCCTCGGAGCATGATCTTTTGTACTCTCTCACATTTATAAATCATTCAACATATTGCATATTGTTCTTGAGTGTTTATGATGTTCTTATTCCGCATTCATGTCAAATCAGGACTTTTTATATTCTGTAATTAAAGGTGGTGGTGGGTCTTTCTTAATCCAAAATGGCACATCAGTTTTTCACAAATTGATCAAATAACTAGGAATAAAATCCAAACATAAATTTCTATGAAAACAATCAATTTACTAAACGTATATCATATTCAACAGTTAAAATAAACTAATTATTAATAATCAAATAATCACATTATGACGTAAGTATTATCAAACTCACGTGAGACAAACATATTGGGACATAACAATTATGCCAATTCAGGATACAGTTAAGGATATAACTTCAACTATCTCAAATCATGACAAACAAACAAAAACTAAAAATTTTAAAAATTCATAAAATTAATTCCACAAGAGAAATTCACATAATTTAAGATATTTATATAATTAGACTTATAATTTCAACAAATTAATTCTCAATCAACATCATGTACCAAATAAGTCATGTATCAGCAAATAAACCCAATATACATTTAGACATAACACAGATTGCTCAAATAACTAGGAATAAAATCCAAACATAAATTTCTATGAAAACAATCAATTTACTCAACGTATATCATAGTCAACAGTTAAAATAAACTAATTATTAATAATCGAATAATCACATTGTGAAGTAAGTATTATCAAACTCAAGACAGACAAACATATTGTGACATAACAATTATGCCAATTCCAGATACAGTTGAGGATATAACTTCAACTATCTTAAATCATTACAAACAAACAAAAACTCAAACATTTAAAATTCATAAAATTAATTCCACAAGAGAAATTCACATAATTTAAGATATTTATACAATTAGACATATAATTTCAACAAAGTAATTCTCAATCAACATCACGTACCAAATAAGTCATGTATGAGCAAATAAACACAATATACACTTAGGGTACACGGAGTAATGTAAAGATAAAGCGGGTTCGAAAAATTTTATAAGGTGGTACCATCGGTACCAAGCCGGGACCAATTTGTTCACTACAACGCCATGTGCGGGTTCGTGTTTGTTGACATGATTAGGATGGGTATATATATATATATATATATATATATATATATATATATATATATATATATATATATATATATATATATATATATATATATATATATATATATATATATATATATATATATATATATATATATATATATATATATATATATATATATATATATATATATGGTATTATTTATTTAAATTTAATATTAAAAAGCTGAAGTGGCATCGTGGGTTCGGTGGGAATTTCAGGTTTTCTTTTCCGTATTTAGGTATTTTTCTTCGTATTTAGGTATTTTGTTTCCAAATTAGGTTTTTTTCCGTATTTAGGATTTTTTAACTCTTGTAACTTTGTGCTTTTTAATTTAATGTTATTTGGTTGTTTTTTAAATCTTTTTATTGTATTTTAATATTATTTGGAATATTAAATTAAATGTTTAATTAAATTTTTAATTAATTAATTACTTAATTTAATAATCGAAAATATGATGTGGCATCACGGGTTCGGTGGGAATTGCTTCCAGTGGTGAAAGATGGTGAAAGATGGAAGTGAGAGGAGAGAGAAAAAATTGATGTAGCAGGTGGGATGGGTGGAATGGGAGAGAACTACTCCCCCAACCCTTAGGGTATCGTAGTAGTCGTAAGATGGCGGTGGGCTCGCCAGCAGTACCATCGGGACCGTCGGTACTGGCGGGTTCACTGTCCCGGGTGGTTCAAGATAATGAATGAGAAGTGATAGGTGGGCTAGTGAAGCCATGTCTTCCACCTATTTTTATAATATTTTATTTACCAAAATTCTTTCACCCACATCCCTATAAATACACCCTTAACCACTTTAAAAATCACACATTACTTTCATTCTCAATTCTCTCTATAAACTTTTAAATCACTATGTAACAACTAGAAATTTTTGAATCTATAAAAGGGTAAAACTGTCATTTTTATAAAAAATAAGGATAATCGGATAATGAAGTAGTTAATACGATGAAATTATGCTTTAACCAGTCGCTATGTGTGTAAGTATGATAATTTGGGTGTTATTGGTATTGCTATGTAAGAAATGACAAATATGACAAAATAGCTCCCTAACATGCTTAAAGCGGGACTAAACATGGGAAACAATGTCAAATAATATCTTGCAAGTTGTAATATGGTATGGATAGTTCAAGGACAACTTATAATGTTTTATAAGAGTAAAAAGATCCAAAAATAATAGTGATTTTATATAAGTATAGAGGATTAGCAAAGTGTGTTGTCATAAGTGACAAAAAGATCAAAGTGGATTGCTAAAATAGGTAATCATAGATTAAACAAATGAAGACTTGCAGTGCTTTTGGGAATGAATGTTCATTCATGAAGTACCTTGGAAAATATTTCAACAAGGTAAAAGTTGTGTACTATGTTGTGGCAATGGTAAGTATGACTTATTAGAAACTTAATGACTTAGTCAGTTTTGGTAAGTACTTAATAAAGGGCAAAAGGGTCAAAAGGTGTGAAAACAATCATATATGTGAATTAAGACATATTCTTTATTTTTCATGGTATTCGTGCTTGTATGAGATAAGTTAAATAGAAACTGAAGATGAAAAGTGATTTATGATTGTTGTTAAGAAGTAAAATTTGTGATGCCTTCTTGGTGGCTAATTATCTCAAAATACGAAGACAATTGGAAACTTTTTATCATTATCAAAACTAGGAGAAAAGGAAACCACAGGATAAAGAATGGAGGCAAATGGAGTTCGGATGAAGAAGTTATGATCAATTGAAGTTGAGCTAAAACTAGCAAAAATCAGGAAGTAACCAGGTTTGAGCTTGAATACCGAGAACTATATTTAGAACTGGGGAAATTTCAGTAGTAATAAGTTGTAGAACTTTTAATTAGCTTTCTAAGCATATATGGTTTGTGAAATTTGGATAACAAATGAGGAAGTTATGGCTGATTGAAGTTGAGTATAAAATGTAAGGAAAATATGAAATGTTGGAAATTTTTCGAAGGAACGTAAACGACCCGTGTTGGTCTACACGGGCCGTGTACGCAGCTGATCGGTTAAAAGTGCATTGGGCACTTTCTGGACACGTGGACTTGTGAGGAGGTGGCAAATCAACTTCAAAACTTACACTAAGCACCCTATAATCTTTCCAAGTGGATTCCACTACATTCAAGGGGCTTAAGAGACGAATTTAGGTCATTTCTCAACCATTTTCTTCTCTTTCTTCTTCAGTTTTCTCTTCCAAGAACACTAGGTGTGTTCTTGGTGTATCTAGTGTGTGAACTCGAATCAAGCTCTAATCTTTGGTGTTTCAAAAGGTTTTTTGCTGCATTCTCTTCCTCTCAAGGTAAGAGATTTTTCTTCATGATTTATTTAAGATAAATCCATAAAACTTGATGATTTAGATGAACCCTAATTTTGAGAAATCTGGGGTTTCACGAAATTGATGATGGATAATGGTTATAAATGGTTAGATAATGTCTAGTAAACAAGAGTTTACTTCTACTATCATCAATCCTTCAAGATTTGGCTATCCCACATGAATAAGCTTGTATTAGTCAAAATCTTACAAGTACCATGAATAGATTATGCCCATAAAACGATAACTAAGCTTTGTTGTGCAAAAGAATATTGTTAGAAAGTTATTTTGATAAAAGATTAACTAAGTAAAACCTTAGAATTTTCTTAGAATCGATATATATGATAAATTGGGGTCAAATGATGGAACTTGAAGACAAGAGAAATGGTAGATTCATTATGGAGTCTTAATTGGTTAAGTTGTTATAAGGGATTCTCATAAGTAAGTAAACTATGAATGAGTGTTAATATATGCGAATTGTAAATGATTCATTAGGTTGTGATCAAGTTGGTGGAAGTCAAGGCTGAAAGGTTTTCTGCAATCTATGAATTAAAACCCTAAGTTCACATGCAACCTAGAAAAAGATCTATGTTTTCTATCTTTGAACATATAATAAAATCCCTAAAGGCCAATAGAAATTTCTAAATAAAATAATTAAGAAAACTAACCTTTAGTTTTAATCCTTGAAGCCAAGCAGCACAAGTGTCCTGCCTCAAATAAGATCACACCCCGAGAGCAAGAGGTGGTGGACAAAATTCCAGAGAGACAGAGCGAAGTTGGCACAGGTTTTAGGGTTCCCAGGGATCCCTATTTATAGCTTCTAGGTGGTGACAGTCAAAACCCTAGACAAGCCCAAATCTGGATAAGCCTTTTATCATTTGGACCAAGCCTTTAAAACCCTTATTAGGGTTTCGAAATTAAGAGTGTTCCCACTCCTTAATTTCGCCACCTGCTATATGACCTGGCCAGTGCTCACTCAACTATTGAGTAATTAGAAAACCAGTCCCTGCACCTTTAATTAATTAAATTACTCACTAAATTAATTCCAATTAATTCTACATTAATTTCTAATTAATTAATATAGTTTCTAATTAATATATTATCACTTTAATATATTAATAAACTATTTATTTTATTTCTATTGATTTATTAATCATATAATAAATCAATCTTTCTCTGCACCTTTAATTAATTAAATTAATCACTAAATTAATTCCAATTAATTCTAGATTAATTTCTAATTAATTAATATAGTTTCTAATTAATATATTATCACTTTAATATATTAAGAAACTATTTATTTTATTTCTATTGATTTATTAATCATATAATAAATCAATCTTTCTCTCTACTGAACTTTCTACCAAACCTCTAGTTATGAGGGCAACCCAAATTGACTTTGCTTCTATTAATAAGATAAATGAAAATTATAAGTCATGGCTTAGACACCTAATCCAACAGTCTCCCACTTGGATAAGTCCATGACTTTAATTGTCAATTTATCTTCTGATTAATCAGCAAGTTGTAGCTTCCTAGAAACTGCTTCCGAACTCTGACCCAGTCAGTTCTGTCCATAGATAAGTGATCATTTGATCCTCCGTCTAACAAGATATTTTCAGACTCAAGACATGGATTAAGATCAATCTCGGTCCGATACTCTGTTTCTCGATTTCTGATTTGCGTATGACTTTAAGACTACTAATTGAACACATCAATTTAGTCCTGGTTGGCCAACACTTTCAGTCAACTTCAAAATCATCGAGAGGCCTACATATATCTGTTTCCTATCAGGGTCAAGGAACGACTGAGCTTCGACTCATATGCTTTATATCTTTTACCAGTCTAATCATCCACAACAACACGTTTTATAACATCGAGTTACCGATGCGTTTTCGCATTATCAATGAGCAACTGCCTTGCAAATTATAACTCATATGTCTTTGCTTCAAGATCATAAGATGTTATTGTCTCAACATTTCTCGTGATGTAATCCATGAAGCAATCTTTTGAGTGTGGTTTTATCCAATACTCAAATCTCCATTTTTGAGTACTCATGAACGTTGTAGCAATGCTGTTGTTATGTCTAACTCCTTAGACAATCTACAAACCAATTCATGACAATCTTCGTTCATACTTACCCCCTAAAGTATGAACGACTGTGGATATTCGAATAATCATATTACTCAGGAAGTAAACATGCAAAATGAAACACAGTGATAAACCATTGACAAATGGGTAGTAAACAATACTCATTAATAAATCTCTATTATTAAATTACCAAAGTCAATTATATTTATATTGTTACAAGTTTCAAAATCTATCTAATTACAAAAACTAATATCATCTCTTAATCTATGCTCCTAGCATGTTGATTGTGTTTGATCCTACTCAGAGCCTTTGTCAATGGATCTGCAGGATTATCTTCAGATGATACCCTCTTTACATGGAGATGACCTTCTTCTACCCTATGCCGAATGTAATGGTACTTTTTGTCGATATGTGTGGACTTTCCATGATCTCGCGGCTCCTTTGGTAAAGCAACCGCTCCTTCATTATCGTAGAACAGTTCCATGGGCTCCTGAACACTCGGGACTACTCCAAGGTCACCGATAAAGTTCTTCAGCCAAGCCACATCCTTAGATGCTGCACTCGCTACTATGTACTCTGATTCGCATGTAGAATCAGCCACCATCTCTCGCTTGGAACTCTTCCAAGTAACTACTCCACCATTCAAAAGAAAAACCCAGCCCGACTGAGACAGACCGTTGTCTCTATATGTCTGGAAGCTGGCGTCTGTATACCCGCAAACTCTCAATGTATCACTGCCACCAAGGACCAACACCATATTCTTTGTCCTCCGTAGATACTTGAGTATATTCTTAACAGCTATCCAATGCGCTCTACTAGGGTTCCCCTGGTAACGACTGACCATGCCCAAAGCAACGGACACGTCAGGACAAGTACATGTCATAGCGTACATGATCGACCCTACCGCCGAAGCGTAAGGTACCCGACTCATCTCAGCTATTTCCTCATCTGTACTCGAGCTTTGAGTCTTACTTAACTTTGCATTACTCTGGATAGTCAGCTCTCCCTTCTTGGAATTTTCCATACTAAACCTATTTAGTACCTTTTCCAAGTATGTACTTTGACTAAGTCCTATTAGCCTCTTCTTTATATCTCTCAGTATTCTTATCCCGAGAATATAGGCAGCTTCTCCTAGGTCTTTCATGGCCAAACACTTCCTAAACCAAGACTTGACATCTTGCAAGGTTTGAATGTCGTTTCCCATGAGTAGTATGTCATCAACATACAGCACCAGAAAAGTGACTATACTCCCACTAGCCTTGACATATACACAGGACTCATATTCACTCTTAGAGAAACCAAACTCTTTGACTTTCTCATGGAAACAAAGATTCCAGCTGCGAGAAGCTTGTTTCAATCCGTAGATTGATTTCTCAAGCTTACACACCTTATTAGGATGCTTTGTGTCTACAAAACCCTCTGGTTGATTCATGTAAACATCCTCAGTCAACTTCCCGTTAAGGAAAGCGGTTTTGACATCCATCTGCCAAATCTCATAGTCATGAAATGCAGCTATGGCAAGCATTATCCTAATAGACTTAATCTTGGCTATTGGTGAGAAGGTCTCATCATAGTCAACCCCCGGGGTTTAAGTGAAGCCCTTCGCAACCAGCCTAGCCTTAAAGGTGTGTACCTTTCCATCCATATATGTCTTCTTCTTGAAGATCCACTTGCACCCGACTGTCTTTCGACCCGGTACATTGTCAACCAAGTTCCAAACTTGATTGTCATACATGGACTTGATCTCGCTGTTCATTGCCTCTTTCCTCTTGGCAAACTCATGGCCCGCCACTGCTTCCTGGTAGTTAGCTGGCTCATCCAAATTTATCAGTGTCCTATCACTGATAAACGTGTCACCATCCGTAGTTATATGGAAGCCATAAAACTCGAGTGGCATGCTAACTCTACCGGAGCGCCTAAGAGGTAATGAAACGTCTGTCGGACCAATAGCAACATCTTCTTCTTGTTGGTTGCTAGTTTCTCCTAAGGCTGTATCATCGAATGACTCTTGAATCTCTTCAAGATCAATGGTACTCCCACTGTCCTCATTGGATATGAGCTCTCTCTCTCGAAAGACTCCTCGTCTAGCTACAAAGACCACGCCCTCGCTTGGTCTGTAGAACAAGTATCCAAAAGACTGTTTTGGGTATCCGATGAATATACACCTCACTTCTTTCTGCGAGTTTGTCTCGATTCTCTCGTCTCACGAAAGCCTCACAGGACCTTGATATGTGCTAACAAGGGAACTTTTCCCATCCACATCTCATGAGGTGTTTTGGCAACCTTCTTAGTTGGGACAAGATTGAAGATGTGGACGGCAGTCTCTTAGGCATACCCCTAGAAGTGGATGGGAAGAGAAGCTCGACTCATCATGGAACGAACCATGTCTAACAGGGTTCGGTTACGTCTCTCAGTAACACCGTTTAGCTGTGGTGTTCTAGGAGGTGACAACTGTGAAACTATTCCACATTCCTTAAGATAGTCAAGGAACTCGATACTAAGATACTCACCGCCTCTGTCGGATCTAAGCATCTTTATCTTCCTGCCCAATTGATTCTCAACTTCATTTTTAAACTCTTTGAACTTCTCAAAGGTATCTGACTTATGCTTGATTAAGTAGATATACCCATATCTACTATAATCGTCAGTAAAGGTCACATAGAATCGAGTGGCATCCTTTGTGGTTGATCTGAAGGGGTCCACACACATCTGTGTGTATGATATCCAACAGACATTGACCTCTTTCAAAAGACCCTTTGAAAGGTGATTTTGTCATCTTGCCCAACAAACAAGATTCGCATACATCATCAGACTTTAGATCGAATGATTCCAACACTCCATCCTTTTGGAGTTGGGCGATGTGTTTCTTGTTGATGTGCCCAAGACGACAGTGCCACAAGCATGCCTTTTCTACACCACTAGAAGAATCAATATGTAATACACTATTTCTTAAATTTTCAACACAAATCAATGTTTCATACACACCATCACAAGGTAAAGCTTCAAAAGTAAATACACCATTCTTAAAGACAGAAATTGAACCATTCAAATTATCAAAAGAATAATGAAAACCTTGTCTGAACAATGCATGAAATGAAATTATGTTTCTTGCCATATCTGGCGAATAGCAACAATTCAGTAAATCTAAACTAACACCATTACTAAGCACTAATCTATAGACACCGATCTTGGTAACAGGTGACGATCGCCTATTGCCCATTATTAAGTTCAATCTACCGTGCTCCACCTCCCTACTTTCCTTTAGGCCCTACAAATCAGAACAAATGTGAAAACCACATCCGGTGTCAAGGACCCAAGTACAGGAAGATGATGAGTTTTTAGATATAGTGTATGTACCTCCTGACGATGGCTTCACTTTGCCATCCTTAATGTCCTGCAAGTACTTTGGGCAACTTCTTTTCCAGTAACCCTTCACTTTGCAATAAAATCACTCAGCATCTTTGGGATTAGTGACATGAGGAATGCCGGAAGACTTGGATCTCGGGCCATTGCTGGACGACCCGACTTGAACCTTTTCCCTCCAATTCTGCTTGGGAGGGCCTTCCTTTTCTTTCCTTTGCCATGGCCAATTTCCAAGATGGGAGTGTTCAATGACGGTACACTTTTACCCTTAAGCCCGTCCTCTGCAGTCTACACCATGTTATGCAACTCAGACAAAGAGGTTTGAGTGTTGTTCAAATGATACGCCAGTGTGAACTGGTCATAAGAACTCGGTAAGGAGTTAAGCACCATGTCAATGGCTAACTCCTCATCGACTTGCATTCCATGCTTCTGCAGTCTCTCCACATAACCTTGTGACAACGCCTAGTAATATCACATATTTTAGTCATTGTTGAGCCCTATTCTTAGTGAAATTATATCATATATATCGTGGTAGTCTCACTTTTCGCGCTAGCACTTGTTTGGAAAGAAATAATGAAAACAGGGACCAAAGGCGTACAATTTGGAAGAATTGTGAAGGTCAAGGCAAAATCAGAAAAAGACGTACGTGCGCCGCGGAATTCACAAAGACGCGACGCGGTGATGAGGCGGTCGAAAACATTCAAATGCCGAAAAAACGGGGATAAGCCCATACGCGCGCCGCGGAAATCATCTATGCGCGGCGCGGTCTCGAGATTTTTGCAACTATAAATAGAGGCTCTTAGATCGAAAAACTAGCGAAGACCTGGTGTGAAATCGACCCCCAAGGCTCTTTGACTCTGAGATTTAGCTTCAGAAACCATCTTTTGGTAATTTCATGTTTTTATCTTTAATTTTCAATTAGTTAAATAGTTAATGATAGTGGCTAGTGTATTTGGGAGTGACAACCATTGCCATTGAGTCTTTTTTTCTGTTTTTGGATCTTTTGGTTACTGTTTGTGTCATTGGATCTGAGTTTGAGTTGATGAATCATTTGGTTACAAGCAATTGCTTCTTTTCGATGTTTTATGCTTGTGAATGAATTGTTCGATGTTTGGATTGTGTTTGATGTTTGATTTGCCTTTGTTTGCTTCTGATTTGGAGATATACTTCTAATTTCAATAAGTAACAAGGTTTGGTTGGTAGTTTAGTTTAGTTCATGCTTGCTTGCAATTGTTTTCTTTTATGCTTTTTGGGATTAGTTGTCAAAAGTTAGGAACTAGGTCCTCTGACTGTAGCGTGACACTGCAGTTGGTAATCTGTCACCTGTCTCGACCACGTAACTCCTGTGGATCGACCCTGACTTCCACTGTGCTAAGTGTGTGTGTTAGGTATTTTCTTATTTTTGACCGCATGACGACCGCTGCGATGTCAAATTTTGGCGTCGTTGCCGGGGAGTTGTGAGCTTGAGAATAAGTGATTTGTAGGACTTTTTCGTTTTTGATTTTTTGTTAGTTAGTAATTTTGGTTTTTGATTTTTCGGGCGTGTTGCATTAGTGCATGCGTACCCATAGGGGTGAGCAATTATCCCCTTTGCATTTCGACTAAGAGATTGAGCGAACTGCGCGCAAGATCCGTGCACGTAGGCGTTTAAATACAATGAGTTTTAGTAATGTCAGTAGTAGTATAGTGAGTGTTCCCCAGGAACCCTCAGGTGAGGCAACAGGGATGTCATTTATTCCCCCGGTTTCAGAATTCCATATTGGGAGCACGAGTGCTACTGGTGGTACAGCTTCAGCCCCTGCACCTATACCTTCATGCACTTTGCCGTCGATTCCACCATTTCAACATTTATCCCAACCCCAATCCACAAACACATTTACATCTGCCATGTCTTGGGGAGCGTCGACCCGTGATGGCACCCCAGTATCTAGACAGCGGACACCCATTTCTCAACCAGCAGCAGTACTTTTTAAACCACAACCCACATTCCAACCTATACCACCGCAGCAACAATATCAACAGCAACCACCTCAGCAGCAGTACCAGTATCAAGAGACTGAGGAGAGATATGATGATAAAGACGAAGGATGGGTTCCACCAGCACCACAACAACCATGGAATCGAGGTCGGGGACCTCCGAGAAGAGCACAGCAGCATCAACCACAACAAGGTCAGCAGAGATATAATGATCATCACTTTTTACGGCAATCCTGCTCAACCCTTGTATTTTGCACAACCGAGGGGGCAATCGGTTGCATCGCACTTCCAGCCACGGGAGTACGATGACTCGTCGCCCATTTACATTCCTGAGGATATAGAATCTCAAGTAGAAATTAGGCCTCAGTTGTTAGGGATATTACCGGAATTTAGGGGTACAAACAGGATGACCCATACAATCACTTGTATGAATTTATAGCAATAGCCAACGCTAACACCCCTAGGAACACTAATAAGAACATTTTTAGACTAAGATTGTTCCCATTCACTCTTAAAGACAAAGCCAAATATTGGTTTACGTCTTTACCATCGAATAGCATCACTACATGGGACCAACTCAAAGCTAAGTTCTTACAAGAGTTTTATCCGGCAAGTAAGACGACGGAAATCAGGAGGGCCATTCAGGATTTCCAGCAGAATCCTGGAGAAGCTTTTCATGAAGCATGGGATCGTCTAAAGGAGTTGATGAGGTCGTGCCCTTATCACGATATTCCAAAGTGGCAACTGGTCAAGGTGTTCTTTAAAGGAGCAAGTGAGACGAACCAAGCTATGATTAACGCATCATCTAGTGGCATTATTATGATGCAAGACCCGGAGGAGGCTTGGCGGTTTTTGGAACAATTAAGTAATGGCTCCAAGGCGAATTTTTCTACAAGCAAGACGGTAGGCACATCTGCAGCAATAGGAGTCGATGCCGACTGGAAAAAGGATGTAAAAAAGGAGATAAGCGAGCTCAATAAGAAATTTGATAGGCTTGTGTCTACTCTGCAGAATGGACCTCAGAGTCAGCCACAAGGAGGTCAAGGAGGACCAAAGATTCAAGAAGCAAATCAAGTCTATGGCCAGGGTCAAGGTCAATATGGCAATGGACGACCCTATAGGCCATATAACCAAGGTCAGCAGAATTTCAATTTCCAGAGGCAGAACAACTACTAAGGGCAGTCATCCAACCCGCCCAGGCAGCATCAACCGGCGGACAATAATGGTAATGCCAATGGAAATGGTAGCAGCAACAATGGGGGGCCCAATAACTTCATCAACAATGCCCCAGGAACGCAGGAGGATATAGTTGCGAAAATGTATGAAATGTTCAACGCAATGCAGCAGCAATCGTAGGCCAATGCGAAAGCCATCGTCAATATGGAGAGGCAAATCGCCCAAATGGCTGAAGACCAACGAAAAAGAGATAATGGGAAGCTGCCAAGTACCACAGAAGTCAATCCGACCCATGGTCAGCGGGCCGGAAAGGAACATCTTAACACTGTCGAGGCTGAATGGAGGAAAGTCACCCTGGAAGATCTGTTAGAATCCGGAAATGAGGCCGAGAGTGAAAAAGAAGAAGAAGTTAAGGAAAAAGTGGAAATTGAAAAGGAGAATAGGGAAGACACGGAATTAAAAGAAATTCTCGTTGAGAAGGAAACTCAACCAAAGGAGAACAAGGATGTCCAGGAAGAAAAGCAACCAATAATAGCTGGAATCAAACAAAGAAAGTAGGATAAGAAGGGAAAGAAAACGCAGGAAGCGCCCAAATCGATGGGGCCATCAATGAATCAACCTTTGTGGGATGAACTTAAGAACGCTCCTGAGGATACAAGAATTCTTCGGGAGATGTGCGAGAAAAATGGAAAAAGCAAGACTCCCACACCTGACACTGTGAGGTTGACTATTAAAGCTAGTGAGGCACTGTTGGGAACACTCCCCAAGAAAGAAAAGGATCCTGGGTCACCACTGATTACTACTATTGTAGGAGATGTGGTCATTAGGAACACCTTGCTGGATTTGGGAGCAAGTGTGAATGTGCTACCGGGATACTTATATGATAAATACAAGAATGAGGAATTAGAGCTGGCAAAGACTGAGTTACAACTGGCTGATCAGTCAACCAGAGTGTCCCGAGGTAAGCTTACCAATGTCATAGTGAAGGTTGGGGATTTCTTTTACCTGGTGGACTTTTTAGTCATGGAGTATGAGAGTTAGGAGGATGCGCCCGCATTAATATTAGGACGCCCGTTCTTGGCTACACCGGCGCTATTATTGATTGCAAAACAGGAGATTTGGATATCTTCTTTGGGTCGATAAAAAGAAGGTTAAATATGTTCGGAAGTCCCATATCTCTACCTCAAGGGTATGATGATAAGAATTTGGATAGCAACTTGCTGATGGAGCCTGGGGTTAAGCACAAACGAACAATATGGACCCGAACAGGAGAAGGAGGAAAAGAGGAAGTATTAAAAGAAACAAAGGAGCATCTGTTGTCCACCATTGACAAAGAGCAATTGCTGGACATGATGGAGATGTTGGAGGCAAGGCACCAGCAGTATGAGAAAGATGCAAGGGAAAGAGAAGCAAAGGTCTTTCAACTTCTGGAAGCTCAGCAACAATGGATTAGCGGGGTTAGTGACAGGATGACTCAGCTCACTTCATTGATGTCAATGATGGCCGACAATTTCACGCCAGATCACAAGGAGATGCCATCAGGAATTCAAGAAGAATAGGAGCAGGAATAGTACGTCTGGCTGAAGACGTTAAACTTAGCGCTTGTTGGGAGGCAACCCATCTTTTCATAGGTTAGGTACTGTATTCTTAGGGGTAATTAGGAAATTATATCATCGTCAATTGCAGGTTATTGGTCCAAGGCAAGTGTGGGGTTTTTTTGAAGAAATTTGATTTTTGATGTAGGCAAATTGCGCGTCGTGGGATCGTAAACCAACCCGATGCGCAGGGGTTGATTTGGGGGCACGCGCGCTGCGGTTTGCTCATATCCGCGTCGCGGGAATCGATCAGTCGGTTTCCCTCGTAAATAAGGTAAGCCGCGACACTATTCACACACACCACGCCACAAAGCTCTGATCATCAAAAATTTCTCGTGTTTTTTCTTGCTCATTTCATTCCCACTACCAAGGTACGTCATTCTAACTAGCTTTTACATGTTAAAACTAGCGATTAGGCAGTTGATTTGGGTGATTTCTCCAGAAACTCAAAAACTTAGAAATCGCCAATGCTGACTCGTAGGGTGTTTATTTTGTCAAATAATGACCCTAGATGAGTTAGTCGGCACTTAGGCTACCTTGTAGTGTATTTGGATTGAGTTTAAACAGGTTAGATCGTGATTTTGGATTTGGAATTTGAAACAGCCGCTCGCCGCGTCGCGCCCTGGTTCTTGGGCCGCGCCGCGGTGCGGTGGGAAAGAAAAGGACCTAATTTGCAAAATTATTTTGTCTGGTTATTTTTGTAGATGTCTTTCAGGCTTGATCATCCATTTCTTCAGTTCCCCGCTGAGCTGGACAGTTCAGTGGAGTATATTTCACGGAGGGATGCCCTCATTGGTCGCTGGGTTCTAGAGGCGAAAATCATTGACCGGGATATCCTCAGAGACGCAGGGCTCTGGGCTGAGATCCAGCCATTTCTCCACCGTACTTGGGTCGATGGGGAGGCTACCTTTACATGTCGAGGCTGGGACGGGCTCATGGCCACCCAGGACGACACTGTATATACGGAGCTTCTATTGGAGTTTCTTGCCAGAGTTCGCTATGCTCCGGGTTCTCAGGAGGCCCGATCCAGACTCATCCGATTCAGATTGGGGGTATCTGTAACACCCGGCTTTTAAAACAAAACACCCCTGAAAAATTTTTCATTTAAAACCAAGGTTTCAATACATAAAACCATAACAAAGGGGTATATTTTAATAAACACGGGTACAAGTGTATCAAGGAGAGTATAAAATACCACAGTCTCCTTTGAAGCCGGGCTGCTACAGACAGCATCTACAAGTCCACTTCTTGAGTCACGGACTTTATCCTTACCCTTATCAGGGTTATGCTAACCTGCAGGGACATTTAACAAATGGTATGAGCTACAAAGCTCAGTGAGTAATCATATCTGCAAATAACGTATACAATAAATACATCCATATATAATTTCTTTATATATGATACATATATCTATTATTTCATCTTTCATTACCAAATACCATTTTATAGCCTTTTCTGGCCAAACGTGTATATCTGTCAGGATATCGAATCCAAACTACTAGCCATACCGGCTATTCGTATGTATCGTAGAATTTCATATCCTACTGCATAGCCTTACCGGTCGAATCGTGATATCATGTGATTTTCGAATCACATCCGATATTTATACACCTTGTCATATCCAGTCTGTTATTTGCTTACCACTCAAGTCAATTCTGTATCATTTCTGTCCCATCTTTCTTAGTCATACCTGACTATACCATATATCATGACTATATAAGTCGTATCATTGGTCATGGCTATACAAGCCGTACCAAAACATTTCCAGCGTATGAATCGTAGCCCGAGGCCGCACCAGAATATCATAGCCCGAAGGCCGCACCAATTGGATATAGCATCCAGAATCATAGCCTTATAGGCCGCACCATCTGTTAACAGTTTCTTTCACGATCAAATATGGCTCACGGGTTAGCCCGCTGTTGCCTTGGCTCACGGGTTAGCCCGCTGTTGCCTAGACTCACGGGTTAGCCCGCTGTTGTCTATATAAGTTTGGCTCATCAAAATAAACCATGGCTCACGGGTTAGCCCGCTGTTGCCTAGACTCACGGGTTAGCCCGCTGTTGTCTATATAAGTTCGACTCACAGTGTTGTTCTTGTCTATTAAAGACTCACGCCTTATCTGGTCTTGTCGATATAAGTTCGAGTCACAGTTCCGTTCTTGTCTATATTAGACTCACAGCTTATCTGGTCTTGTCGTACCATTAATATTGACTGACTCACAGCTCCGTTCTTGTCTATAATAGACTCACGGGTTATCTGGTATTGTCATGTCAATATATCTTCAAACTTGTCATTTTCGTCCTTCGAAGCTGTTTCAACCTGTAACAGTCTAATCATCATATATCATATATGATATCAGTGAGATTACTCACCTGGATGCTAGCTGCATTTAAATCCCGGTTGTTTTTTGCCTTTGCGTGCACCGCAACCATTTTGTCCCATACCTATTTATTCATTTATATACCAAATGATAATAGGTTAATAATCATTCCAATTGACTCTAATACAATAGAGTTCAATACAATATCATTGCAAACAATGCCTAGTTAATAAACTTTCTGTTTACTAACTTTTTATGAATTTTACTATTCACTGAGGCATTCGAATCGATCTACAGTGCCCCCGAGGGGTCGAAAACTCAATATAAAAATTTTCCCAAACTTTTCAGACCATAACGAGCCTACGGTTCAAGTTTGAGCTAAAACGGACATGCCAAACAAAAGTTAGCATTTTTGATCCCCTGCCTGGCCCCTGCTTGGAGGCGCACTGCGCCTAGGGCTGGGCGCACTGCGCCTGGGCGCACCCCGCCCTGGTCCTGGGCGCACTGCGCCTGGGCAGACCTCCTGGCCAGTCGCGATTTATGCACTGTAGCAAGCAGTTTTGGCCCATTAAGTCCTTAATCCAGTCCTTAATCGTTTGGGGTTTGTTTCTAGGCTAAAACCTTATACTTTAACAAGGTTTTCAACCATTCAAAACCCACTCAATCCATCATATGAAGAATTAGGGTTCTTAGTTCCAAAAACCCCAAAACTTCAAATTCATCATTAATAGCAATCTACTTCCAAAATCTTTGGTTAAGTCCTTATTAGCATGACTTAATGGAAGTATTACATCAATTTAAACACATAATCATAACTGCAAATGCAGTTTTGAGTTGCTACAAAACCCATCAAGAATAACCAAGCTATAACTTGAATTTCTAACCTTTAAAGTTTCCAAATCTTCAATCCAAAGCTAGGAATTGAAATCCAAGTTCAAAGCTTCAGGAATTCTTCCAACTTCTGCAGAATTTGTAGAGAGAAAACTCTCTCCCGTTGCTGCCCAAAATCTGCACATGTGGGGAGAAATTTCCAACTATTTATACCTCCAAAATTTACAATTTTGGTCCCTAAGTTCCATTTCTTGAA